>OY720346.1:565111-1101503 GCA_963082975.1 Labia minor | reverse complement strand
CTTTGATGGGCCCATTTATGAGCCAAAGAAAAATGAGGTCCCCGGGTAATGGCGGTGAGGAATTACTTAACCTCGATTTATCTCCAGATATAGTTAGAATTATAAAATCGAATGGGAGAGGAAAGAATGGCGAAAAATATATTGGTGGGAAGACCGAGTGGGAAACGCCCGCTTGGAAGACCAAGGACGCGGTGGGTGGATAATGTAGGAAGGGACATGAGAGGGATGGGAGAGGGTAGGAAGAGGATTGGAGGGTTGTGGCTCAGAATAGGGATACTTGGAAAAAGGTGGTTGCTGCGGCCAAGAAATTTCGATTTCCGTAGAGCCACAGAGATAGGTGTATACTCTATTTATTTTATTATATCGAAATAAATAATAAGAATAGACTTTTGCAGAAATTAAAAAAAAAAAAAAAAAAAAAAAAACTTGTATACATATTATATAAAAATACTGATTCTCGTTTTAAAACTATCATCTATTATAATTATAAAAGAATTATCTATTTAAATTATTTTGTTTATTTAATTAATGAAAAATAATATAAATAAATTATTTTTATTCAATTTTATTTATAAAAAAATCAGTACAATAATAATCTACATTAACAAATTAATTTGACATAAATATTCTATTTCATTTCTTTCAAAACACTATTCTCTTTCTTTTTTGATGGTTATTAATGTTTTTATTACTATTATTATTATTATTATTATTATTTCTCTTTATAATTTTGTTTATTTGCATTCAAACGGTCTTCTGTTTTTGTCTTATCAGACATTAATAGAAGATAACTGATAAGAAAAAGAGAGGAATATAAATACACTTTGGGATTATCTAAAGTAATGTTGAGAATTCAAACAAAAGAATATTCGAAGAAAGGGAAAAAGAAAGCGTGGATGAGCAGGGGTTGAAAGTGAAACAAGATATTCTATTATAGAAAACAATGCATATAATTGGATACAACAGAACAGAAGAAAAGGTTCGATTTATTAAGAGAAATATAATAATGTTCTCTAATTTTAAACCATTAATATTAATAGCAAGTTTCTGCTTGTATATTGTTTACTTTAATATCTATTCTTATATAGATTAAACAAATGCATAAAATGTCTAAAAAAAAAATATATATTATATGATTATTATTTATAATTATTAATAATGTTATTATATAATATATATAAATATAAAAATTACACCTAAAGAGAAATCTACGTATATCATCTATAAAGACATTCTAGTTGCAATGTTTCACTAATATTAATAAAAAAATATTATGTTACAGGGGGGTTCAATTAGAAAATTATAACATCTCTTAATAAATTAATTAATTAAGTCTTTGTTAACTATTAAATTATTCTTAACGAATAAAAATATAATATGAATAAAATAAAATTAAAAAGAGATAGAGATATTAAAAATTAACATAAAAGTACTTAAAATTAAGTAAATAAGTACTTAACTAGTGACTTAATGGAAATATAATTTCAATATGTTGGCTTAGATTTCCGTGAATGTTATTATTATTATTACTATCAGATTTATCAGGGATATAATCACGTATTATTGGGATTTTGGGTTGATCGGTTGGGTGGTTTTGTACTCACTGCGTTGCTGTAGAGCAGTGCTCCGCAACCGGTGTGCCTTAAAGGATATACAGGTGTGCCGCCGCGATCAAATGAAACTTTTAGAAATCCGCATAATTTTATATGTAAGTTTATTGTCATTTCTATTAGTCTCATTTTTCTTCGATTATAAATACAAGCGCTTGTTACTTTTATAACACACTCGCGTAAACAAACGTATTAAATTAATTTCTACATACAAACCTACATATATATATATATATTTCAGCATTTGATGTGCCACAAAATGCTAGAAACAATTTTTGTGTGCCGTAGGTAAGAAAAGGTTGTGGAGCACTGCTGTAGAGCTCTGAAGAATCCTGGGCAATCCTGAAACTGGCACATGTCCGCACTGGACAACAGCCCGAGGCCGACTATATTATGTAGGTATTTAGTTATATCCTATCATATAAGGAACAATAAGGATTAATTTATATAAAATTCATAGAATATTCGGACTAAAGATTAGGATGATATGGATAATAGGTGTAAGCTGAAGAGTGTCTCCACTCGACTATCTCGCAATTTGAATTGGATTAAATAACATAATATATTATATTTAAATTAAATTTAATTAATCATAAATTATAAATTAAAATCAATAAATAATATTTATTAAACCAGCGCGTGTTTGGCTCTTTATTGATGGCACCTCGACACATGCTGGCGCGTGATTTGCGGTGTTATAAAATTCCTGTACTTTCAAGGATTCAATCAAGCTGACATTCTATATATAACAGCTTTATACAATCTGTAATCATAAGAAAAATTATCAGACATTATATCTTTATTTTTACGGTCACTTTGGTTTGGTGGAAAAAAAAAATCAAAACGTTGTAGGTAATGACCCTCTTCCGGTTGAGCCACATTTCACATTTCTCAAAAGTTGATAGAAAACTACGAATTTTGAATAATGCCCGTATACCAAATTTCATGATTCTTGTTAAAACCGTTTTTGCGTAGCATACACACACACACAGACATTTTTCTTTCTCAACCTTAGTGAAAATGACTCAGAGACATTCAAAACGTATAAAAACATCAAAATTTGATTAAATCAAAAATTTTCGTGATGGCAATACTACTTATCTCTGCCGAGATAGTAAAAATACTGACAGCCGCATTCCAATTTTTAATGAAGAGCAACACTGTATTACGTTACTGTCCCAATAAATTACTATGACTACATTGTTCACACAAATCTTCAGTGCTATGTAAAGTATGTCTCCGAAACCTCAATTTACGTCGTAAATTGGGATCAAAAAAAGTCTACATAATTCGAACGACGCAAATCGAAACATGTTTTTTCAACATTTGCATATACGTATTTATTTATTAATTTGTTCCAAAATCAATTTTTTTTTTTTTTTTTTTTTTTTTTTTTTTTTTTTTGTAAATAATACAATTTTATTCATAAATTCTCTTTTAATTTATTTCTAACTTGTGAATAAGAACATAAATATAAATCGATTCAAATCAAATTTTGAGTATCATTGACATTTTAATATTTTCTGAACGTCGCAACTTCGAAACAACGCAAATCGGCACTACGTAAAACGAGGATCATATATATATATATATATATATATATATATATAAGGTCAAAAGAGAGAAAATACAAAATAATTATTTCATAAATTTTATAAAAAAATATTTTGTCTTCAGATAAAATCAAGTGAAGCAATGCTGTCTAGACAAAAGAAATCAATATAATATGAAATATAACAACAAAATATTAGTTACATGCATGCAGTTAATTTAAATCGATTCACAATTTAAATTTTATTTTAAATTTCATCAAATTCAATTTGGCCTAAATAATATTATATACGTATTTATTTTCTTTATTTCGTTCTGTTGTTATTAAATATCAATATTCATTTTTTAACAGTTGATTGCAACATTTTAATGTACAGACATCTTCTCTCTCTCTCTTTGAGTTGAAAGTGAAATGGAATCACTCATTCACAGACAAATAGAAGAGAGTGGAGAATTTTTCATTAAATATTCAAGATTTTAAAAAGAAAACATGAAATACATGACATAAATAGGAATAAAAAAAAAGATCTCTATCAGATCATGGTTTTCAAACGTTACTCTCTCTCTCTCTCTCTCTCACCCTTGTATCACCCTTTTATTTAATGTTCTATTCCCTTTTTTATATTCTCAGAATCATTAAGCTTTCATGCAAAATAAAAATATTCAAGTTCATAATAATGTATTATAATCAAAATATTTTATAAACTTGTAGTACTTCAATGTTTCATGATTATAATAATAAAGCTTTTATTTTATTTTTTTTTTTCTTTATATATGTTTATATATGGTAAGATAAAATTAATTTTTAGTTAATGGGTATTTCTTGGGGAGTGTTAATGATTTTGTCGTCAAAAGTGATGGTGGGTTGTCACCGTTGATTGGATATCTTGTCAAGGAGAGGGAAAGTGAAAGTGGCTTCTACTGATGGTCGGAGGAGAAAGGCCTCCAGTGAAATGGGAGTGGGAAGGACAAGTCACGTGGGAGTTGTGATGATGTTAGAGGGTAGGAGAGGATGGCTGAGAGCGGTTGCTGCTGCTGCTGCTGCTGCTGCTGGTGGTGGTGCCGCCGCCGCCGTCGCAGCGATCAATAGCGCTGGTGCCGGGCGGAGCCTCTCAGCTCACCAGAAGCAATTCTTTTTCTAAAATTCATGATAACATCTCCTAGAATTAAATTACAACCTCTTTCTCATTACTAGTGTTATATTTTTTTTGTTTTTCTTTCTAATTTTGTTGTTCTAATAATAAAGAGGGTTAGTTAGGGGTGGCTAACTATTAGTATATACACGTCAGAGTTGTGTGTGTCATTCATTTAAAAAATAGATATGCTAATATTTAAAAACTGATTTTATAAAATAGGTTGCATTGTGTGAGGTATTATTGTAATGGATGGAGGATCTAGGTCACATCTCTTATATATGATACAACGAATATTTTAAATTAATTTATATCAAATTTAAATACCTCATTTCTGATTATCATTTTCGTTATATGATAAGATAGACTACATAATTAATTATATTACTTAATTATACAATTTATTAAAAAAAAAAAAAAAAAACATTCATGGATTTTAAATTTGTTAAAGCTTATTTATTTGATCATATATACATGCAAAAACAGAGGTAAATAGCACTAGTAGTTCATTATAAATATTTAATGTCTGTGACTCAAGTTAAATAAATACCCTATCAATTATTAGTAACTAATCAATCAGATGGACTAGTTTCATTTTCTGGAGTCTTCATTTTTAAAAGAAAGAACAAAGTATCATTTTTCAGTATAAAATAGCAATAAAGGAGTTAAACAATTATTAGGTAACAAAATAAAAAACGCATTAAACAAATCGTTACAAAAATAAATAATAATATTAATATAATTCTAGTCAAAATATGTCTTTTTAAATTTTCTTTTCCTTGACATCCAATTTTTAGAATTTAATTTAAGTTTATCCCAGTGAGACAGGAAAAAACAATAATCTGTACTTGCAGTAGAAAAAGTTATAATATTGTTTTGACAGGTCTTACGGGGTGGGTCCATTTCAAAACAATATGGTTTCAAATGGTTAATTTTAATTTTCAAATTATTAATTAATTACAATGAATTCTTTTCAAAGGACCTATCATAATAATGATTGATTCGAATAATAAGAGAAATAGAGAGAATATTAACTAAAATATTATTATTTGAGAGAACTCTATTTGTATACGAGTATATAACATATTAGAGTATTATTTTAATTATTATTATTGTAATTAAATCATACGAAAAAATTAAATTATATATATAAATGAATTATTCAATGCACAAATTTACCTAAAGTACACACAAAAACATTTTCATTGAAGTGTTTTATAATAAATAACATAATTATTATAATTATCTAAATAGAAACAATATCAATCTTACTTGTCGTTATATTGAATAAAAATAATCACCTGACAATAAATGAAAATTAAAAATTAAAAAAAAATAAAGAATTTAAAAGGTAATCGAATAAACTAGAGTGTAAATAATTGGTAAATAGACATATTTTCAAATTACCAAACGACAAAGGAGAGAAAAGAGGAATCAAATAACAATTTTTTTTAAAAGAAAGATACGCAATTGAATATTTAAAAAAGTAAAGATTTTTATATTTTAATTAATAATACGAGGTTTCATAAAGATGATATGCTTTTATAAATCATGTTAATTAATAATAATATTATTTTACATAATATGATTATTTGGATTAATGCTACCTATTTCAAATTTCAATTTAATTATTAATGATTTTGACTTTGAACCCCAAAAGATAAATGAATTTATTATAAAATTAATTATTGCTTTTGAATTTATCTTATTTCATTTAATTTTATATTAAAGGACAAAAAAAAAAATTAGTTCAACTTCTTACTTCTGTCCATTTGTATTTTTTTTTTTTTATTTTTTTTTTATTTATTTTATTTTGTTTTGTTCGTAGCTCCAAGTCATTAATAGAAGATCAATCGAAATGGACCAGCATTCCGCGTCAGGCCCCTGAGGAAAACGGAAACAAGATAAAATAAATGAAAAATAATCAATTCGGAGAAATAAAAGTAAAAAAAAGGCCAAAAAACCATCACGGTCAACTTAGTAACAATAAATTTCTTTCTTTCCTATCAACCATTCTACTTTTTCTCAATATATATTTATATAGACATTAATATATAAAGCAACTATAATTAAGGACATTCTTTTGAAAGACAATAATGAATAAAAGTAATAAAGACAGTGCTTTTTCCATTGTTAATCCCAAATATATTTCATATCTATCTATCTATCTATATATATAAAAGGCAATGTCTGTGTGTCTGTGTGTCTGTGTATCTGTGTGTCTGTCTGTCTCTTATAGACTCAAAAACTACCCGTCCTTTTACGGTGAAACTTTCAGGGATTGTTGTGGGCATCCCAGGGAAGGTTTTAGTGTAGTTAAATCCAAAATTAATTTAATTAGTAATATTTTGGTAAAAGTCTGTAGTGTCACAAAACTATCGACAGAGGGCGCTACATATAATTTTCAAAATTCAAATATTTTTAATTTTTTTTAAACTCAAAAATAACATACCCATAATAACAGTTGTAATAAAAATAGAAATATAAATCACAATGTAAGTAAAATATTGAATCGTTTTATTTATATTGTTTCAATTATTGTTTGAATATATATTAAATTTATATATAGATTTATTAAGTATAATAATTTAATTAGTAATATTTTGGTAAAAGTCTGTAGTGTCACAAAACTATCGACAGATGGCGCTACATATAATCTACAAAATTCAAATATTTTTAATTTTTTTTAAACTGTCAAAAATAACATACCCATAATAACAGTTGTAATAAAAATAGAAATAGAAATCACAATGTAAGTAAAATATTGAATCGTTTTATTTATATTGTTTCAATTATTGTTTGAATATATATTAAATTTATATATAGATTTATTAAGTATAATAATTCCATTTACTTCAAATTTTTTTAATTTTTTATTTAAAAGTATATTCAGCATTGAAATTGCCATTAAATATGCAGGTAATTGGAACTCCAACATGTAATATTAGCAAATATTCTGGGATGGGAAAAATACTAAGATCATGTCATGTCCTATTAAATATTTTGAATTTTATTTTGAATCATACAATGGTAATGAAATATTGTAGGTAGACTTTTGAGACAAACAATAAAAATCTCTATAAAATAAGAGAATATACTTATTCCGAAAACTGTTAATTAAAATGTAATAACTATTAACAATTAATAAAGTAGAAATAATTTTCGAACAAATAAAAATGTAATAATTATTAACAAAAAAAAAATAAAAAATAAAAATAAATTATTAACAAAATAAGTTGACCTGTGGCCAGGTCCGAACAAGCAGCTTATGGTATAGAGGTCAATGAGTTACAATAAAAAATATTTAAACGGATTGTTAATTGTAAAAGAACAGGAAGGTGGATTCAAAAGTAAACTCAAGAACATTCAAGAAACAAATGAGTTGATTTATGCTCTGAAAAATGCACACATCGCCCGTCGCTCTCATTTAAAGTTGAGATAAGTCGTAACAAAGTAGGGTTACCGGAAGGTGATCCTAGAAAGAGATCAATCAGAGCTATAAGAGTTTGTCGTTTACATTGATAAGGTTTCGTAAAATCGAGTGATTGAATGGGATTATCTGATGTATTAAAATAAGTTAACGATAGGATAGCATTGGATTGGATGGCCTTGATTTTTTTGAGAACCGTAAGATTTATTTCTGGGTTGGTTCTGATCTACAGAGATTCATACATGGAAGGAGAAAAATTCGTAGGTCGGTTCTTGCTGTTGGTCCTATTGTTTGTTCTTTCTATGGTATTCTTGATTATTAGACCAAACCTATTAAGCATTTTGTTGGGTTGAGACGGGTTGGGGTTGGTTTCTTACTGTTTGGTTATCCATTATCAATCCATAAAGGCCTATACCGACCGACGGTTTGAAGTAAATTAATTTCCAGCTACAGAAACAATTTCAAATAATTTTAATATATCTATTAATGTAATAAAAAACATATAGGCATATAACATAAATATTTTTAATTTTATTTTATTTATAATATATATGTAAGACCAGGCTGTGACGTCATGAATGGCTGGATGACTTCATATAATTTTAAATTAAGAAATATTCGTGGAGATATGTAAAAATCTCCTCATGTGAAATTTGGTGTGAAAACAATATGTACCTCCCTTACTATCGTCGGTCGGTAAAAAATAAAAATAAAAATGTAATAATATAAAAAATAAAATTTCAATTATATTAATTTAATAAATTATTATTATTATTATTATTATTTTCACGTATTAAACGGTATATTATTATTATTATTATTATTATTATTTGTAATAATTCCAATAAAAATAAATAAAAATAAAAACCAAAAAAAAAAGTGCAATTAAAACTAAAATTTCAATTATATTCATTTAATGCATTATTATTATTATTATTAAGTGTTCAGTTATCATATACGTAGATATGTATGCAGACACACATGCAAATATTGGGAAACATCCGGTGGAAGAGCAAAGATCAAGGTGGGTGGACAATGAAGGAAGGGACATGGGAGAGATGGGACAGGGTAGGATTTGGTTGTAGCTCAGGATAGGGACTCTTAGAGAAAAGTGGATGCTGCGGCTAAGAACTTTCGAAAACTGTATAGACACAGAGTTAGATAAAAATAACATATACAATAATAATATATAATTAATTTACTGATTAAATTAAAATATATATTTTCTAAGAAAACAAATATATGTCTTATCTACTTATACTGATTGAAACAAAATGGATGAAAACCTTTTACATACAGACTTTCAACCAAATACTATGTATCACTCGGGGGTACAGGGGGCGGAGCCCCCGTCTAGGTGTGAAGAGCGCCTGGAAGGCGCTCTGATCAGCTAGTTTATTATATATTATATTATATATTTATATATTTTTTATTATTTATATATCACACATTTTTTTACTTTTTTTTTTTTTTATTTTATACTATTATAGAATGCATTATTATATTTTTTGTCACAAAAAACAAGTATTAAACCAGCCTTAGCTTATATTAAAAATTAAATTTAATTCAATTTTAATGATATTAAAAAATTAATATTTTTTGAAAAAATTTTCCAATTGGAACCTTTAATAATTCTTTTGGTAATAATTCTTTATATTATAATTTTATGATTATATATTATTTGGATTTTTCAAATATAAAATTTTGTTGCTTTTAAAATGTTTTTTTTTTTTAGTGAAATGTTGTTCAACCTTTCAGCAAAAAAATATTTAAGAATGATATGTAGTTGAATAATTTCGCTTTTTTTTTTTTTATTTTCTTAAATTTTATTTCGAATTCTGTACACCAGAGGTTCTTAAACTGTGGTCCGCGGACCCCTGGGGGTTCGCGAAGCCTTTACTGGGGGTCCGCAAAGCCATCGTACAGGTGCACGAGAAAATGATGAGTCAGTTAAAACTTTATTTAATATAAAAGGAGCGAGAGATGGCATGGCTTTGTGAGGAAACAGAAATTAACTAATAATACCCAAATTCAACGAAATGTGCAAGAAAACTATTGCTACCGTTTCCATCTTCATATTTCATAGCTGAATTTTCTTTCTTCCATATTATAATTTCTAATAAAATGTGTGTTCTACAATATGCAAAAAAAATCGTTATTCACCAATCACTGTTAGAAATATTCATCATATATCCTTGTTCTTATGAGATCGCAAGCCAGAAATTAACTAATAAAATGACGTAAAGTACCTAAAGTTGGGATGGGGTCCGTCAAAAAATTTTTTTTCAAGTGGGGGAGTCCGCGGAGTACATAAGTTTAAGAACCTCTGCTGTACCCTGTTCCATTAATCATTAATGATTTGCTCTTTTAACTTATTCTTGTTGTATACCTTTATAACTCTGGTTGTTTTGCTTTCCAATTTTTCTTCTTATTCATCTTGTGGTAACTAATCATATCTTTCATTATTGTTCTACTACGAGTATTTTATATCTAATTGATTCACATAACTTGTGAATATCAAGCTATTGCTGTAACGATTGAGCTTATTCCTTTGTTTAGATGTTGTTTAGTTATTAAATTTAAATTTGTCAAATATCCAATTTTAATGGATTTTCATCCATCATGGATATGTTTTTCATTAGGTATACTCGATTAATAAATATCTGATATATAATCGAGTTTGTTTCCAAGAATATTAGTATCTATAGGTATATTGGTGATGTGTGTGTCCACGTGTAGAGGCTACTCACTAGAAGGTAGTTTCAATCAAGATGTTTATTCTTGACCAATTGGATCAGTCGCTCGCTTTTCTGGATAATTTCTTGTTCCAAGTTCGTATTCGCCTATGATATTGTCTAACTTTTCTCCATGAATTATTATAACATTATGTTTTTTTTTTTTAATATTTTTTTAGATTTCTTTCAGTTGTTCATAAAAAATCTCGATTTCTCATGGACATTTTTGTCTGCTCTTCTTGATCCAGAATTTATATATGGGTTCGGTGAAGAGCTAGAAACGGTTTAGTCTTATGTCTCAGTTGAATTCTTCCCACCTTGGGAGGCCCTTCTGTGAATTTGAAGTTCTCGGCATAATAGCTTCTAGCATCATTGACCTACGCAAATGATCTACCGTTTCATATACCGAAAAAAAAAATTCATTTGATATTCTTTCTTTTCATTGTAATATAGTTATATTAAATAAAATGTTACCACATAATGGTAATTCTTTTGATCAGATTATGATTAGTTTCGTTATAAATTCGCGGATTTTTACCATAAGCGTATTATATTTTTTGTTTAAATGATTTTCTCCTTCTCTATTTGTCTGAGAGGAATTCATAGATTGATAGATATATATATATATATATATATATATATTGTTTTAAACAAACAAGTGTATGTTCTAATAATGAAATTGATGTTAGAGAAACCCGTTTTTTTATTTAGATCCCATTTGATGTAGATGGAAAATTAATTGAAAATGAAGTTTGTTTTATGTCCAATTTGCTTGCGAAATGGTGTTGACGCTAAGTAAATTTTGTATTGCGTTTAAATAAGGCTTTAGGTGGTGTAAAAGATTTACTTTAATTAGTAGAATTGTTAGTATTAATAAATAAATGAACAAGTTGTTTAACTTAAAAATTATTTTTATTCTTTATTTTTTTATTTATTTAACAAATTAAGCTAAATTATTTGTAGTTAGATCGTTTCTCTTTTTAAAATTTAAAATCAATAGTTTATTAAATTTTTATATTTGAAATTTAGTATAATCACTAATAATTCTTAATTACAGGAAACGTTATCTACGTATTCCCGTTTTCTGCTCTAATTCATTTCATTCTATTTGCCTAATCTAAAACCTATCGTTATCTGAAATCAATCTGTAATTGTATCAAATTATTGTTTCCTGAATTTCCATTCATCAAGTGCAACCCCTGAGTAATTATTTATCCATAACTCAAATGAATATTGCGGGATATTAAGTGAGCATGGATTTCATTCCTGGCAGGGATGAAGTTGAAGAGAAATGTAGATGACTGGTGCTGTCTGCATATTTGGATATGAATGAATGAATGAGTGATTGAGATAGAGATATAGCATATGTGAATGAGAGAGAGAGAGAGAGAGAGAGAGATAGAGAAGGGTACAAATAATTGTACTTGAAAGCTGCCACCATCATTACAAATGAATTCATGGTTAGGATACATGAAATAGTGAAAAAAGTTTATATCAAAAAAAAAGAAACTTTCAAGTTACAGAAATGATAAACACGAACAAAAAAAATTATTCTAATATGATATAGTTTTACTCATTAAGAAGATTTTTGATCGGCTTCTAAACTATCTGACTATTATGTGCTTTTTTTATATCTATTATTCAAAATAAAGCGAAATTATAAGAATTTAATTTATGGGTTTTTAAATTTATTTTTGATTAAACACCACTCGCGGAAAAAATGATACTTGTCTCTTTCTTTTATGAATTTTCCATTTCAAATGATTGGATACACATTATTCATTGAATAAAACAATGATATTTGTGTTCAATCAATTTCATATTAATAAAATGGAAGTCGTCTAATTATTATTTAATGAAAGTATTTATATTAAAAAAATTCGTTTGATAAATTTAATTGTTCCTTTAACTTTATACTTCAAAAAATCCAAAAATTTATATGTAATTTAAATGTCAAATTAATTTAATTTGTTTCTATTTTAACTTAATCTTAAATTAGATATAATTATAATGTGTGTGTGTGTGTGTGTGTGTGTGTGTGTGTGTGTAATATATAAGCATACATTTTTTTATAACCCAACCCCGTCTAAGCCTCCAATATACGATGTACGAGTATATACCTACATTATATATTATATCTTATATTATATTATAGTTATATCTCTTTAAGTCACTGCTGAATGCGAAAGTTTTTTGGAAAAACAATCCATCCTATCTAAAAACCACCTCCAATTAATTTCTATTCTCCTCCAATTTCCTCATGAAAATATCTTGTTATATATATATATATATATATATATATATTAGTTGAAAAGACCTGGACCCCTGGACCACTAAAAAAATACTTTAACAATTATTATATCAGAATATTATTATAACAATATATTATGAGTATAATAAATAAGTTCTTCTTTAATGATCCATTTTAATTGAATATCAATTAGAGATATTAATTGTATGTAGAGTATATATGTATGTTATTAATAATAGCATTAATTGATTCATTGTGGTTTTGATTAGGATATTTATTGAAACCTGTTATTAATTAATTTAATTAAGAAAAACAAGAGTAAATGAATATTCCTGTAAATAAGACCTATAAAAATCGTTTGTTCACCATAAAAGCCTATTATTATGTGGATTTCATAAGGTGCACCATTTTCAAGATCAAAATGACATAAATATATACAATTATTTGCAAGTATAATCCGATTAGATAGATAGTGAGATATACATTATAAATACATTATAAATAATAAATATACATATAATTTAGTTTTTGAAAATAAAATGGATTGATAAGATATAAAATTAGATTGAAAGGAAAGTCCTTTACATTTTGAGCTATTTTACTGAATAAAACATGCAATTAATATTGCAGAAAAACTTTACCTTAGTCATACAGTAATTGAGGATTGTTTGAAGTGCATTAGCAAAGTAAAAAAAAAATGAATTCTTATTAAATTTTTATTAAATTAATTGATCTATTTTATAATTCTAAATAAATTATTGTTGATATATGATTGGGAATTATAGAAACTATACTTCAGAGGCACGAAATCCTGAATTAGTTCTAACTACTAGCGAATAATTCTATAAATGATAGGTACATCACTACTCACTCCTAATAAGGTTCGTGTTATTCATTTATCTCTATTAATCCTGGTAGATTGTGGAGAAGATGAAATAGGTATTGTATTTTAATAATAGTGAGTTGCCATAGAGGATGGAGAGAGTAAAAAATAATAAAATTTTTTTTAACAGGAGTATTAATTCTTAATCACTAAAAGTTATAATAAATTTAATAATATATTAATATATTTTATATATTTTAAATAGTAAAAGTTATTTATTCATTTTGTTATGGGCTTAATAACAAGTTTTTAGAACTAGAAAGATTGAAGGAAATAGTAGTAGTTTGAAAATTCTTCGTGACATGTGGACTTCTCTATATTTTACTGACATGGTGACATTTTTTTCCTCAGAGTATAAAAAAATACACGGAAACCCTGATGGCCTATATGTGCATCGGGTTGGAGAGAGGTGGAAGGTGGAAAAGGAAAGAAGAAGAAGAAGAAGAAGAAGAAGAAGAAGAACTCTGAAATTGTATTTGACCAGAAATCTTCTCTTTTTTTATGAGATATTTGATATTAAGCCTGACAGGACGGGGATTTCGTTGCCGAGGTTGAGAAAAGTTGGCAAAACGATGATCGTTCCGACACCTCCTCCACAACCCATCCAGCAGGCATTTGACCTTTTGATGCTTTCCCGTTGGATGAATTGACGGCAACTAAAAAAAAATCATTTTATTCTTAAATGACAGAAAATATAGGACTTAGAAAAGTAATCACTCGGATAAAAGTTGCTACGAAATATTCTGGTTTAATCTTTTCTCCCCTGAGGGTGGGAAATGGAGTTCGGGGCTTGAAAAGGGTGAGAAAAAAAAAAGAGTTGGAAAGGAAAGCGTGGTTAGAGTGGAAGTGGGGGAGAAGGAGAACTACATGCGATGAATAATAGATTGTAATCCATTTGATATTAGAAAAACGTTCTCAATTATTGAAGAGAATTCGATTTTAGTTTTACACTGTCGTGAAATTCAATAGCATTAGATGCACGAATACATCCCATTCAATGCCAAATAAATCTTTTAATTACATTTTCCTAATTTAGTTTTGAATCATCATTCTATTATTTGAAAGTATGAGAATTTAAAAAGAAACATGAAATTCTTTTACCATTATAATTCATTATTTGTTGATCTTTTTACTTTTTTCTTTATATTATAATAATTTAAATAAATTAGAATATATTATAATTTTTTCTCTAATATTAGTGTATAACAGTTAATAAAAAAACAATTTGTTGAGCATTCGTTAGAAAACTACTTGAAAATTATTTAATTACCTTCTCATATAGTAATTTACTATCGTATCAAAAATAACTGTCACTACTTAATCATTTTTATTTGAATAAAGTATTTTTATATGAGTATTATATATATATATATATATATATATATTGTACTACTGAGGGTCAGACAGACCAACACCCAGAATCACCAAAAAATTCCCTCTTAAATAAATTATCTTAAAATGTCGCCAATATGGACGACGAAAGGTCGAGACTCAAAACTCGCAATTAAATGTTAAAATAATCAGAAAATAATTTTTCATAATAATAAAAACTTTCACCGAAACCCACACGAACAATATATTTATAAATATATAAATAAAATAAATAAATAAATGGTAAATTTTGATCCTTAGTTGTTTTAAATAATTATACAGGATTTAATGTAAGGGCATTTATCCTTAAAATTTTATATGAGACTGTTATCTACATAAAAAGAAGAAGGTTTAGTTGTTATTTTAGCGTTTAATTAATCTTCATTAATTAATTCTCTTTATATTTTTTAAGCTTTACATATCATATAAATTACTAATGTCGAAAATGGAGGGAATAATCTATTTTTTAAAAGACTTTTAAATGGCTTAAATCTCTTTAGGTTCGTTTATAAGATAATCTTTTTAAACTTTTTATGCTTATTAAGTTGGTAGAATTTGATTTAGAAAACAAAACGGTATTGTACATATATATATATATATATAAAATATATCTTATCTTATTATGCTAGCTAAAATTGTATATATGTATTTATCTATATATATTGGTTCTCAAAAACCGCTCTAACGATTTTTTTCAAATTCACACTAGATATAGTATTTATAAAGAAAAATTAAGTTTTATTGATGATATCTCTTGAAACATACAGCTTCATTATTAATTTCTTAATTGAAAATTATATATGGAAAACGTCAAAATTTTTAATACTGCCTGCTAAGACAGTAAAAAAATGACAATTTTTTATCTAAATACATATAGTCCAGCGGTTGGACTGATGTTTTAACGAGTGGATTTCGTCGGTTCGAAACTCGCCGGGTGAATCGTTATTTAAAAATGAAAATAATGATTTTGTTATTTTTTTTTCTTTTTATCTATTGTTTACTTTTTAATAAATTACTATTCTATATTTATTTATTCATTGTTCTTTTATTAATAAAGTTTTAGATAGTTTTATAAGTTTTAATATTTTTTCAATAAAATATTATTCAATATATTTATTAATATTATTTTATTTATTATTATTGAGTACCCGAAGTTCCATTCATTTTAATCAGATTGATGCAATGATGCAACAGTTAATAATTGTAATATTGTAATAAATTTCTATCTTGAAAATTGTTACATATTATTCAGGATATTTTAAAAACTATTTCTTTCTTTAATTAATATTCATTTTTTCTATAAGTCAGATATATTTCCAAATATTAAATAATTTTTGAAGTGAAAACTTCTTTAGCGGCGTTGAGCACTTTTGCGGGATGGGGAAAAAGTATAGAACTCGCGTGATCGTGACAAACACCATGAAGCTAGCACATTACATCTGCTTTCAAATTTCTTATAACAGAGCGCGAAATTTGAATTGTCATTAGAACTGTTTTATAAATTATCTCTAACATATAAATATATATTTATTATGTAAAGTTCATTTCATATATACATATATAATCAAAATTATACGAAATGAACTTCACATAATAAATATATATTTTATGTTAGAGATAAGAATTATAAAACAGTTCGTATTGCAATATTTTAAACAAAGTTGTGTATTTATATATATATAAATATAAGTTACAAATTTGTTTAAAATATATGTTTAAAATAATATATAAGTTATATATATATACATGCATATGAAATTCATCTTTCTCGTGAAATAGCGCGAATTTCGTCTGTTTTAAAATTTCTTACGCAGAAGTTTTCACTTCTGTCGGCCAGTCCCACGACTGCCAATTTTGCTTTTTTAATTCCGAAAAGCTGCAAAGCACGTTTTTTTGTCTTTAGTTTGTTTTATAACCACTTGGGGCGCTAAACAGTTTTTCAAAAAAACACTATAGAAAAAAAATATATGTACCTATATATTATATATTTATGTATTATTGAGGAGCACAAGTTCATTAATTTTAATCAGATTGATGCAAATGTGTAACATTTAATAATTGTAATAAATAATTAAAGAATTGTGTATCAATATTTTTTAAAGGGTAGAGCGAGAGCTCGGTGTCCCAGGTATTAATATTACCAGCCAAATCCAATAATAATGAATCATTTTTTTTAACTTAAGTACCGAGCCGAGGCTCGGGGTCCCGGTACTAAAATTTATACGATTTTCGATTAATAAATATCTAAACAACAATATCTTATAGGTAATAAAAAAAAAAAAAATAAAATAAAATAAAATAAAAAATAATTAGTATATATTGATTTAGAGCCAACTTAACTTAATAGGCTCATGGATGTTTGTAAAAAGTTTCAATGATTGCTCTTCATGCCCCTTGCCTCTTTTGAATTCTTAAATAAATATATTATTATATTATTATTTAAACATTTTAGTTTAATTATTTTTCTAAAAAAAATAATAATATGGTAAAATATGTAAATTAAATTAATATGCGTCGCAGGTTGTAATAAAGTAGTTTTAATTTTATAACTAAATAAAAAAAAAAAATTACTCCAATATAATCAGATAAAAAATAATACTATTTTTAAAATTAATATTTTATAATAAAATTTCATAAATGTATTTTTTAATATACGAATAAATAATCTACACAAATGATATTATTTTCTTCTCTACTACCCCTCCCCCATAAATTGATTCAATATTAAGATGCTTTTCTTTTTTACATTTGATTCTTTTCTTTCATCGGGGGAAATATTTTACCAATAGTGTGTTCTTGCGAGTTGGCATTTTACATTATCCGAGTGTTTTATATATCTATTAGCACCCCTCCTTTCCTTCTACTTTCCCCCAGTCTCACCCAGCAATTTTCAGCTGGGGCAGCAACTCTTTCGTTACCTCACATTCCCGAAAGTATTTTTTTTTTTTTTTTTTTTTTTTTTTTTTCAATCCTAAGAAAGAGAGAGTGAGATCAAATGTAGATATTTGCCTCTCTTTCTTTTTCACTTTGACGCATCTTTTATACAAAACTGTTTGTTCCTGTACATTTATCACAAAAGGAATTTCGACTCAAGGCCCATTTCTTTTTCTTTCTTTCTTTCTCGTCAACTATTTATTCACATATTGGAAAAATAATTTAAAAATAAATAGAGAAAAAAAAATACACACAAGAAAAATCAAGTTTCCATCTGTTGTTGTTATACAATGGTCTAAATTCTAAATGAAAGGAGAAAGAGAAATTGAATATTTGTTAACGATCTGCTTACTCTGCTGGAAATATGGAATCAAAAAACATGATCAGAAACACACACAACATATTCAAGAAAAATAATTAAACTTAATTAATGTTAATAGTTAAATTTATATGATATTTTTGAAATTCTTTAATTTAATTTTTTTTTTTTTTTTTTATTAAATTCTCAGGATGGGGCCAGGCACTCATTATCTAGTGATTTCTTTGATATTGATGGGCTTGTGGATGTGGATACTGCGACATTTCAATTGTCTGGTGGACCGTTAATCGAATCGAAAGTCGACGAAAGTACTTGCAAACCTTATAAGTAGAATAGTAGTTAATTCATTTATTATTATTCTATTTCTTAAAATTCGATTTATTTTTTTAAAAAAAAGAATGTTATATATAATTTTGACGTTTTCGATGAAAACTTTTTATAGAAGATATGTACTAAAAATTGAAAAATCATCTTTAAGTCCTGTCATCTGGTTTTGCAGCTAATACAAGGATCATTCCCTTGAGAAACCATTCCCAATTTTCAAAATGTCAGTCAATTCGATATTTCATCAGCTCTACCAGGAGTACCAAGCAAACGGAACAGATCTCTAAACATTCAAGTATTCGTATCGATAATAAATATATTTTTTTATCTCATTTATTGATGTAAAAAAATGACTATAAAGGAATAAATAGTTAGAATCGGAATCTAGGACGGAAGGTACACCAGGTTTAAATCTAAATGAACATTAACCAGAAAAAATAATCATCCCCAAAGCAAAAATTGAATACCAATAATAATTAATTTGATAAAGAATAAACAAATTAAATTTACAACTGAGTAAACATTTTCTATTATTTTTAGTATGGATTCGATTATCTAAAAATAAAATCACGTAGAGAATAAATATTGATTTCTACTCTCTATCATATATTCATTTTTTTCACTTTAAATATAAAAATAAAAATTTAATATAAAAATATTTTTTTCTACTTATTTTTTAATCAATATATAATATTGATAAAATAATAATAATAAAAATAAGTTGACCTGTGGCCAGGTCCGAACCGACCGACCGACGGTTTGAAGTAAATTAATTAGCAGCTACAGAAACAATTTCAAATAATTTTAATATATCTATTAATGCAATAAAAAACAGATAGGGATACATAAATAATAAATATAAACATTTTTAATTTTATTTTATTTATAATATATATATATGCAAGACCAGGTTGTGACGTCATGAATGGCTGGATGACGTCATATAATTTTAATTAAGAAAAAACTAATAAAGATGATTTTTCTCGAGTATAAAACCAATGCAAAGTGAATGATTCGTGATGATATGTAAAAAATCTCCTCATGTGAAATTTGGTGCGAAAATAACCCTTCCCTTCCTATCGTCGATCGCTAATACTACCACTTCCGGTTTCCGGATTTGCACCAAAAGTTGATCAATTCATCCCACTGATGCATTAAGTAAATATACCAAATTTCATCAAAATCGGTTGAGCCGTTCAGGCTGTACACATCTATACGGACGGACGGACGGACAGACATCATGCTAAAAATACTTTTTTCTGTTTAGAAAATGCATGATTCGTGGAGATATGTAAAAATCTCCACATGTGAAATTTGGTGTGAAAACAATACCTCCCTTACTATCGTCGGTCGGTAAAAATTATATTTAAATATTTAAATATCCTAATACAAATTGGTAATATATATAATTTCAAATAAATATAAGATCGCTTTAAAATTGGATTATTAATTATTAATTCGATGTCAATCTCATTTCCCAGCATTTGGCAAAAGAGTGAAAGAGAGAGGAACATTATAAAGTGGATAGGCTATGAAGATTAAATGCCTAACACAGGTAATATTATCATTCACTACCTATCATCATCTCTTTTCGTTAAAATGCAAATTAAATAGAAAAAAAGGAAATGTATTATAGAATATTCATGTTTAATTTAGCCTATATTCAAATTTTAAATTAATTTTCGAATGAATGGAAAATAAAATTCTTATATAAGAATCTCTCATAATGTAAATGTATTATGAATAGAAATTATATATTATTAGTCAATATGTATATAGGTACCACCCTCCACTTCTTCTTCTTCCTTCATCCTTATAAAGGGAGATATTTTATATCATTAACTTCAATCACTGTCTGTTGATTGAGTGTTGAGAAACATTTTTATAAAACCTACCCTGGGCGCCAACTTTTCAGGGGCGCCAATATAAAAATAAAATATTTTTTTTATATTCATTATTTTTAAGTAATTTTGATTTTTCTGACGGACGGACGGACAGACATCATGCTAAAAATACTTTTTTCTGTTAAGAAAATGCATGATTCGTGGAGATATGTAAAAATCTCCACATGTGAAATTTGGTGTGAAAACAATACCTCCCTTACTATCGTCGGTCGGTAAAAAATAAAAAAATAAAATAAAATAATGTTTTTAAAAATGTATTTAAAAAAAAAATCAATAACAATATATTATACATTTTTTCTAATTTTTAAAAATTATTTTTACTCAAATAAAAAAGAAAATATTTTAATTCTAATTACACCATTGATAAAAATGGTGTAGAGGAGATTTGCAGGAAGCGGGGTAAAGCGGGTGAATGGTGGTTTTGTGGTTAATTTACTAAGTGTGATATGTTTTCACCCTGGCATCACAATATTATCTAGTAAAGTTAATGAAGTGATTAGTCATTGACACAAGAATGAAATTTTTCACTGAAATTGATTTTTAGTATTACATTTATAATATATATATATATTATATATATATATATATATATTATTTTAGAAGATTTGTTTTGTTTGTTTTTTTGCTATTGTCAAATAAATAAAAAAACTCGTTATCTAAATTGATATTAACTAAAACAAATAATTGTTAAAACGTCCAATCACAGAAATGTCTATTTTTTTAGAAAATAAAGAAAGGAAATTAAACTAAATAAATTGGGGTTTTTACTCATTTCGATTTAATTTGTTAAGAATATATACATATATACATATATATTTATAAGCACTGATATTCATGAATCCGGAAAAATAAATAAAAACAAATATTTATCATTAAAAATTATATTATTGTTTTTAAAATCTGCGAAAATATTTAATAAATTTTTTCATAATATCAATACAAATAGTAATATAATAAATTAAATAAATTAAAATTATTTATAAGAAAAATTAGTTCATGTAAAATTCTCTCTACTAGCTTCTTTAAACAATGTTGGGTCTAAATTCGTTTTATTAAAACAACATACATGTTTATATTTTTTTACTAAAATTCAATATGTCTGTTAGGAATTTTGATATTGGTAGTCTACACTTATCTACTAATACTAAACTACAATATATTTCTTTCCCTCTTTCTCTTTCCCCTATTTTTCATCCCCTAATCTACCAACACTTGAAAGGTATTCTAGTAAAGAAAATAAATTCTATTTATTTTAGTTAAATATTCAACAGTATATATCTTTTCTCTTGAAAGGAAATGTAACAAATATATATATATATATATATAAGAGGAATAGAAAGAAAAAAATCAGTATGGGGCGGGGGTTGGAAAAAGATTCAAAAAATAAAATCTGTGGAGCGTGAATGCCTTGGCGTCTCTGCAATCCAGACATTCTTGCATTCATACACGCATCTCGTGTTTTTTTACCTCTCCTTCCTCTCTCCTACGCAACTCTCACTCCTTCCGACCTCTACCACCTTTTAACTATATTGGATTCTTGCCTGCAAGTTTGAGACACCTTGAAAGACAAGAAACAGACGGGTAAACGCAGGGCGTCTAAAATTAACGCGCATAGTTATGTATATATATATATATATACGAGGGTTGTCATTTAAGTTGTGTACACTAGAATAAAAAGTAGAATAAAGAGTACGCCACTAATCAAATGTCAGTACTAAAAATCAATCTATATATTGAGTTATGTTAAATCAGTGTGATACATGTACTTTTGTAGCCACTACAAAGTTGATAAGTTTATCTTCATCATGAAACATCTTAACGGATGTTTATATAGTAACCCTAAGATTCTACTTCACTCAATTGGTCTTATTTTTTGACATTATGTGCTTTTTGTTTCTCACTTAACAGATAATATCTAAATCTCGCAATATTTTTATTTTAAATTTAATTTTTAAAAAAACTTTGACATTTTGAACTTAGTTTTAACTTAATTTGGGTGTTTGTTATTCGTATACTGATGTTTGATTTTTGTAGAATAAAATTTAAGTAATTTTCATATATAGGAGGAATCTACAATTTTTTAAAAAGTGGGTATCATCCAAATAACTACATTATAAAAGAGGTTTTCAGAATATGTCTTGATCTCTGCATAAGGATATTTATAATTAAGAGTTCTAATCACGGACCAGTTAATTCATAATTTAAATCCCGCGGACCACTAATAGGATTTTTTAAGTGTTAAATATATTTATAAATAAAAATTGTGATCAAAGAACACATAAACATTGAGTTTTTATAACTTATCACGTAGTGTTATGAATTCTATCATGTTTTAATGCATCTTAAAACATAACTTAACATGATGAGTAAGTATATTCCACATTTTTCTGCGGACCAGCGAGATATTCTCGCGGACCACTAGTGGTCCGCGGACCACCACTTTGGCAACCGCTGTTCTACATTATTCTTTTATTGAGAGCTATTAAAATTTGAATTTTAAGTATAGATATATAGTATTTTTTAAGAGAGAAAACAAATATATTTTATTTCAGTATCCGCGCGTGATATAATATAAATATAATCATATATAATGTGCCTGCACTAAATATTTCAATTATCTCAGAAATTATTTTTTTATGAAAAAAGAATATACTATAAAATATAATTATTTTTTTCTATTAAAGAATGCATTGGAAAAACTTAAAAATATCTATATTTTTATTAATTTTAATTAGAATTTGTGAAAAAAATTCTTATAAAGGATGAATTTCTTCCTTATCATCTTAGATTTTTATTGACTTTCAAAATTCTGTTTATTATTCGGTTTATTATTAATATTATTATTTTAAGAGTATTTTCAACTAAATATCAAATACGACAATGGAGTACTATACGGATGATAAAAATAGATTTGTGAATAAAATAATATAATAAACTATCATCTCTTTTTTATTTATTATTTATCTACTTTTTTTTTTATCAAAATCATAAATTTTCCAATACAATTCTATTATCAAGAGATTTTTTTTTTTTAGATTCACTTATATAGCCAATATTTTTATAAGTTTTCCAGATATGCTAATATGTATATTTAATAATATTTTTATTTTAAAGGAGAAAAAGTCTTATTTAAAGATTTAATTTTTATAATGTTAATTTCGTAGAAGGAGTTATAATAAATATTTCGTTAATAAACTAAAATAAATCATTTTTATTAATTATTGGAAAAAAGGAGAAAATGTTCAAATGATGATAAATCATCAGGTGGATAATGATTAATTATTATTGAAGATGAGTCATATCACTAATTAATTGAATTGTTGATAATATCTCCTCCCCTCATTCATATCAACCATCAATAAATTATGTGTGTGAATATATATATATATATAACAGAGAGAGAGAGAGAGAGAGATAGAAGTGATGTTGATGTGATGCAAGGCGTTTCATTTCAAATCAATATATCTCAGGAAGAAAGAGAGAATTAATAAGTTGGAGAGAGAGAGAGAGAGAGAGAGAGCGAGAGTAGTATACTCGTTAGTGACCAGAATATGGCTAATTAACCTTAAACGATTACGTTTACATCCATAATGGCTATATTTGTGGGTGGGGATAGCTGCTCTGAGTATTTAATATCCGTTTCTATTAATTAATCAAGTTTTTTTGTTACTAGTTATGGACAAATAATTTAATTATGATAATTATTAGGTATATTAAATTTAATTGTAATATTTAATAGAAACTACCATATATGTACATATAATAGTATAATAATACCAGTTGCTCAGTTTATTGGACATATGTAAGAATTGAATAGCAAAGGATCCAATCAACTCCAATGGATGATATGTACTATTCTGTTGGTGTTCGCATATCACCTCCGATTCTGATTTTTACCACCACAATATTTTATATTTATTTTAAGAAATAATTATTATTATTAAAATCTTATGTAAAATGATGTTCCCTTTATCATCGTTATCACATTAGTAATTATTTTCCAAAATTATGTAAATTTTATTTCTTTTGTTTATTAATTTATTATTTCTATAAACAATGTTATATAATAACAAAATATTCTATGAGTGTAAAATAAAATACTAATACTGATAATAATAATTAACGATTTCCATATGGAGTGGAAATAATAATATTCCAAAAATTTCTAATATTATATATATCTATATTTTTAAATAAGCGTATTTTTTTATCAAATTTTCTATTTGCTAAGTTATATTAAACATTATGAATATATTATATGTATATTACATGGATGGATGGATGGATGTCATCCATTTAAAATAAATAAGCTCTCTCCCCCCTATCAGGTATTAATATAATATTTACTTCTATTCCATGATTTGTGTGTTTATAGCAAATCATAAGAGCTCGTTCTGTTTATTGACAGCATTAAATATTCGTTTACAGAGACATAACCTAATTTTCTTAAATCATCGACGATAACTAGAATTGAAAATCCACCCTAAATCAATATGGCCATTTGATGACTGATAAGGACAATGTCCAAATAACTTCGAGTCAAATGTGTGGAATTGACCTCTTCAATCACTGGATGACACATGTAGAGAAAAAAAAAACTATATCACCAACAATGATAGGGGCTTGTGGTTTTTTATTAAGTTAACTACGCATCCCATCGAAAATCCATTTCTTTTATTGTTGTCATTTCTGTATTGGTTCACTGAATCACGGCAAATAAACAATATATTCGTTTGTTAATATATTTGTTGTAATATATTTCATGTTGTATTTCTTTCTTTCACGTCTTATATAATATTTTCCTATATTTCTATTAACTACAGATACAAATGTTTTTTTATATAAATGTTCAAAATTATATTATATAATTAATAGTTTTGTATTTTCTCTCTTTTAAATTTAATTCTTTATATGCATACTTTATATAGCATAATTGCTATATTGGGGTCTGAGAAATGTAACAATATTAATTATTTTTAAATTGACTTTTTGTGTTGTTGTTATCTAAGTAACTAGGTTGTGGTTCTTATGATATGAAAATTCTGCGCCCCTCATTCTTGTCCATCTCTGTAATATATGATGAAATACAAAATCGAATATTTATTTGACTAATATAAGATAATTAAAAGAAATTATCCTCGTTAATTGTTTGTTTCTAAATGAAGATCATTGAACAATAAATTTGGCTGATTCAATCGTTTTCTTAAGTTTGAATGATAAAAGACCTTACCTCTCCTCTTTATTTGGTTATTATAATTTTCCATTACATTCAAACAGAGGCGGATTAAACGCCGGGCGGACCGGACGGACAGACATCATGCTAAAAATACTTTTTTCAGTTTAGAAAATGCACGATTCGTGGAGATATGTAAAAATCTCCACATGTGAAATTTGGTGTGAAAACAATACCTCCCTTACTATCGTCGGTCGGTAAATATTTCCTTGAAAAAAATTTAAAAAAACTGTTGAGTTTATGGATAATCGGAGTTTAAATAAAACAAGTTATTCTTGATATAGTTCTTTATTGAACAACAGATCTTTATTCGGTCGTGTTTGAACCCCGACTAACTTAAGAAAAAATAATCAATTTTGGGTCTCGGCGACCACAGTAAAAATTATGTATTTTTTACATAAGTACTATCTATGTAAGTATAAAACAGCCTAAATTATAATATAAACAAAATTTGTCTTTCAATTATAATTGTAAAAAACAGAGGGCCCATTTCAATTTTACCGCCCGGAGCCCCCCCCCCCCCCCAATCAACTTAATTGATATTAAATAGGAGTATTTATTTTATAAATTCAAATAAAAAATTCTTAAAGATATTTTAAATTAAATTCCCACCCTAAATTGGTTGAAAGTCTGTATGCAAAAGGTTTAATTCATTTTAATCAATCAGTATATTAATATATTCATACCTTTTTGTCTTTTTATTTAAAATATAGTTAAAAGGCCCGTCCAGACGGTGTTCAGTGTATATAGTTAAATTACTTGAGTAGCGTATCTTCTTTTTTCGAATTTTAAATTATTTATTTACCATATTAGTAATGACAACACGTTCTTTTATTTTATGAAAATATCTATATAAATGTCCTCAGAAAAATGCACATGGTTTAATAAACCAATGTTTAATTTATATCATCATAGGACATCTTAAATAACAAAAATATTTAATAAAAAAAATGGGCTACCACTACCTTTAAATTCTTACTACTACTTTTTGGTGATATTTACAACGAATACAAAGTAACAAAATATGTCAAGAAATAAATAATTCTCTATAAAACGTGTAAAAAGAAAATAGCAATTCAATATCATCAACGAAAATTTACAGAATTATTTTAGTTGCGAACGTAAACTTCAGTTTAACTTATACCTTATACAAATATTTTTGCCGAGATAACCATAGTGCCAGTGATGTATTGGTAAAATAAGAAGTAAGGGAACGCATAGAGAGAGCAAAAAAAGTCCTAATTTTAGCAAACTATTTTTTTCTATAAAACTTTTTATTTTTCTTATTCTTACTATACAAAATATTTACGAACACAAAAAAGGAAATTCTAACATGGAAAAGTACTGGAACGCGTTCCGGTTCTGAAAAAAGGTAAGGGAACGTCGTTCCCCCGCGTTCCCCTCCCAATACACCACTGCATAAGTGCCCTTCATTTGGATGTTCATTTACACTCATATTTTCAAACTGCACAATTTTTCAAAATATAAATTTAAATATTAAAAAATATTACCAACTTTGTTTAAATATGAAAATATTAATTATTTAATATTTAATTTAATATTGAAATTAATTTAAAAGTAACAATTACAATATTAAAAAAAATAAAAAATAAAAAATTATTTAAAAAATTCAATACATTTTGAAATCATTTGTTTTTACCGACCGACGATAGTAAGGGAGGTATTGTTTATTTTTAATCTGTCATGGTGGCATTGACAAATTAACAATTTAGTTTTATTAAAAATTTAAATACTTTGTTTTAGAAAACATTAATCAGAATTTAGCAGTAATATTTAATTTAATTGTAATATATTTTACTTTTAATATTATTGTGTATTAGAAATTAAAATAAAAATTTAAATATTATAAACATTCTTTCTATGCAAATTTCTAGAATTATTAATTTTATATTGAGTGTCAACTTCTTAACTGAGCCACCAGAGCAACCATACATACATATTATGATATATTGAAGGATCTAGGCTGTTATATATAATATCTATCTATCTCTGTGGTTCTACGGAACACGAAAGTTCTTGGCCGCAGTACTTCTCCCACTTCTCCAAGTATCCCTATTCTGAGACACAACCCTCCATTCCCTACCCTCTCCCCACCAATATATTTTTCGCCATTCTTTCCTCTCCCATTCTGCTCATCACAGCCTTCTCGATTTTATAATTCTAATTATACCTGGAGATGCATAGAGGTCATGCAATTCCTCGTTATGCAGTCTCCGCCCGGTGACCTCAAGTTATATATAATATATTAACTTACTATATACAATAAGCATATCTTAACGATTATAAAAGTGGAAATTCGAATTTTTATCAACTTCATTCATATTGTTAATGTTAGCATAATTTACCATTGTTTCTTTTATTTAACTTAAAAAAATCATTGTTAAAGCAGTATTATATAAAATAAAATATCGAAAAAAAAAATAAAGAATTTAAAGTTGGTATTTTGTTCATTTTCTTTCATTTTTCTTCTTTTTTAATTTTGTTCTCTTTCGATATTAATTAATTTTACAACTTTGTTTAAATTTTTTGTCTTCTAACTTAATGATGAAATTTTCATTGAGATAAAAAAAAAGTTAAAAGTTTTCTCAATAATTAAAAAAAAACGATTTCAGTCGTTTGAGCAAGGAGTGAAGGGACATGAAATAAGATAAATGAATAAAATCTTCTCAGGGGGTGCATCCTTTTTCATGAGTAAAAAGGAGGAGAAGGAGAAGGAGATCGTTTTCTTTCACATACTTTATCATTCACTTTTTAAAAGCTCTGTTGGCGAAATGTCAACCGCCTTTCTTTAAATAAAGCATTCCTTTCACTCAAAACAACCTCTATCTGATTCACCTAATTTTAGATCATGATTTTATTTTTTATTTGTTTTTGATAAAAAAATAACACTAATATATTTCAATTTAATTATGTAAAATTAGTGAATTCGAATTTAATTTAAATGCACGTTGAATTATATTATGAGGAAATTAGAGCTGTCAAAAGTTTAGTAATTCAAAATTTATAATATCAATTTTCATTTTATAAATATTGATATTATTTATAAATAAATTATGGATATAGGCAATTACAAATTTATGAGAATTAAAAACAAATTTAGTTTTTTTTTTATTTAAGTAAATCTATTTAAAATTAAAAAAATAAAATTTTATATAATATTCAGTAATATATATATATATATACATATGACATAGATTTGTACTCTTGAATATTTATTAGTAATTTGAAAAAATCAATTAATGTGATTTATTTCATTTTCAATATATGTTAACGTTAACAAATAAAAAATCATATTTTTACAAATCAAATATAATTATTTTTAATATCATATTGATTAATTATAATTTATGTTAATTTATAGTCTTCCCATCCTCTCCAAAAAAAAAACATATAAAATTAATGCCATTTGGAGAAAATTAATTTTATTAAAATAATATGTGTGATATACTAATTATTATTATTTTTCAATTTAAAACAAACACGTTTATTTATTATTTTTTGAGAACATTATGAAACTATGGAAACGGATACTGTTTTGTTCAATATTTATTCTCTTTATCAATCTTATCAATCATTTATTTTTAAATTCTATATGTCATGCAACAATTCATTCAACAGTGAAAATGTGAATCTTGATTTCGACTATTTGGGTCCATTATGCAATAAAACTTTATATAATTTATATAAAATATTTTAAATTAATATTATGATATGTAAATAAATGAAAGTAGAAATTATTAACAAGGGATTAAATATGTTTTAAAGTATTTATGAAATTATATTCTAGAAACTTAAATAAATAATCGAAGGTATCGATTTACCTTATAAAATCATAGAAAATATCAAACTTATAAAATTATTTATACAAATATAGAACAAGTTTTCCCTTCTATAAATCACCCGGGTAATCTTTATTGTTCTGTTGTTTTAGAAGGGAATTGTGGGTTTAAGCCTCGCCCTATGCACCCATCAATCAAAAGAGGGCCTTCGAGGAAACCTATAAAGAGCCCATGGCGGCTCTAACAATAATAAATAAAATTGTGCTACTCACCCAAAATCTCCAGAGAAATCGTACACTTGATTGTCTGTACGAGAATAAAGGACAATTTTTTGACAACTCCACTCGCTGTAAAGAATAATAAAAAGTTTATATCCAGTTTGACGGAATTCAACGGGAATATACATATATTTGGTGATTGATAAAATAATTTATTGTCTTAGCTTGTATATTTTTTCAAGTGTTATTTATTTCTAATCTAGTCAAAAAAATTACTTGATAAAAGGTTGGAATTATTTGGTTTTAATTACATATGACTAATAATAAATTTTATTTTTGTCTGGATGGATAGAAAGGCTCATATGATTATTATAATATGCTTTGGGGTCAAATATGGACAGTTTTGGTGAATAATTTGTTGCCATTTTAAAGATAAGTTCATAATGCCTCTCTCATAAAAGTTTTACCACCGAGGAGGTTTTGCACTTGCGAGAAAAAGGTGATAATCGCTTGTATATGTATATGATAGCTACATTAAAGTTTCCCACCCAAGCTCTAAGAGTTCTGACGAGTCACTACAGACGTTGTCCTGATAGAACACAACACCTCTTCTGTTGACCAATTCTGGCTCTTTCTACACAATCGCTAGCTTTTTTTTGTTTTTTTTTTATACGGAAGCAACTCATAATAATTTATTTCTTTCCAGTACCACCAAACACATGCCGCTAGACTTTAATTATTTCTGAGAATGACAAATGACAAATTAATAGATTTCTTTTTCCCCAAACTATTATGTAGAGTTGTAGAGAAACGAAAAAGTTAAATTGGAAAAATGAGAAAATGTAAGTATGTATAGTTTGAAGTATAACCAGAATTCCACAAGAACAACAACCTACTCCTTTCTGAGAAATTAATATTTATTAGTTCTCTAAATTAAAATAAATAATAAAATTAATGTTTCATATAATAATCCGAATTTATTTGAAATGTTTTATTTAAGTATATTTATAATAATTGATAATAAAACATAAATTAAATAAAAGAGGACACCTTTTGTTGAAAGGCAATGATTAACCAAGATTAAAAGTTGTGACGTTTTGGCCCAACCTATAATATCTTAATGAATCGATGATAAGGCCTAAGCCTCTGAAACTTTCATTTCAATTAATCATTTACTCTCAGTTAATTCATCTCTCTATTCATTTATTTAAAAATAATTACATCTAGAATTTTTTTGTTTAATAAAATAAATAAACAAAGAATGTGCATTTAGTATGATTTTTTAAATATTTATATAAACATCCGGTTCATAAATAAAGGATAATTAAATATCTATTTTCAAAATAATTTGTTAAAAGGTAAACCATGTTAAGATTAAACAAAAACAACATTCTCTCTCTCTCTCTCTCTCTCTTTATATATATATATATATATATATATATATATATATATTATGTATAATGAAAGAGCATCAAACTTTTAAATATATATATATACCTCAGATTTATTTTTCTATTGTATGTACTTTAGTGAAAAACCTCATTCTATTCTTTTGTTAATCTACTTTCGACAAGCTAAAGGGCCATTATACACGAATATTTATTTATTTATAAATTTTTCGAATTAATATTTAAAAAGAATTATTCATTAAATCGTACAAAATAATCCAGTTGAAAATCAGTTAAAATATACCACAAAAACACACCGCTCAACAAAATAATAAATAAATAAAATTAAATAGACTGGTACTTATTATTACTTATTGTATTGTAGATGAATTATAAATTATAACCTTTCAACTTAATTTTAATTTTTTTTTTTTTTTTTTTTAAATCAATGTGTATAATCATTTTCGTGAATAGGTTTAGATTTCATTAAAGATCGATTTCTTGATTAGAGTCATGTATCTTGTTAGAAGTTTAATTGTAGGAAAAATCAAAAAATAACAAGTAAAAGAAATTCAATATAATTTTTTTTTTTCATTTTTAAAATTTCAAATATTGAAATATTCAAGTTGATAAAAGAATGTTTATATAAAGAGTGATATCTATAGAAATTGATTGATTGCCTGTTTATGATACTACGATGATTTCATTTTCAATTACATCGAATATATTAAATACTTAAATAAATAAAAAATTATGCTTTTTCAACCTTTTTTTTACCTCTCTTCTCATCTCTTGATCATCCATTTGCACATTAACTTCAGAATAAGGAAAAAAAGGGCAAAAACGCAAATAAATTTCTGGTGTGCAATTGCCGAGGACGAATGAGGTCATTGCAAGCAGTCGTAAGTGAGGGTGGGCTTTCGAGGGTGTGAAAGCCAGGGGCAGGGGATGTCGGTGGCAGACATATTACCTCCAGGGGCAGTCGTTCTTTTTTCCTTTCCACCTCGTTCACACATTTAGTTTTTTTTTTTTATTTTATTTTCTTGTTAAATTATCTAAATACAAAACATTCGAACGTTTTGAACAAAAAAAAAATGTATCAAAAATACAATATTTATTTATAATAATGAATAATAAATTATATATTTATTAAAATGACTATATAATAAAAAAATAGAGTTTAATATACCTAGAATTGGTTTAATGATTAATACGAAAATCATTATTAATCATTTGAATAATTTCTTATAAAGCACCATTTTCAGAAATTTAAAATACCTTTATTTTTATTTAATTCCTAATAGTAGGTAATAGATTGGTATTAATCTGTTAATAATATGTTATAAAACGAATGTATCAATTTTTATAAATCAAGAAAATTTGTTTTCAACTAGATTTCAAACTTTTAAACTAACTTCTAATTTTCGCCTCCCTTTTATCCTTAAATGATTACTATTACTACATACAATTCTGTCTTTATTTAAAATAGTCCTTCTGATTTCTTTATCTCGTCCATTTGAATTCTGATTGTAGCAAATGAAAAGTTAGTGAAGAAAATGCTACACTCTCTTGTATAAAGTTCACTATAACTATCATATAAGTTGTTCTATGAAAAATCCCTCCTTCCATCTTTCAAATCTTATAAATAAAAATGATTAAAAAAACAGCTGAACTTATGAAATTTATTAACTTATTAAATTCTATAAAATTTCTTAAAATTACTCCTTTTAGATTTAATATGATATTATATTAATTATTTTTGAAATTTATTTATTTTAAGTATTAAAAAAAAGTTGTCAATTATTTTATTATATAAATCAGCTAAACAAATTACCTATGATTTGTATAACACTTGTAGAAATATAAAAAGTCTGTTGCTTTCAATTAGGATTACATTATTGCAATCAGGCTTCTGATTTGTTTAGCTGATTTAATTGAATGGCCGCGAGTATGTTGGCCAGTAGAATAGTCCGACAGGGGAGGAGGTGGCTGCCTGAAACGAACGTCGTTCCTGTTGTGTGTGTCATGTTTTAGTCGATGTGACATGACCCCCCAGGGAGGCGAGGCGACAGCACTGATAACACCTCCCACCTCCCGGTCACGTCCAGCTCTCTCAGACACGTTTAAAGAAGAGAGCCCCCATATCTCTCCTCTCGATATTTACTTGCCTACTCTCCTATCTTTTTGGTCTCTCCTTATCGGACAGACAAACAGACAGACAGAGACAGCCAACAAACTTATAATGATCAGCATCATAACCCGGGGAAATTAATTCTATCTCAACGAGCACTTAGCGGAGTGAATTCTTGGATATTATATAAATCGTAGCCAAGAGGGGACATAAAAGAGAATCCCCCCCTTTCCAAAAGAAAATATACATATCGTATATTCTATGGCGTGAATTAGAAATCGAAATAAAAATTTGATAATGAAAAACGATAAACATTTAAAATAAACTTGCTTTGATGATCAGTTTTTTAATCTAACCCCATTTCGAGTCCATATTTAGTAAAACTACTAAAGATCCAATTATTATGTAGATTTAACATTTGGTACTCATTGAATCATTTTAATATTTTTCGCGTTGAGTGAATACAAACAATTTTATGATAACGAAACGTAACAGAAAAAAGTAGAAAATCAATAAATTTAAAAAAAACTTCACCGAGTATATTATTTATAATTTCATCATTATTTTTTTAGGTTTAATTTTAGTTTACATGTTTGAAGAGAATATCCAATTATTGAATCTGATAATGTTTCAATTGATGATACCGATCATTTTAAGGGTGGATTAATAACAAAAAAAATCCATAGACCGATTTTTATTTTGGGTATTCAGGATTTGTTCCACTTCTTATAAATTAAAATACTTTATTACAATATATAATTAGTTAATTGTAAATTTTGAATTTCTTTTATTATAATTTATTTGTCAATTTTTCTATTAATTTATTAATGTTTTTTTTATTATTTAAATTATGGATGTGTGTGATTATTAATTATAATTTAAATTATTTGTATTTTCTAAAACTGGTAAATAAATGCATGAAATTTCGTTTTCATAAAATAAATATTTAAAAAAAAATTTTTTTTAAATCAATTTAGTTTACATATACTTTTTGAAAAATAGTTTGTTTTTAAGTGATAAAATTTTAAAGAGAAAGAATGGTAACCATCATTGAATGCCTTTTTTTAGAATCCTACAATCACTATTTGAGTTACCTTTGCTGTTTTTTTTTTATTTTTTATAGAATAATTTTTAATTTTTATAGAACCAAGTTTTTTTTTAAATATTATTAAAAGAAAAATGTTATATTTTTGTAAATAAAAAAGTTAATAAAGATCGTGAAATATAAAAAAACGTAAACTCTCTTATATCAACTATTATTTGTCTCTCTTTCTCTCTTCCCAATCCATTGGAGAAAATCTATAATATTGTATATAATCTTATTTACCTTTTTCTTCCCCTTCAATAAATCCTCTTTATTGGTTTTTCGTTCAGCCTCCCCTTTGAACTTGTGGGTAAATATTCACATATCGAATTTCCGATTAATTATAGGAAATATTCGTTTGGAGACTTACTGACCCATTGCTCTGTTGAATACAAATTGGACTTTTTTCTTCTCTTTTCGATATTATTGAAATATTCCCCTACCACTCGTCGCGCTTTTTAATATAACTACATACATAAAGGAACATATATATATATATATATTAATTTAATTCAAAGAGACCAAAGTATGTATGTCTCTTCATCTCTTGTCAAAAAATTTTCTTATATTTTTTTATTTAATGTTTTTCATTGATGTCAAAATTTAAGGAATTTAATATATACGTATTATTATATTATATCAAAATTATATAAAATATTGAAAATATAATTCTATTTAATAACGACGATTTTAATTAATTTAATGAATTAATATTTAGGTTTAATATTAACTGAATTTTTTTGTTAATTTAAAGTATATAATAAATTAAAATGAGCCCTCAAAATGTTTCTTTCATTTATGGCACATTCGATAAAAAACTAATATATAATAAATTTTAATATTAAAAGAGAAATAATTTAATGATTGTATAAAAAATAAGATTGTAACTCTGTAACTGTATAATATTATTAATATCATTTATCGCATGTATAAGATATTAAAATTTGATTACTTGGTGTTAATGATTTGGGATAATAATTAAATTTGATTGCCTCTACTACAGAAATGAATTTGGTTTTTCAACTTTTTTATTAATGTTACTGAATATTTATTTTTCTGTTCTCAATGAATCTATTTTGATCTGAGCTAAATTGATTCTAATAAAAGGTAAATGTGAGATTAAATGGAAATTAATAGTTATTTAAATGTTAAAAATAATATATATTAATAAATATTTAAAATAATTTCTGGTCAAAAATAATAAAACATAAAGTGGTCAAATATTTGTTCCAATACCTATATTCCTTTTCCAGAAAAAAATTCTTTAAAAATGAACCTTAAAACAAAAAAAAGTATGAAATAAATTAATTAAAAATAAAGTTTTCTATAAGAATCTAGTTTTATTAGTCTCTGATAATTTTCCAGATATAATGTTCATTGTTTCTTTGAAAATGTGGTGCAAATTGAATTTATTTATTCGAAAACTGTCGATTTTCCAAGTTAGTTCAAATATATTTTATTTGAATAGAAAAGTTGTTTTTTATGGAAATTTTATTTTTATCATGGATAACAAATAGAGGTCTTATATTTCTTCTTCATTTAGCCCATCTTGGGATTACGGATCTTACATCTACATCTTGTTTTTGTTATTGCTCTTTTTCCTTCACGTCTTTCTCATTTTTTGACTGTGAACCTGAGCCCACTCTTTTTTATTGATCATAACAAAATTATTATTTTTTTTTACATTATTTAATCTTTCAAGTCCTAATTTGCTATCTGGTTTGAAGGTTAAAGTTACTTTCCATTCGTTGAAAGAGATCAAAAGAATCTCTTGGTTGAAAAAAAATGTTATGAAATCTCAAAGCAACAAAACTGGTCGAGAACTTGGTTAAGTAATGTAGAAAGACGAAGAGAATTATATACGGAGCATATAATAAAACATATTTTCTTGCAACTGAAAAAAAAAATGAAAAATGAACTGATGATTTATTAGTCTAGCATTAAAATTGAAATTGTATACGGTTCATTGGGGAAATGGATGTAAAATCAAACACTCGCAATCCACTTTCCTGACACTCAACATTATTCTTATATTCAACCAAACTTTTCCTTTAAAGCTTAAAATTTTGATTTATATTTAATCACGGCCTCTTTTTTCATTCACATTCAATTGGATTATGTGTATTCCGCTTATGCATGTGGCGGTGAAGAGTATCAGAATCGCCGTGGAAATTAATTAATTGTTTTTGACTCTTTTAAGCAAATTATATAAATATATAATTTAATCAATTTTTATAAATTAAAATAAAATTTCGATTCAATTAAAATCAACTAAATGCATATAAACAATGGCTAAATTTTACTTTATGGGCCTTTTTTCTAACACGTGTTTTTTGATTGATATAAACATATAAAACATATCCCTTTCCTTTTTGAGTCAGTCTGAAGCGCGGAACATGTCTAAAAGAAAGAAAGAATTTCGAAATTAACGAAAATTTTTAAAAGTAAACAAAGAAAAAAGAGATCACGGCCAATTTTGTTAATTATTGATTAAATTATTGTTGACATGTTTATTCTATTGTAAATAGATAGATAGGTGAAAATTATTTATTTATGTAAACAATTTCAATTTCATTTCTTACATGGCGGAAACACTTAATTTAGTGAAAATTTATTCGATTTGCAATAGTGATAATTTGGTTCAACAATTGCAAGATTGGCAATTAATTCCAATTGAACCGACATACAAGTGTCCCAAATGTGATGGCCCACTTAAATTAACAAGTGATACAACAAAAGTGTAAGTATTCTTTTCTTTATTATTTCACAACAATTCTACATTTCAATGTAAATTCACTCTTAAAAATTTTATTTTTATTTTCTATAAATTTCTTTAAAATGATTTAAGCTTTTCTCATTTTCCAGGTTCAAGACAAAATCATTATTACCGACCGACGATAGGAAGGGAAGGTATTGTTTTCGCACCAAATTTCACAAATTATACATTTTGTTAACAGAAAAAAGTATTTTTAGCATGATGTCTGTCCGTCTGCCTGACCATTGTGTGTCCTTATCGATGTGTATAGCTTTTGAACGGCTCAACGGATTTTGATAAAATTTGGTATATTAATACTTAATGCATCAGTAGCATGAATTCATTAACTTTTAGTGTATATCCTGAAACCGAAAGTGGTAGTTTACAAACTATTAATTTTATATTCATTGTCAGAAAATATTTCATAAATAATTGATTAATTAAACTAAAAATAAAAACCAAGACAATATAATTTAATCATTTTAATTCAAGTTTTAAAAATATATTTTTTTTATACTTTATATATATATATAGATGTTGTTTGGGAATTAATTTATTTCAAATCGTCGGTCGGTTCTGTGCCTGGCCACAGCTCATATTTTTTTATTTTACATTATTAGATTTATCATAAAAAAAAGTCCGGTATACTTGATAAAAAACCAAAGTAATATTTTCAGCTATCTGGGAAAAAATATAATACTTACTTTCTTTTTGAATTTCTAATTTTACTTCAAAATTTTCTTAAAAACTAGGACGTTTCTGGTACTGTGAGAGATCTTTACTCACTAAAACTTCTCCCTTTAGACTACAGCCAACCTGAGGCCTCATTCAGACTTTGGCCAATCGCCCCTTGCCATTTCGCAAACTGGCTGAACAAACCCCGAATTCAAGAAAATATTGGACATTGGCCGGTCATTGTGAGGCGATTAAATTATTTTTGTTTAATATTGGCCAATGTGCGATTTGTCGGCCAATTCGGGAAGTGGCCAACTTCGGGCTTTGGCCGAAAGAGTTATAAATTCATTAATTAAGATTCAAATATTATACTTAATACCAAAACTCTCAGATTTAGAATAAAATAAAAAATCAAATATTATTTTTTCATTTCAGATTCTTGGTTTTTTTTTATCATTTGACGACTGATAATTAAAAATTATATTTTATTAAAATTTTAAAATAATTCTTTTATATTAAACCCTTCCTTCTCAATCCCCTTCTCATTAAAAATAAACTAACATTTTTCTTTTAATTTTTGTTCACTATTGAATTAAATTTTTTAATAAATGATTTACTTATTTTTTTTTTATATATATTTTCAAAAGAATATGCTAGTTTAAAGAAAAATATTTATAGATTTTTTTATTCTTTCACATATATAAATAAAATAAATAAAACATTCTCGGGGTTAGGAATCGAGGCGTCTGCAATATCTTTACGTCTATCTATTATAAAGTTGGTCTTTTTGTTTGTTGTTTGAAATTTTTTTTTTTTGGACACCGTATGTTGGTCATCCATCACTCTTTCTATTCTCACTCCTTTTGGTGTGACCTCCCCCATACATTTATTCTACTCCTTTCTCCACTTAGAGTTTTATATATTTATTTCAAGTATGGCACCTAGCCATCTTGGCGCTTCCACCCCTCTATTCACCTCTTATAATTTTTTAAACTACTATATACAATCTACGTATAAATATACTCGTATATATAAGTATAGAATTGAAAAATAAATATATTTTTCATGTTTCATAAACTGAAAAATGCAAAAATAACTTTATTATTTTTCAAAATTGTCTGTTCACCAAATTTTTACTCTATAAACTCAAAATTTTCTGAATACATTATTATGAATTACTCCACAGAAGTCTTCTAAATCTATTTTGAGTATATACCTATGCTATAATTTTTAATAATCCAAAAAAAACCTACAAATTAGTTTCTTGATATTTTATACAAACCAAAAATGGTATGAAAACTTCAATTAAAATGACTTGATTCAATTATCTTTATTTTTGATTGGATTTTTTAATCATTATAGTTATTATAAATACCTCATAAGTTAAAATTAATTTAATATTATATAGTATTTGATATATAATTTTTTAGGTAGACTAACCCCAAAAGAATATACTTATGAAAATTCTTTTAACCAGTTTTAACTAAAGAAATTAAGAACATATTATAACTTTTAATTTTTAAAAATCTTCAATCAAAAAAATTTTGGGTTCCCTTTTAATTGTTTTGTGGTTTATATTTAATTTTTATTATTATTATATATTATTTTTGTTTAATATTCATTTATAATATATTTCGTGTCCAAAAGATTCACTTTAAAAAAATGTTAACTTTAAAAACTGTTGTATTTTTAAAATTAGTCTCATATATTAATATGAAGAAACCCCCCTGGTGTCATTACTTCAAAGCACTACTAGCTTTGAACAGCTGATCAAGGTCAAACGACACACACTTTTATATCTCAATGCTGAGCGATTAACACGCAAGCAGAATACTCTCTCACCTATATGTTCATCTGTATATATTATCATATATAATAAATATTCTTATATTTAAAAATACAATATATCTTTTATTAACTAAACCTCTAGATCCTACAAAAACAGTATATTAATTTTTATTATATTAATATTATAGGGTTTTTTATTAAATAAAAACAGAGTGTATCTAATATTAAGTTTATTTCAAAAAAAATGTAAGAAAAAGGTACAAGTTAGCATTCACTGAGCACCAGTGGCGTACCTAAGGGGGGGGGGGTGCGGTCCGCACCGGGCGGCACTTATCTTGGGGCGGCATTTTGTATATTTAGTTATAGTTGTAAAAAGCAACTTATTCATTTCATATTTATTTTTTTTCTTTCTTGAATAATAAATGATTATTATGATGATTATAAGTTTACTATTTGATTTATATAAATTATAGCTGCTCAGAGCTCCTTCGTCGCTCTTCACATCTAGACGGGGGCTCCGCCCCCTGTACCCCCCCGAGTGTCCCTATTCTGAGCTATAACCATCTAACTCCTAACCTGTCCCATCTCTCTCACGTTCCTTCCTACATTGTCCACCCTGTTCCCAATTGGTCTTCCACACAGACGTTTTCCAATCGAACTCCCCACCAATATATTTTTTCTCTCCCATTCTAGCCATGTGCCCTGCCGATCCCAGCCTTCTCTATTTTATGACCTATATCTAGAGATGCATAGAGGTCATGCAATTCCTTGTTATGCAGTCTCCGCCATTCCCCGGTGTCCTCATCTTTCTTTGGTCCATAAATGCTGGGAAGAATCCTATTCTCAAATACTCTGAATCTATTCTCATCTCCCAGGGTTAAAGACCATGCCTCCCACCCATATAATACAATTAATAATTTAATAATTTTGATCCCCTTTGATAATAATTTCCAGATTGCAACCTCGATTTAAATTCTTTGCAAATATTATTCTCTCTGATACTAATTATTTTGTCTTATCACTATTAATTTCAAACCCCATCAATTTTCCTGCCTCGATTAATTTTTTTATGCTACTTTAAATGTTATTAATTTATTTAAAAAAAAATCAAAGTAAACAAAATAAAAATAAAATATAAAATTAGCATAACACTAAACTACTATAAAAATAATATTAAAAAATATATTATATATTAAAATCTTACGTGAAAATCCAATTATGAGATCAAATTTTCTTAATTAAAATAATTTACTCACATAATCTTAAAAATTAATAGTATTAAATTATAGCCGTAATGTGAATGTTTTCAAAGTTTAAAAGGCCAATAAGATCAATTGAGATATTGTAAATATCAATAGATATATAAAAAGATTTTTATCTGCACATTGCTCAGAATTTAAATTACCGCCAAATTATCGCCACCAGCGCCTCTATGATCTAGTATGGTAACTAAACTATTTTTCATTAATTATTCTTTACTAGCTGCTCCGAGCGCCTTCCAGGCGCTCTTCACACCTAGACGGGGGCTCCGCCCCCTGTACCCCCGAATGATACATGGTATTTGGTTGAAAGTCTGTATATAAAAGGTTTTCATCCATTTTGTTTCAATCAGTATAAGTAGATAAGATATATATTTGTTTTCTTGGAAAATATATTTTAATTTAATCAACAACAAATTTTCCTAGTATAATAAGTAAGATTTATTGACTATTTCATATTATTATTTATATATTTACTAATATATTTGTGGCTCTTTGCATTTATTTAAGTAGATTTTAATTAATTAAATAATTAATATTCTAAGTTTATGAACATTATTTTTTTTTATAAATTATATTAATTAAAATTTATTTTCTTATTTCTGTTTGTTCTTTATTTTACATATATATGTACAAAACACAAAACAATAACACGACAGACACACAGACATTGCCTTTTATATATATAGATAGATTAAAACCTTCCCTGGGACGCCCACAACAATCCCTGAAAGTTTCATCGCAATCGGACGGGTAGTTTTTGAGTATTTGACAGACACACAGACACACAGACATTGCCTTTTATATATATAGATAATTTTTTTAAAATTTTTTTATTCAAAAATCGAAAATCGGGCTTCGAGGTCTGGTGGCCAGCCCCTTTGTGCTTCCGTGTAAAAAATTCCAGGTCCTTGCGTGCGATAGATTTGCCTGGAGAGCTCGGTCAGACAGACAGACACATTACACTTGCTTTTATTATTATAGATGATCAACTATATGATTTCGAATATTATTCCTCGGTGTATATGAATGCAGTTTAGTGTAAATTTTGAATTCTAATTCCAAGAACAGGATAATAATTTTATTTTATTGTATTCATTAAAATTCGGTGAATTCGTAAACGCATCTTTAAGATTTTGTTCGGCAAAATTATCTTCGTTCTACAATGAGTCAATTAAGACTACAAATTCTTGCAATATTGTCAATAGAACAAGAAATTACAAATAATATAAATTTTGAGAGCATTATACACGATTTTTCTAGTATGAAAGCTAGAAGAGTAAATATTATATAAATATATGTTTACGAGTGCATACAAATATGTGTAAAAAAATTTACTCTGTGTATTAATTAATATTGATTAAATAACTTAATAATTTATTTATGTGTATTAATTTATAAAAACCACTATTTGATTGACTTATAATAGAAAGGGCGGCAAAAGTTCTAGGTAAGCCACTGCTGAGCACTAGAAGTGACTAAAAGCCGACTGACTGCTAGGCAAAATGGCGGTTGTCTCTAGCAGGAGATGGCGTCGCTCGACACCACGTGATTCTCCTGACTGTTCTGATTGGCTTAGCAACGGGGCAGACGGGTGGGGACAGTCTTGGGCTCTAAATTCCTCTCCTACAATATAATAAATATATTTTAACATTATTATTTTATTTATTAGAAACGTGAATTCAATATTTCAGTTCACCAACTACTTGTAGTGCAAAGGGTATGACTCATTAGATCGAAGAAAACTTTAATAAATTTTAACTCCGAAAATTTAGTCCGTATGATTTAAATTTGTCTCGAAGGTAGTAAAGGTAGTAAAGGCAATAAAATGCGGAAATTTATTATCAGAAAGTGTGGATGGGTTAAAAATTTAAAAATATGATTTTTCGCAGCATTTATAGGACAAGGAAAAAGATGAGAATCAAATTCTCTCTGATTACCTTAATTGTAACTAATGGCTGAAAAAAAATAAACTAAATATCTGAAAAAACTTTTAAGTGTAGTAAGTAATTCGGTTAGTCTACTTTTTTAAGAGGAAAAAAAGATGAGTAGGCGATAAGTACAAACAAGCATGTACAAAAAATCAGACCTTGGAGCTATATTAATTGATTGATCGCATGGAGGTATGAAGAAGGGTAAGTTTAGACATTTTTCTAGAAATTTTAGAGAAAATCCCTATAAGTATGTAGCAATATTTTGTATAACGATATTTTATTCAATTATGGAGGCAGATAAATTCATTAAGGACTATTAATTATTAATAAAATTAAAAAATTATAGCTTGCCGATTATACTTAGGAGAGAAATGTATCGTCAGCTCTCTGCGCGTACGGGTATATAAATATATACATATAATAATATAATAATATATTAAAATCTAAAATTATATATAATAAATTATAATAATAATATATATTTGTTATTGATTGAATTTCAATATATAACAATACAATTTCAATTAATTTAAAATAAATAAATATACTTATACAATTGGATTTTTTTAAAAATTCTTAAATAAAATAACGCTTTTGTTTCATTAAACCGAATAGATGGTCTTTTTAACGTTCCATCACTTTCGACTATTCATCGGTAAATGTTGATGATGGTAGGAATAAAAACCGACAGCGGGACTGATCGTTGGTGTCCAAAAACCACCTGGAGAAATGCCGACAATCGGAAATGAAATACTCCATCCCCTTTTCATGCCACTCTCGATGCTGGGTTGGCGTTAAGTCATTTATTAGGTCAGAAAGAGAGTTGGGACTATAAATCAAAATTGTCCAATTAAAGCAACCATTCAAAAATAAATTGGAAGATTTATGAAATAATTGAGCAAAAAAAAACTTGATTTTGGAATTTAATTATAATATATTATAATAACATATAATAATATAATATAATACAATATATATTGAATTCAAAAATCACGTTTATTATTATAATTGTAATAATAATAATTCATCATTTTCCTTTTCCAATATAGTTTTATTTTAAATTCCCATATAAAACCAACCAACCTGCTGAATGAAATATTAACTTTTTGCAATTTTTTTTTTAAATAATAATTGGTTATAAATTTAGAAAAATGGAGGAAAAATTGTTCAGAAGCACATGGCTATCATGTATAGATTGGAAATGCATAATTTGCAAAATGAACCCACAGTTGGCTGGCTATTACACCTCTGTTATTATGAAAAAGAGTTTGGCATTAAAAAATGGGAAATTTTGAATATATGTATGTATATTATACATAGGATTTACAATTTTAACATTTGAAATTTAATTTGTCTGATTTCAGTATATAGAACATATTTCATTATAATAAACTATGAAATATTTAATAATAAATAATGACAATTCATTAGAATATTCGAACAAGATGATATTAAAATAATAAAGAAAACAAACCAGAAATCAATCAACATGATTTTTTATTTTGTTGAAAAAAAAACTATTAAAATTTAAACATCTTAAATTAAAGTTAAAATTTAATATTAAGATTTATCAGGTTTTCAAATACCAATACATTAATGACTTCTCATCTTTAACGTTATCTGCAAAATATTTATTTATTTTTTTTATATTAAGAGCTTGCATGTATTTTAATAACATTTTCAATACGTAAGTTAGTAATTCCCCCCCCCCCCCTTTTGTATATTTCCTATTGCATCTAGACGTCTCGAAACAGTTGATTAATTAAAAAATGGATTCGATTAAAAGTTCTTTGAGAGATTGAGCTGGGTTCTCGTCCAATAAGTCATGCAAATCATTGTATTGCAACTTTTTTGTTCCTCCAGGCCGTTCTATGCCATTGACCGCAAAATCACCACTTTTAAATCTTTGAAACCAAAAACGACAATTGGGATATGACGGAGCAGCATCACCATAAGGTTCTAAAAGTGTTTGATGGGCTTCGACAACAAATTTCTTCAAATCAAACAACAAAAGTAATGAATGTCGAAAATGCACTTTTGAGCGTTCCATGATTCACTGAATAACTCAAAAATACTAAATGGAAAAACGTTATTTTATGTAGAGAAATGTCAAAATTTTCGAATTTGATAGAAAGATTATTTTATTTGCATTGATTCGCCAATAGATGTCGCTAATTAAATTGATGCAAGCTTCTGTTATTTTATATCTACCTATACTAAAAATAAAATAATCTAATATTATATACAATGAGAGTAGCAATAATATTAAGTATGTTGGGATAAATACACAACCTTAAAAAAATTGTGCATTGTTTTATTAATTTTCTGACACAGATTATAATCATTCAGTATGTTACATTTTTTGGCGTTTTCACTCTTGCAAAAATGATGGATTAGGCAATTTAACTTTTAATCAATCAATGAAAATCTGATTTGTGTTTAATATTCTAAAACTTTGTACATTTTCAAATTATTATTATTATTAAAATCTGAGTTATATCGGTAAAATTTCTTCTTTTAGAATAGGCTCGGGCGATACAAAAAAAATCCATGTTCAATCTCTTCTTTAATTGAGAATTAGGTTGCAAGTTAAATGCAATATAGCTTTCTAATCTATCCTTGTTATGTTTTAGTGTTATGCCATGTTCCTCGATTATTATTACTATTTTAATACCTGAAAATATTTTTATTCTAATTACGATTAAAATAAATAATATAAAATATAAAATTTGATGATTTGTATTTCATTTTTTCATAGCTTGTATGTATTTTTGCATTTTATGTTAGAAAATCGGATATTAAATGAACCTATTTTGTTTTATTTTGCTTCTAATCAAAAATATGTATATATAAACAGATTTTCAACCCGCATAGCCAATAATAATTGCCAGAGGATAACAATAACTCATCGCGCCATTAAACCAAGTTGACACTTTGTTAAGCTAAAAATTAAGAGCCCAGAGGCATCGACAGCTTTTTCCGGACTTTTTCCATCCATTGTTTCCCATATGACAACCGCAAAAACCACAACATATACAGGTATTTATTTATTTATTTTAGTGAAGTTTATTCTATAACATTTTTTTTTTATATTCCAGTCAGAATTCAACAAATAGATATATGGATATATTTGTTTTTTATTCAACTTTTTATTTTATTGCTTTATTTTCAAACAAAAAATATTCGAAACGTGTTATTATTTTTGATTTGTGATTGTTCATAATATTTTTTCTATATGATATCTGATAGGAAGTGTTTTTCAGCTCAATCTCTTATAGTATAAACTGAAATTGAAGTCGGTTAGTAAAAAAAAATTGAATTACTAAGAGTTGAGATTTTAGTTTCCATATGTTCTTCATGTTATTATAATTATTGCCTTTATTGGTTCATATAGATTATACATAGATTTGTGTTAATTTTTTTTATTTATTTATTTATTTTAAGATGATGGGCATAGGTCTCTCCCAAACTCTTCCACGCCATCCGTTGTCTAACAAGTAGCTAAATAGTTTCTGATTTACATGGGATGCTTGGTTCATTTTGATCAAATTGTAGCTCGGTTGCACAAAACTACAGATTTTCTACGATTTATTCTTAGTTCCAACTTTTTTACTTTCTTGATTTAGATCTTTTATCATTTCTTCATGTAAATAAGAAAAATAATTCTATATTAGTTATGCATGAGGATATGTTTTATTGTTGAATTTTGATTATATATATATATATATATATATATATATATATATTGTTTCGGCCGGTAATGATGGTGAAGATGAAAATATGACTTACTGTTTCGTTGGTCGAATTCTAACTAGCAACTAAATTCGAAGCAGGAAATTAAATTTATCAGATCCCAGTGTACTTATAGGAAAGAAAGAATTAGGGTACAAAAAAAAAAAATAAATAAAGTCCAAAACGACTGTATACTAGTATTTAAATTTATTTTATTTATAATTAAATAATAATCTAATCTTATTGGACAGATTTTTGGACAATTTTAAAAGTAAATGAAATTCCAAAAGGATTGCAAGCTCAACGGCTGCAAATCAGGTTTAAAAGGTGTGTTCAGTTTAACAGTTCAAAAGGAAGTGAGAGAGACTTGGCGTGGCTATGAGCTGATCATGTTAAGCTTGCAATCCTTTTGGAATTTCATTTACTTTTAAAATTGTCCAAAAATCAGTTGTTTTAATTTTGTACCATTTTAGGAAACAAATTTCAGATGCGTCATTTTTAGAAAACTCATTTAAGTAATAATTGTAATAAATAATTGAAAAATTGTATAACAATATTTGTTAAATGGTCGAGCGATAGCTCGGTATTTCATAAAGTTGCTTATTTCCAGAGAAAAGTCCAATTGTTTTATTTATTTACTTATTTGCTTTGTATTTTATTTAACTTAAATTTTAATGTTATACTCAAAAGCTTTTTAATGATAAAATATTTAATATACACTTTAAAAAAAATAAAAAAAAATATTAAATAAAAATAATAGTTATTTTATCTCAATTTAAAATGAATTAATTTTCCTAAAAGTTAAACCCTTTAGTTAAATATTTTTATTTGTTATTTAATCATACTAGATTTTTGTTTTATTTGAACACATTCGCATTTTAAACCAATTGATTTAATTATATATTATCTTCAGCTTTGATGGAAATATTTTGGTAATGGTAATATTTACTTATGGTTAGTTAAGTGCCTCTCGAGAACACTTGTCTGACATCATCCCTTTCAAACTCTCTTAAGAAACCTTGTTACAGGGGAACTGTCCAAGGATAGATGATCTACCTACAATATAAATCAGATTTAACCTGTAAATTCAAATTAAATAATCCCCTCTTTTAGATGAATGATTAATCTCTTCATTTATATCGAAATTAAATTATAAATTAAAATTAATAAATAATAAATATTAAACCAGCGCATGTTTGGCTCTTTGTTGATGACACCACGTCACGTGATTCTTAACCTTTTTTTTTACCGCGGCACACTTTTAACTGTTTAAAAATTTCGTAAAAAAAAGATAAGTGTAAAAGTTTACCTTATTGAAAAAAAGTGGTCCCAAAAACGACGATTTATCCTTTTTTTTAGAACCAAATTGAAACAATTTAGAAAAAAAAGTTTAAGAGGTCTCGTAATCTCGCGGCACAGTGGTTATGAATCACTGGTTTAGAGAAAAAAAATGAAAAAGTAGGTAATGACCCTCTTCAGAAAGAGCTACATTTCTCAAAACTACGAATTTTGAATAATGCCCGTGTACCAAATTTCATTATTCTAGTTCTAACCATTTTTGCGTAATCTTGTCTACATACACACACAGTATTATTGCGTAATTTTGCGAGATAGTCGAGTGGATACACTCCAGATTTTTTTAAATTTGGTTTAGCCATTAAGGAAGGGGTGGTTTCCCCTCAAAGAACATGTAAAATGAGACTTTTTTACTATCTCGTAAGAGATAGTATTGCGATCACGAAAATTTTCGATGTTGAGATTTTGATGTTTTTATACGTTTTAAAGGTTCCTGAATTATTTTCACTAAGGTTGAGAAAAATGTCTGTGTGTGTGTGTATGTATGTAACCAAGATTACGCAAAAACGGATTGAGCTAGAATGATGAAATTTGGTATATGAGCATTATTCAAAATTCGTAGTTTTCTATCAACTTTTGAGAAATGTAGCTCAACCGGAAGAGGGTCATTACCTACAACGTTTTGATTTTTTTTTCCTCTAAAGTGACCGTAAAAATAAAGATATATGTTTGATAATTTTTCACATGATTAATAATTGTATAAAACTGCTATATATAGAATTTCAGCTTGATTGATTCGCTGAAATTACCAGAATTAATTTTTTAACACTGCAAATCTCACGCGCCAACACGTGACGTGGTGCCATCAACAAAAAGCCAAACATGCGCTGGTTTAATATTTATTATTTATTATTTATAATTTATAATTAATTAAATTAATTTAAATATAATATATTAAGTTATTTAATCCAATTCAAATTGCGAGATAGTCGAGTGGAGACACTCCAGCTAATTTTTATTTGTTTACTCCATCAGGGAAAAACTCTATGCGAAGTGGGTAGTTGAAGAGTTTTAATCGGCCCATTACTATGAATCAATTGTGAATTAATATCGATTGCAAAATTATATTAAAAGATTTAAGATAATTAAAATATAATATATATAAAAATGTTTTGAATGAATCGCTCATATACAACAATAAACGATAGACGCATGTAGTTAACATTTGCTTTTTACCGACCGACGATAGTAAGGGAGGTATTGTTTTCACACCAAATTTCACATGTGGAGATTTTTACATATCTCCACGAATCATGCATTTTCTTAACAGAAAAAAGTATTTTTAGCATCATGTCTGTCTGTCCGTCCGTCCGTCCGTCCGTCTGTCCGTATAGATGTGTACAGCCTGAACGGCTCAACCGATTTTGATGAAATTTGGTATATTTACTTAATGCATCAGTGGGATGAATGGATCAACTTTTGGTGCAAATCCGGAAACCGGAAGTGGTAGTATTAGCAATCGACGATAGGAAGGGAAGGGTTATTTTCACACCAAAGGAGATTTTTTTATATATCACCACAAATGATGCACTTTGTATTGGTTTTATCCTCGGGAAAATCATATTTATTAGTTTTTTCTTGATTTAAAATTATATGACGTCATCCAGCCATGCATGACGTCACAGCCTGGTCTTGGATATATATTATAAATAAAATAAAATTAAAAATATTTATGTTCTATCCATATCTGTTTTTTATTACATTAATAGATATATTAAAATTATTTGAAATTGTTTCTGTAGTTGGAAATTAATTTACTTCAAACCGTCGGTCGGTCGGTTCGGACCTGGCCACAGGTCAATATATTATGTTATTTCTATGTTATTAAATTTTAAATTTATAATCCTATAATATTTATATATATATATACCATATATACGTATACATATATATATCACTCTTAAATATTCCAAATACACAAATAACACAGATTTCTCCTAACATAATCAACTGATTGTTTATTTAATTGAGAATATGTGAATTTAAGAAAATCATTATTCTTTTCAAATTTGTTACTTACTAAGTTACAAGTAATATATATTATAGTCAAAAATAATAAGATTAATTTTTTTTAGCTCTTAAATGCTTTATAATCTATGAAGAGAGTATTTATTTTATTTCCTTTTGTTCCATTAAACACTTTTAACATAATTGTTTGATTAAAAAATATATTCACCTTCACTTTATATTACTTAAGATAAAATGTAATATTTATTTATTTATTTTTATATTCTTAACCGATAATTGATTTGAAAATAATTGAAAAAGCATAGATGAATTATGTTAACCTTTCAATATTTTGATAAAACGATTTTGATCTCTTTTCAATTTATTCCTGTCCTTCTTTCTAGATATGATAAAAGTTTCTTACAAAATGGCGGCGTTTATTTATCTATGAAGTTCATTCTTCCTATTAACTGCGAATTTCAATATATATTCCAAATCTCTCTCATCCAATCTCCATTTAGCTGTAATCCTTTGTGGTTGCAGCCGCTCTCTCTCTCTCTCTCTCCCTTATTCCATCCGCAAACGCCTCTCTTCTTCTGAGTTGATTAAGTAAAGATTCCATCTTGCAAGTAGAAGTAAAATAAAGTGAAATCGATAATCGTTACACAAATGTTGTTTGTTTTAAACAAAGAGAGCGAACAGTTGATATACACACGTAATCAACTTGTCATTATCAAACACCCTTAATTGCCACTTAGTTGTGCTCACGAGTTGAAAAATTCTATTTCGCCCTCTTCTTTCAATGTTTATTGTCTTAGACAGTTGATTTAATAACTCTTGACATTAGATCTCTTAATTTACACAAGCCTTGATTAATAAATTTGAAAAATTCCAAAAAATACATTTTTCTTTTGTTTTTACAAAATAAATGATAAATTGAATTATATTGTTTCAAATTACTTAGATTACTTAAATTAAGTAAAAAGCAAAAAATCAAACAAATAATATTTTTATATATTATAATAATTTTATAAAACAATGCTTGAATAAATAAATAAATCAAAACTTTATTTATTATTTATTATTACATTGAATTAGTATTTTCTAAGAGATTTTTTGGGCATGGCCCATATTGCTACATTGGCTACATTCACTTGTCTTGTTCAGTCAACAATCTTGCTTTTCTCTTCCAACCTCTTCTCCATTCTTTCGATATAGTGACCCAGAAAACCAGCACATATCAATTTGTTATTTGGTCCCTGAACCAATCGATTGAAGAATGTAACCAATCCTTTTGTCTGCTTACTTTTATTATAGAAATGGTCATTATTATTTTTATGAAACATCTCATCTTTCTACATCTCTGGATTCTCTTTTACTTTTCTACCTAATAAAATCAATAAGTTTTCAATTTATTTTTTAATGCTGGAAATATTTCATGCGATATTATAAACCTATCAAGTATTAATCTAGTTTTTGGGATTTGTCTATTTTGGTAATAATTGAAATTTTTTAAAATATTTTACAAAAGTCGATATGAAATTTACAATGAAAATATTTTCTATGATATTTGATTTTTAATTTAATAAATATTATTTTTGTTTAGAGAAAAACAAGTTATTTAATATAAATTTTTTTTCATATTATTTATTGACTAAATAGGATAACATTTTTAAAGTTCGTTTATAAATCAATTTTGCTATCATCTTTAAATCGTTTAAATAACAAGAGATTTACTCTGGTAATTCTCAGTATTAGTATCATAAACTTCAACTTTACTCGTTGTTCGGGGTTTAGTGACTTTTAATCATCTTAATTAAGCGATGGATAGATTAAGGCACAGGCGGACAGGTTTCATTGTAAATTTTGTAACAATTGCAAGTTTTAATAAATTTCTAAAAGATGAATAAATATAAGTAAATAATTTAAATTATTTTTTATTTGTAACTAATTATGAAGAGAGGTGAATTATTAGGATTCTGGAGTTCCATTTATATTATTAAGCTTTAAGAAAAAGTCACACTGAAGTACAAGATTCTTAATCTATATATATAAAGGAGAGTGTTTGTATGTATGTATGTATGTATGTAATTTGTTTACTTTTTTGCTGTCATAGAAACAAACAAAAATAAATTTCCTACTTAACCGACACTTTACCGGTAATTTAGAATTATAAACAAAAACAATTGAACATCAAAAAAAAAAAAAATTCTCACTTAACCGACACTTGGTAATTTAAAACTATAAACAAATTGAACATTTTCAAGATAGAAAGACAGAAAGATTTATACTTAAAACGTTTACAAGACTAATAAGATAAATTTTAGATTAATATATAAATCTATATATATATATATATATATATAAAAAGGTTTTTGTTTGCACATTGCTCAGAATTTAAAAATTTTTGCATATCTTCGCGTTTCATGACCTCTAGAATCCAAAAGTGACTTTAGAATTTTTCATGTCTGTCTGTCAGAAAAATAAGGATGCTATAGACTCAAAATTGGCTGAAACGATTTCTATGAAATTACATCACAATATTCTTATATACTTCTATGGTATCATAGGCTTTAAATTTTATTAATATCTAATCAATAACCGCAGAATTTAATTTTTTGAAGTTTATATAGTTCTCCGTGTTGTTCATTCAATGAAATTAAAATATCAAATGAAATGATCAAGAAATATTATACTCTATTTCTATTATAACATATACAATACTTACGAACCATAGGCAGAGGAAATATTAGAAGATATCATTGCGGGTTCAGGCCAAATCGATCAACATTAATTAAGATATTTTCATTATGACAGTATTTCGAAAAAAACCGCGAATTCAATATCTCTGTTCACTAATTATTTGTAGACTTTAGTAAAACCTACGCATGACTCAATAGATCCGGATAAACTTTTTCAAATTTTGATCTTAAAATTTATCTTGAAGGTAGTAAAGAAAGAGTAAGATGTGGAAATCAATTGTAAAATATTAGGTGACCCAGACGACTTAAATATAATAGGAGATTCGGCAATTGCAATTACAGATAGCGAGGAAAAATTAATCGAGGTAGGAAAAGAGATGAGGTTTGAAATTAATAATGATAAATAGAAATATTTAGAAACAAACAGAAGCAGTATTAACATACAAAATGTAGAATTTGAATATGTAGAAAAATTGAATGTAATCACGAAGGATAATAATATTTAAGAAGAATTTAAATCGAGGCTACAATCGGGAAACGCCTGTTATCATGCAATAAAGAGGGTTATCTCATCAAAATTATTATAAAAGGGAATCAAAATTAAAATATATAAAACAATTATTTTGTCTGTTCCTGTTGTATTATATGGGTGTGAGACATGGTCTATGATCTTAGGAGATAAGAGTGGATTTAGAGTATTTGAGAGAATAGGATTCTTCCCAGCATTTATGGGCCAAAGAAAGATGAGGACACCAAGGAATGACGTAAGAGAGATGGGACAAGGGTTCAGGATAGCGACACTTGGAGAAATGTGGTTGTTGTGGCCAAGAACTTTTGAGTATCTTTGAGCCACATAGATAGATAGATATAACATATACAATAATAATAATATATATAATTAATTTACTGATTAAATTAAAATATATTTTAAATAATCACACAATAAGAAATGAATGTTTTATGTTATACATTGTTTGAAACAAAATGGATGGAAACCTTTTACTACTTTCAACCAAATACTATGTACCACTCGGGGGTACAGGGGGCGGAGCCTCCGTCTAGGTGTGAAGAGCGACGAAGGAGCTCTGAGCAGCTAGTGTAATATATAAAAAAGCCTCTTATATTATACATATTGTGATTCCACATACAAGATATCATTTAGAACAGGGATGAGCAACCCGCGGCCCGCGGGCCGCATGCGGCCCTTTAAATATTTTTCTGCGGCCCGCCGAGCATTTCTAAAATAGAATTTTATTATTCGTCTCGATTATTTATAAAGAATATTATAATGTTTATTAGTATATATATATAAAACTTTGTAAATTATTACTAAGTGCGGCCCGCCACAAAATTTTAAAATATAAATTGGCCCGTGGGTTAAAAAGGTTGCTCACCCCTGATTTAGAAGGAGACAAACAAAGGCAGATGTTAACTTAAAAAGTAAAAAATACAAATTTTAGTTAAATGTAATATTTTATTAACTAAAAATATTAATATAAAAAAAATTTTAGAATAACGTTTTTCCATTGGACTAAGAAGAATAAAATAATTTTTCTATAAGCCTGACAAAGTTTATGGATGAATTGCTTCATATTCAACGAAAAACGTTGGGCTCATTTAGTTTTATTTATTTATATGAACAATCAAGTCAAATTTTTGTAATAATAAAAATTTTAATAAACACATAACCTGACAAATTTTTTTATTATGCAATAAAATTGATAGTTTAAGAAATTAATCTTTTATTATTTTTCAATGTAATATACTTATATCAAAGTATGTATCAAAATTTAAAAGAATTTTTATTAAATTTACATATTATCAATCAAATCCAAAATGGTTGATTATATTTGAAGAAATAGTGTTACTTGTTAATTAAGTGTTTTAGTGTGGTATGTATCTTAGTATATATATATGAATTATAGCTCTATAAAGGAAGTTAAATACATAGAATTAAATGCGCCCAACGTTTTTCGTTGAATATGAAGCAATTCATCCATAGACTTTGTCAGGCTTATAGAAAAATTATTTTATTTTTTTTAGTCTATTGGAAAAACGTTATTTTATAAAAAAATTTCATATTTATATTATTTTATTCTTTTTAGTTCAATTTTAATATGATAAATTTATTTAATATAACAAGAGAAATAGAAAAGATGAAGTTTTACGAAAATTTGCAAATTGAATAAAACAAAAAAATATATAAATCTTCTAAAATTGATTTTATGCATTTCTGTTAAGTAATGTTATTTGTGAATAATAATTATTATATTATATTTATAAATAAATAATTTTTATTAATATGAGATATTATAAATGTATTATAATTTATATGTATATATTCTATTGTTTTGTTTCCTTTCTATCGGGGACATATATATAAAAAAAGATCTTTTCTCTATACCAACTGAGGGGAAGAAACCCCTCCTCATTGGCGATACAACTGATTAATAAGAATTCATCATTAATTTTAATGGTATGAAATATTTTTAAATACGTTCAAAATGAAAATCTATCCTGAAATCAATATTTATGTTTCAAAGTCCGTTGAAAAAAAAAATTAATCGGAGCAATACAAAAGGAGTTAGTTACTAAAAGTAATTAATCGTTTAATTAATTACAATTAATTAATTATAATTCAATTATATTTCTTCTATACCTTCTAGGGATCCATTGAAATATCTATAAAAATTTTCAAAAGTCTATCTCAATAAAAAGTCGAGGAAAAATCGATTTCAATTGTGTCAAATGAGCGATCAGACAGTCAAAGAGACAGAGAGACAGACGCCAAGTGAAGTTGAGAAAAACGTTATAAAAAATTAACTCAACATTAGAACAATTTTAATTATTTTAACTAGAAATTTAACTTTAATTTTTATAATTTATATTTTTTAGAAATAAATATCGGTCGGGATATTACCGCACTATTTTCATTTTCGAGATTTAAGAATTAAGAGTTTAATCAAAATGATACAAATGAAAAGTATAGATAATTCATTCTTTTAATATAAAAAAATAATGTCTAAATATTTTTAATTTTTATTTAATAAATTTATTTATTTATCTAAATCTAAATGCAAATTATAAATTTATAAATCGAGTGCAATTTACGTATTAAGATCATTTTGGCAATTACTTTGTAAAATATGTATCTAGGAGAAGAATTAAATCCATATGTTGAATCACACATCTAAGTATGTAAATATGAATTGTTTGTTTAATGCTAAAAATGAGATTCTATTTCTTTTTAATTGTTTGAATGTGGTTTTAAACCATTGTGGTTTCAGGGCTTTACCATCGTCATTAAAGAGGGGAGCTCTACAAATGAATTTAATCATAGAGATTAGAAATTGTGCAATTATAAGACCTTGATTACATACCTGTCGACGTGCAATGGGCTGCCAGACTCATAAAGAATATCCAATGAATAAAACTGAATAAAAACAAGAGAAGATAATAGAGGAAACATATTAGGTCATTAGAATGGTTTGAATGAAATATTTGATAAAGAATATTTTCAAAAATAACATAAATAAAACAAAAATTATAAGATAAAATTCAAGAACGGTTTCCTGGAATGATATTATTATAAAAACAAGAAAAAACATAAGCAAATAATTGAAAACAAGCACGAAGGATGAGGAGGAAAGAGTCTGAAATTTAAAATTATTAACGTAGATGAACTTTTATTTGTTTATATCTTTAATATATTTATCTCTGTGGCCCTTCGGAATTCAAAAGTTCATGGCAACTACATTTCTCCAAACATCCCTATTCTTAGGCTACTCCATCCAACTCGTATTCTCTCCCAAATCCCTCATGCCCTCTGACCACCGCTTCTTTCAAACAACTAATCGCTTCCCAATCGAACTCCCGACTTATTTCTTTAATAATTAACATTAATTGAAACTCAAGATACTGCCAAGGATCACGCATGTGATATAGGATTAATTATATTAGTTACATTGAATATTTATTACTTATTTTCTACAATTAATTTTGTTTTTTTTTTTTTTTTTTTTTTTTTGTTAATAGAAACATTAATGTTTTATTATATAATACAAATGAAATATGATAGACGAATATTTTGCATTCTCGGGTATTTCCATAATTAGGTTTAATGTTTAATAATCCCATTTCGATATTATATCAAATTTATTATTCTTGTTTTATAGAATATTCAATATTTTTTATGTGAAAAATCATATTATCTATTTTAATGAATTTTTATTATATTATACATACATAAATGTAATATTGAATAAATATTTTGTAAAAAAATAAATAAATAATAATAAACGACCAATAGACATATAAGGGGTTTAGAGGGTAGAGGGGCAGTGGAGAGGAGAGGCGGTTGGGTGATTAATATGGCTATCCATGTCAAAAACAGATAATGAATATGACAAATAATATACTTTCGGAACAATAAACCTTCCAACATAGACAATATGTAATTAGATCTATCCGAAACAACAAAAATACGAGCAACGTCCTGCTAAAATTAATAGAAAAATTTAAATATTTTTTACATTAAATGTGAAATGAAATTGAATTTTTATTTTCCATTACGTTTGTTTTAATTGATGATAAAATTATATTTCTAAAAATATAATTGAAACTATTAGGTAGATTTGATTTTTTTACTTATTTAAATATGAAAATAATTAATATTAAATTCATATTTATAGTATTTGTTGATAAAAATCGAAACTATTTCCAAAAGGTTTTTATATACATACGTATATCCAAAAAATAGATTTACAACACAATATAAATTTTTTTTAATATGTTTTTAATCTTGTTTAAGAAAACAAACAGTTTCTAAAATCTTTCACCTCCAACACAACTTTGTTTTGAAATAACAAATATAATTTTTATGTGTGACATTAAGTTAAAAAAAAAATGTTCAAATACAGTTCCAATTTACTCCTTAGGTCTATGAAATCATTTCCATTTTAAAATGTAAGTTTTTTTTTAGAAAGAGAAAGAAAGAAAAAAAGATAATCAAGTTAGCCTTTAAGAATTTTCTTTGAAGAATTATCTTTTTTTTTATATGGAGTTCAAAATTTTAAATGAACTTAAATATATAATTTATACATAGGTAATATATAGAATGGTATATATTCAGAGAATACATTCGAATGAATGTTCTTACACTACCAATAAAATACATAAAGTACAAAGGATTTTTTTTTCTAATTTGTTTAATAATTCAAAAATGGAAATGAGAATGGGATTAAAACATAAAAAAAGTCAACTTGGAAATATAGATCTTTAAAAAAACCGAAGGCTTTCAATAAGTATTTTTTTCTTATTTTAGAATATTATTTTTTTTTTTTTAATTTATCCCTAAAATATGATAAATTAATGATTATTTTTTCTATTTTTTATCTTCTCTTATTATTATTAGTAAATTAAAATTTACTATTCTATCAATAACAATAATTGATAGGCTACTTCTAATTTTAATATTGAGTGTTTAATTATTTCCGTAATTATGTAATATTTTTATAAAAGTATTTTTTTTATTTCATAATACATATTATCTAAATATTTGATAGAATTGTTTATTCATTTAATGACAATGAATTTGGACAGAGGTTCTTCGAGATATCTGCATAAAAGGGAAAGTGCAAATCACGTATACAAAGGGTCAATGCATTCAAAATGCTTCCCCGGTCTGAATTCAGCTATTCAATTTTCACCTAGTTTCATTACATTGATTGTTCAAGAGAATAGCAAGAGGCTCCCCCTCCCCCATTGCTTGTAATCAGTATTCAGTGCTACTGATTATTATTATTGGAATTTATGTCTAATCTACAATGTTATTAACAAATCAATTGCATTGTATTCAAAAAATCGCTTTTAATTTTATTGAAAATATATACGAGTATATCGAAAAGAATGATAAGAAAAAAACTATTAAGAAAAGAATAAGAATTATAAAGATAAGAATTGTACAGTGACTTATGGAGAGAATGTTGAGGAGTTGGTGTAGGTGAAAAGAGTCATCAGATAACATCTGTGTGTGAAAAACGTGAATAAATTTATTAAATACAACCAAAAAGAGGGGAATTTAATTAAAAGATTCAAGAAATTATTTGGTATTTATCAAAAACAAGACAAAAAAATGATGATCCATTAATTTAAAACGCAGAGAAAATGATTATCATGCTAATCTAATGATTTAATTAATTCTTCTTATTTTTTCTTTTAAATAAATATATAAATATGATGTGATTAAAGTTAATTTCTTCTACAAATGTTTAACCTTAGCGCTTAATGATAGAGAATAAAAAAAAAAAAAAAAAAAAAAAAAAAATCGTTCGAGGAGGTTAGAAAATAAAACGGGTGTAATTAATCATGTGCAAAGGCGTGTGCAATCTTAGTTGGTCTACATTACTATTAGGGTGACAGACGGTAGAGAATCTCAGTTCAGCGTCTCTAGAGGAACAAGACAAAAGGAAGACGAGCACCTGGAGGGAAGTGCTCGGGTAACCGATGCCGGCGTTGCTGCTGACATCACCTTTGTTCATGCCGAAATCGAGAACATAATGGAGATGATGAGGTCACACTTTGCTTAATGGGTACAGACAATTGAACCCATGGGCCAACATCAACGAAAAGTTTCTCTTCTTTTTATTTTTTTTTTTTTTTTTTAATTTTATTTTTAAATCAAATATCAATTTCATTTAACCTTTATATATACTCGTAGGTGATAGTCACCTAATATGGGATACGTTTTTTGAACAATGGTAAAGGCCATACATTTCTTTTTTTCAATTTTGATTTTTTACTAATTGTGGTGTATGGATAAATACTCTCTATATAAATATCTGTATTCATATGTTCTTTAATTTTTATTAAAATGGTTCAAAACATTAATTTACGAAAAATATTCTGTTTATTTGTTTAGACAACAGGTTTCCTAATATGAGATATAATAAGTGTTCCAAAAGTGAGACTCTTATATTAGTACAATTTTCAAAAGGTCTTCTGAAAAATATGTATTTAGAAATATACTAATTTTATTAAATCAAAATTCTTTTATTCATGACAATTATTAACTCAAAATAAAATGTTTAAAACAATGAGGATACTTCTGTTTAGAATTAATTTATTAAACATTTCTAAAAAAGACATGAAAATTGGAAATATTTCTCATTTGAGTACATTAATTAAGTTTTATAACAAAAATTGCATAGAAATTCAGAATATTTTATTTCCACACAGTCTTTGTGGGACCAGTGAAAGCATTGAAATATCCTTTTTGTTGTATCTCTAAATAGGCACTTTATAAAATATCTTTGGTTATTTTTATAAAAATTTCTAAAATTTGAATTAAGTAAAACTTGGAAAAAAAAGAGTGGAAACAACAAACAATTTCCAGTAAATAAAATTGTGAAAAAAGTTTGCTGAAAGTTTGTTGATTGCTTTTAAAAGTGAGTAGAAAAACATGACAGCAATTACTGATTATTATTGTTTCTTTGTTAGAGATTCTCCCTAGGAATCATTTAATAGGGAATTTAAGTCCTACACAGGCTGAAGAGATATCTCATAGTAGAACTGCATCTCTTAATAGGTGACCTTCTTATATATATATACACACGAGGGTTGGGTGAAAAGTTTCCGACCTGACCAAGAAAAACGATGTTTTTAAATTTTTTTTTTTTTTTTGCTTTATTTTTCAACATAATCTCCATCAACACTGATACATTTCTCATAACTGTGTTCAAATTTAGTTATGTCAGTTTTAAACGTAGATTCGTCAAGCTCCTCAAAATACTGATTTACAGCTTCGATAACTTCTTCGTTGTTCTTAAATCTTTTACCGCCAAGCCATTTTTTGAGGCTAGAAAACAGGTAATAGTCGCTGGGGGGCTAAGTATGGAGAGTAGGGAGGATGCGGCATCAATTCAAACTTCAACTCGTGGATTTTGGACATGGCAACAATCGACTAATGCGCTGGTGCGTTATCGTGATGAAACAAAATTTTTTTCTTCGTCAAATGAGGTCGTTTAATTTGTACCTCGTATTACGTATTTCAACATTGCAATAACTCTGCGTTGTATTGACCAGTGATAGTCTTTCCCTTTTCAAGGTAATCAATGTATATAATTCCTCTCGCATCCCAAAAACAGTGGGCATAACCTTGTTTGCCTTCTTTGGAGTTGGTTCCCCTTTTCCAACCCACTGTTTTGACTGTTCTTTATTTTCAGGAGTGTAGTGGTGGACCCAAGTCTCATCAACAGTTCGAATCGACGCCAAAATTGTTTGGATTACGCCTATACAGCGCCAAATTGTCGGTAGAAATGGTTTTTCGAAGCAGTTTTTGGTCTAAGGTTAGTAAACGCGGCACCCACCTTGCACACAACTTTTCCATGTTCAAAGGCTTGTGCAAAATATTTCGCACACGTTCAGCTGACATCGTTCAGGTCTCAGCTATCTCATGCACTTTCAACCGGCGGTCTTCCAACACTATTCTATGGATTTTCTCAATCATATCTGAAGTTGTGACCTCAACGGGCCTTCATGAGCGAGGTTCGTCAGAGGTGCTCACACGACCCATTTTAAATTCAGAAACCCACTGCTTAATAGTTCAATATGATGTGGAGACTTATCACCCCACACTCGTACATCATATCATACCATATATATATATATAATTGAATAATAATCTTTATCTATATTATAAATTCGATATTCTTTCTATAAATTATCTTAAAAAGTATACATAATTTTTTTAATTTTAATTTCATTGGCAATTGTAATCTAGTCAGTCTTCATATTCATTTTAATTTAATTATTTAATCTTATTTGTTCTATAAATGAACTTGGCGGACGAGGTTCGATTCGTTAACATCAACTTCGATGTGCCCCTGGACTAACCATTAAACCAATACCCTGGTCATTTAGATAATTTAAATCGATAATTTTCGCTATTTTCGAATGGAATATGAAATTTTATCCCTTTTTAATCTCACCAAAGATTTATGATTATTTTCGATCGTCTTGTTCACAATCTGTGAATTTGTGATTCGTAATGAAAAGCTTTCAAGTTTAGTGTATTTTTCGCCAATTCCGAATCCATTATTAATAGGTAAGAAAGGATCCTTTTAAGCTTGGCAGAGTCTTTAATGTCCCGGCGGGACTCTTCAATGGCTATAACTATTAGTCAAGACTTGCTTCCTTTCTCTTTCGAGATAAAAACCTTAAAAGACAGCGAATAAAGGATCGGAAGATTGGAATGGCGGCTCGTCGGGGATCCTCTTCATAAATTATTCCTATCGGTATTTGATTGAGACACAAATTCATTTCTGAAACGACAAAGAATACCGTAATGGAGTTACATTATAAAAATAAATAGCCTAAAAGCATCCTAAATGGGCGCGATATAGTTACTAGCTAGATAAACATTCTAGCGAATTATATATGTATACTTATACATATTTTTTATAATGTAAAAAATATTTTTAAAAAGTTAGAAAGCATTGAGTAAACATACTAGTGAAATTGTATTAGTAAATAAATAATGGATTTTTTTTTCAACATTTTAAGTGAATAATAAATATGAATTATCGATTGGAATTTATGATTGGTTATTTTTTTTTCGTTATCAATTTATTTTATTACTTAAAATATATGGAACATTTGAAATATATCTCAGATTTTGTGTGATTGATAAATTTCTAAAAATCTAAATGTTTCATATTTTAATTGTTTAATATAATTTTTCATATAGAATGTAAGTCACAAATTTGATTCCTTATCAAATATTTTATTTATTCAGATTTCACTCAAAGGAGAAAAATCTTAAATTAGAAATAAAGGGGGAAAAAAATAGGAATCAATATTTTTTTATTAACACGTCCTGCGTGAGCAACCTAATCGGCTTTCAACTTTAAATTCTATATAGATTTGATTTGGATAAATAAATGAATTCTATTTATATAATTAATCAGATTTTATTTTACAGTTGTGATCATTTTTGGTAGTATTGATTTTTTGTTTTTTTTTTTTTTTGTTCTTCAAAATTTAAGAAAGGTAGGATAATTAGAACCAGAAAGAGGTGAAAGTTAAAAAATTAAAAAAAAAAAAAAAAAGATAGAAAGAAAAAGGGAAATTGGTGTGAGAGATGATCTCTAGAAGATATCGAATATTCGCATTGTGAAATATGACGATTCTCCCTTTTCGGTGGTCATAAACCATCGAGAAACAAATCCGGGGGCCGCATTCGCTTCCGGTTGCGTGTATGACATGACCACCACGGTGACAAATCGACCGAGGCCACCCCCAACATCGGAAACATATACACAAGGGCCGCCTAATGGCCACAGGGGGTGAAAAAATGAATTAATGCACCAGCCAGGCGAGTTACGAGCCCGCAGAATTTGCCGCCTCTGCCAAAAAACCGCAATGCCGTTTAATATATATATATATATATATATATTGGATGATGAATTACTTCCTCATTAGCTAAATAGAAATTTAGCAGAACGCCGGTTGAATTCCCGAGACGGAATTCAGACGCAACGGATTCTATTTTCGTTAACTTACTACATCTATGCCATTCCCACAATGAATCTTTATTGAAGTTGAAATGAATATTAGATTTTAGAATTTTTAATTTTTACATCTCCACAAAGTAATTTTAAAATTAATAATAAGATTTAAAATATTTTTATTATTTTATTTTACATACGTAGGTCAATATATATTATTAATTCTTTCTAAATATATTTATTTATTTATTTATTTATATGAATTTAATACGAAGAAGATAGAAATGGAATGGAAGTTGCTCACAATCAGATTAGAGATGGCTGAGGGTAAGATATTATTTCATTACCACCACAGAGATAGATTTATTTAATTATAATTTATTTCCTCTCCCTTTTTTACCACATTAATCTCTCTTTCCTACAATATAATTTATTTTTATTAAGCATATTATTTATGAGATAATTTCAATTTCAATTTTTTTTAACAGTAATTTTCAACTCCCTCCACTTTTTTTTAAAAAAAGAAAAAGCTATTTTTGTATAGTTATTAATCTTTAGTTTTACTACGAATATGGAGATATAAATTTTATCAATGCCTTTTTAATTTAATTAATTCATTAATAATTTTTTTCTTATAATAGCGATTGTTTAAATATGCGTTAATGGATATTCGTCTCTTGATTCCATTCATCTTCTTTATAGGCGATGTTCGAGAGTTTGAGATCACTCTAGAGATTGTTCTTTCTCTCCGACAGTTCCCGAAGCTAGTATCCTGTTTCCTCTCCCCATGGTATAACTAGCTAGCTATTCTCAACTTAACCTTTTCTTTACCATGAACACGGAAACATCTTAGGTATTTTTTTAAAATAACTTCTCCTTTCAAGTACATAAAATATTTATTTAAACAAGTTAAGTAATTAGTTTTCGAATTTGGTAAAGAAAGAGAAAAAAAACAAAACAAAACAAAATAAATAAATTTAAAATGAAGTTGAGGAGACTTTCGATTATATATCTCTTGGAACAATGAAAACTATTTTTTTTTTGTTATATTAGATAAATATTGCCTTAAAGTTAGAAAATTTTAAAAATTCAAAAAAAAAAAATCAATTCTAGAAATCCATTGAATTTTGAAATTGTTTTTTTAATAAATTTTATTTTACAAAAAACAAACTTTTCTAAGGGGTTATACCAGTGATTCCCAAACTGTCAAAAAAAAAAAAAACTCAACCGTTTTTTGGACCAAGCTTTTTAACATTTCGTTAAGGGAGCCGCGGAAAATCCGATGTATTATGGGAGCCGTATACCGACAAAGTTTGGGAACCTCTTGAGTTGTACCGAACTGAACTTGTCCCTAACCCACCAGATCCCTACACAAATTTAATCTCTCTGTATGATTCAACTCGACAATAAAAAAATTAATACCAATACCCTAATCACTTTAATAATCCTACCTATTCAATTATTTATAACTGATTTATTCAAATATGATTAAAATAATATCAATTTTGAATGATCTAAAATTAAAATAAAAAATAAATATTTTTATTGATTTTATTAATATTTATTTATCTTTTAATTAATATCGTATGGTTTATTAAAGGTTATTTATAATTTATTGCATATTTTATTGTTAATCATCTTTATTTCGCATATTAACCAATTGAATTTTTAAACTTGGTCAAGTTCCATTTCTTTTTTTTTTTTTTTTTTTTTTTTTTATTTAAATTGTTAATAATAATAATAATTTTATTAGTAGTTATATACGTAGTACGTTATACGAAATGAAAGTATTCTTTTGATTGAATTCATAGTTGTATAAAAATTAAATTGCGAGAGGAGATTACTTTTTCTCGCCTGGTTTCGCGGTCCAAACACAGAATCCAACATGTTTCCACCATGTATCGACATCTTGTCATTGTGTGTTTCTCTATAGTGAATAATGCGACAGACCTACTGGACACTCGGCTGGGCGATCCATCAGGGGTGTCCATGTAAATGCACGAGCCATTGGTCACCCCACCACCATGGATCTCTCTATCCTTATTCCTCTTTTGCCGTCTGATGCATCTTTCTCTCTCGTTCTAATCGAAATTGGACTGAAATTAATTCCATCCAGGCTCACTCTATTCAACCCACAAAACATGCGTCAAACCTGAATATATCAATGTCTCCAAAATGAACTTTCAATCCACCTGAAATATTTAACACCGCGACCTCACCTACGCTCTTCCCACCATCGCTCCTTCACCGTTGCTCACACACCTCGCATACCTCACCCTCAATGAGTTAACGTTAACTTTAATTTAACTTGTTGGAATTATTTAGTAATCAAATAACGTTCGTCGGTGAGCGGAAACTTTTAAGATTCAATTGACGCAAAGTTTGTTTTAAGACCGCCCGGGAAATCCTGAAATCTTCATAGAATTGAGCTCAAGTAATGAAGAAGATGAGCAAAGATGAGAGGACAGAGGAGTGAAAAAAAAAATCGTGGTTGAAAAGTTATTAAATTAAATTTGTTGAAAAAAAATCAATTTCATACCAATCAGCTACTAAGGTTTCTTATTTTAAGAGAATTTGAATTTGAATGTAAAATGCAGATAAAAAGTTTTTCTTGTCAGGGCAAATGATAGTTATTTATTGATGAGAACATTCAAAGAATATACAAGCAGGAGTAATTCATTTTAAAATGATTTTGGCATTGAACAAAAAATTTAAATGTGGGTTAAAAATGACTTTTGTTCATAAAATCAATGAAAAAAATCAAATTATTTTTTTTAATTAATTAAAATATAAACAATATTTATATATGCATTTGATAAATTGCAAGTGAAATTTTAAATTACAATTTAATAGGAACAATGTGATTGAATATGCTGACTAATTTCTGAAAAATCTAACTTGATACCCTTTGTTAATACAATTTGAACATTTGGTTTAATTAAAATCTTGTTATAATTTTTTAAACACAAAAGGTTTTAAAGTATTTTAAAGAGTACACCTGTCAAGGTATGCCTAGCCGACTTTTCAGACTATTGACCTATCTCAATAAATAGAAAAAATAAGTTAAATGTATATAAGTAAAGTAAGGTATAAAATATTAAAATTTCCCCCCCCCCCAAAAAAAAAAAAAAAATAATAATAATTAAAATCGATCCATTATTTTATACTATTAGATTGTAAAAAGATTTTTAGATTAATAAAGCGGAAAATTGCATGGATAATAATAAAATGATAAATGAATGTAATTTTAGGATTAAATATTAATCAAATTCTATTTATTTGACTGATGAAAACCAAATATTTATAATTTTCATATAATCATTCCAAGGATTAAATACTTAATAAAAGTTATATTTTAATAAAATTGGGTATAATCCGTGAAAATTACAAACTAATTGATACATTTTTTGCTCTATTATAGGAATACCATATACAAATATAAACGAGAATATTATACAAAATAAAGTTATGCCTCAGTACAAAAAAAAATCCTAAATGAATTGCAATTTGTTTTTCTCGTTAAAAAATTATCCAATGCAAATAATAAATTTTAAAGGAATCGTTTGTATCCTATTACATGAAAAAACGAAACCGTAGAAATGCCATGTGAACAAGAGAGGGAGAAAATCCAATTATGCTCAATGACGTTGTGAATTAATTTGCTTAATACAAGAGAAAATACTTTTATATATCTGGTACATATTTGTATAGGAAACAAAAGTAATATTTGTTCTAATGTGAAAATGAGAGAAATTTGAGTGAAAAAAGAGAGAAATCGGATGAGAATTACTTGATTCAGAATAAAAATAATAAATCAATTTGTTTCTTTCAAATATGTGAAAAAGTCGAGAAAATATTATTAAAATGAAATAAAATATTTTAATAATAATATTTATTAGTTATTAAATGATTGAGATATCAAAATATTATTCATGTATTATATAAAATACTCTAGATATTAGTTATACTATTTTTTCTTTTTCTATTGATTTTTGATTGAAATGAATTTGATGAATATATGGATTCGGAATTTTACGAATAGAACAAAATTAAATAGAATTACAACTTTTAGTGAATGGGCTTTGCTTAGAAATATTCTACAAAGGCAATTGACCTTTACAAATAGTTATATAATAACTTGAAATGAGTTTTGGTTCATATTAAAGGAGTTAAATATGAATTAAGAAGTTACAAGTTACTTAGAGTTTATTCATGTTCATGCAATAGAAAATTCCCTTCGGCTCCGCCCCCTGTACCCCCCGAGTGGTACATAGTATTTGGTTAAGAGTAGTAAAAGGTTTTCATCCATTTTGTTTCAATCAGTATATTAAATAAAACATTCATTTCTTTTTGTGTTCTAATTTAAAATATATTTTAATTTAATCAGTAAATTAATTATATATTATTATTATTGAATATGTGTTATATCTATCTATCTCTGATACTCGAAAGTTCTTGACCGCAACAACCACACTTCTCCAAGTGTCCTTATCCTGAGCCATATCCATCCAACTCCTACCCTCACCCATCTCTCTTACGTCCCTACCTACGCATCCTTGGTCTTCCAAGTGGACGTTTTCCAATCGGTCTCCCCACCAATATCTTTTTCCTTTCCCATTCTAGCCTATCGCAGCTTTTTCGCTTTTATAACCCTAACTTTTTCTGGAGATGCATAGAAGTCATGAAATTCCTCGTTATGCACTCTCTGCTATTTCCCGGTGTCCTCATCTTTCTTTGGTTCATTAATGCTGAAATTGATTTCCGAATTTTACTCTATCTTTACTATCTTCAAGACAAATTTGAAGATCAAAATTTGAAAATTCGTACGAGTCTTAGTTATTGCTTTGCTAAAGTCTACAAATAATTAGTGAACAGAAATATTGAATTCGCGTTTTTTTCTAATATCTGCCTTAATAAAATTATTTGATGTAATGTTGATCGATTTGGCCTGAATGATTCCTAATATTCCCTCCGCCTATGGTTCGCAAGTATATGTTATAATAGAGTAACCATTTCATTTTTATATTTTATTTTCATTGCTTGATTTTTATAGAATATTTTTAATGAAATTTGAGAAAATGCAAAGTTAGAGAGATTTGAGACAATTTTTTTTTATAAAAATAAAATTAACATAATTAACGTTATAAAACTAACGTTATAAATTAACAATATATACATTCATTAATAGTATTAATTTAAATTAATTGATTTATTTTTTTTTTATTATTATGTTCATTTATTAATTTTTTTAGTTAATTTCCTCCCTTAAAAGAAGAAATTATCTAATTCTGTGGCGCTAAAAGATTGGAAAATTATTAGTCGCAGCAGGAAGATTTCGCTTACAGTTTCTGTTCTATCCAACCTCCATCCAACACTTATTTTCTCCCAAGTTCCTTGCTTCTCTTTCGCACTCTTTTAATCTCGTGATCTATATATTTAATTTTTTTAAATAAATTTCAATTTAAACTCAGTGTGAGTCATACGCTTTGTCAAGACTCTAAATAATTTGTGTACAGAAATATTTGATGTTCTTAGCGAGATTTGATATAATGTTGTCAGATTTGTTCTTAATCTGAATTAGAAGAAAATTATAAATTGCCTCCTCTTCCAGCCCAATTCATTTACCCATCCATGTTGTATAAGGCATCTTAATTTCTTAACACTCCGTTTTTTTAAATTTAAAATAGAAGAAGAGAAAGAGTTTTAAATTATATTTGAATAGTCTATATATTCAATATATCATATTTTTATTTATATTTTTTTCTGAATTTAATACCAAGTTGATTTTCAAAATTTTCCATTCTTTATGCATATGACTGATTACACGTGTTAAAATTTAAACAAATTCAAAAATTCTAATTTTTAAATTTATATACAATTTAATAGGAGTATTATTTTTTATTAATATCATATCAAAAAAAAAAAAAAAAAAAAAAAAAAATGAGAATTTATTAAAAATTAAAAAAAGTTCATATTAAAAAATTATAATAGTATACAATAATTTGGATTTAAAACAAATTTAAAAAAAAGACAACAATTTAAAACAACTCTTTTATATCATTTGCCTACATTTATATAAACAAGAAATCATTTTTACTAACTCGCCAGAGATAGTATTGCAATCACGAAAATTTTCGATGTTGAGATTTTGATGTTTTTATACGTTTTGAAGGTTCCTGAATCATTTTCACTAAGGTTGAGAAAAATGTCTGTATGTGTGTGTGTGTGTGTATGTGTGTATGTGTGTATGTGTGTGTGTATGTATGTAGGCAAGATTACGCAAAAACGGTTTGAGCTAGAATGATGAAATTTGGTATATGAGCATTATTCAAAATTCATAGTTTTCTATCAACTTTTGAGAAATGTAGCTCAACCGGAAGAGGGTCATTACCTACAACGTTTTGATTTTTTTTCCTCTAAAGTGACCGTAAAAATAAAGATATATGTTTGATAATTTTTCACATGATTAATAATTGTATAAAACTGCTATATATAGAATTTCAGCTTGATTGATTCGCTGAAATTACCAGAATTAATTTTTTAACACTGCAAATCTCACGCGCCATCAACAAAAAGCCAAACATGCGCTGGTTTAATATTTATTATTTATTATTTATAATTTATAATTAATTAAATTTAATTTAAATATAATATATTAAGTTATTTAATCCAATTCAAATTGCGAGATAGTCGAGTGGAGACACTCCAGCTAATTTCACTTAAAATATAGGTCAGATGTCTGCAAAATGATCTAATTGAGGCAATTATTTTTACTGGCTGTGGCTCAGGGAGCATTTTTATTTCTCGCACTCCTACTGTTCTCCTATTTCAGTTCAAACACCTCTAAGGTTGTGCTTCGCAATGGTAATTAATAAGTCTAAGGGATCGTGCATCGTGCAAATGGTATTGATTTGAAGTTGAAGCAGGATTGCTTTTCATAAAGCCAACTGTAATTTTCATGCTCAAGAGTAAACTCACAATATACAAAAGCTCCTTAACAAATAATATTTGGAACCTTCCCTCACTATTAAAAGATTTACTTTCCTTCTTAATAACAAATTTTTGATAGTTTCTTATAAAATTAATCATTTTTCTAAAAATGTTCTATTAACTTAGAAAATAAGTTGACCTGTGGCCAGGTCCGAACCGACCGACGGTTTGAAATAAATTAATTTCCAGCTACAGAAACAATTTCAAATAATTTTAATATATCTATTAATGTAATAAAAAACAGATATGGATACATAAATAATAAATATAAACATTTTTAATTTTATTTTATTTATAATATATATGCAAGACCAGGCTGTGACGTCATGCATGGCTGGATGACGTCATATAATTTTAAATCAAGACAAAACTAATAAATATGATTTTTCTCGAGGATAAAACCAATACAAAGTGCATGATTCGTGGTGATATATAAAAAAATCTCCTTTGGTGTGAAAATAACCCTTTCCTTCCTATCGTCGATCGCTAATACTACCACTTCCGGTTTCCGGAATTGCACCAAAAGTTGATCCATTCATCCCACTGATGCATTAAGTAAATATACCAAATTTCATCAAAATCGGTTGAGCCGTTCAGGCTGTACACATCTATACGGACGGACAGACGGATAGACGGACAGACGGACGGACAGACATCATGCTAAAAATACTTTTTTCTGTTTAGAAAATGCATGATTCGTGGAGATATGTAAAAATCTCCACATGTGAAATTTGGTGTGAAAACAATACCTCCCTTACTATCGTCGGTCGGTAAAAAAATAATATAGATCATTCTAAATTGATTTGTTTTATAATTTACTGCAATAGCTGTATACAAATTTCCTGTCTATTTTATTAGATGCATTATATTGTGGCATACTTGTTTGTAACTGAGAAGTTTATAAAACTTTTTAAAGCTCATTTATCATAATCCTTTAGTAGGTTTTCTCATTGATTATATGCATTCATAAATCGTTAAATGACGGGATAGAAGACTATCCCTTTACCTTTCTAAGTTAAATGGGTATATAAAATTATATTAGTTTATCACACACACAAATGTAAATAAGTTGACCTGTGGCCAGGTCCGAACCGACCGACGGTTTGAAGTAAATTAATTTCCAGCTACAGAAACAATTTCAAATAATTTTAATATATCTATTAATGTAATAAAAAACGGATATGGATAGAACATAAATATTTTTAATTTTATTTTATTTATAATATATAGCTGTAGTAGCCGGCGTTACCCGAGGCTGTGACGTCATGAAGGGCTGGGTGACGTCATATAATTTTAAATTAAGAAAAACATAATGAAGATGATTCTTCCCGAGGATAAAACCAATACATTCGTGGTGATATGTAAAAAAATCTCCTTATGTGAAATTTGGTGCGAAAATAACCCTTCCCTTCTTATCGTCGATCGCTAATACTACCACTTCCGGTTTCCGGATTTGCACCAAAAGTTGATCAATTCATCCCACTGATGCATTAAGTAAATATACCAAATTTCATCAAAATCGGTTGAGCCGTTCAGGCTGTACACATCTATACGGACTGACAGACATCATGCTAAAAATACTTTTTTCTGTTAAGAAAATGCATGATTCGTGGACACATGTGAAATTTGGTGTGAAAACAATACCTCCCTTACTATCGTCGGTCGGTAAAAATGATTAATTTATTAGATGATTTATTTAAATAAGAATCAATCAAGAAAAATATTATCGGAAATAACTTAAACATGTTTACTTATTCATATTTAAAAAAATATTTCAAATCATTATCAATCTAAACAAGTATAAGTATTATTAAAAAAAAAATAATACAAAAAGCCAGTTTATTTAACCAAACAAACATATACCAGTTTCATGGAACTATTTCCAATTGATGTCTGATTTGGTACTTTTTTGTATCCAATAAATGTATATTACTTGAAAAAGTATAATAAAATAGGCGTATAAAAACTCTCTGTAGTTTTAACTAATTTTAAATTTCCAACAGTTTACATAAATACACTTTTGAAAATTGATATACTATAATATAGTTAATATAATAAAACATTAACCTAGTGTAATTTGATTAATTATTTTTCTGCATATTTTTAAATTTTTTAGTACATTTTTTTTTTCTTTAAAAATTATCAATGACAAGCACGTAAGTGTAAAAAGACGCAAAGTATAGATGGCCGGAATCAATAAAATCACTCCAGGTGAATCAATAGCCTTCCCAACAACCTTCAAAAGTAGTGTGGGGTGAGATTTACACGCAGCTAGAATAGCAAAAGCAGCCCCGGGGTCGAGAAACACAAAGACTCGTGCATGAATCAAGCTGGGAATGAATGGGAACCGCTTCGGTGAATTTCAAATGAAAGACAGAAAAAGAGCTGGAATGGGGATAAATCCACCCTTCCATCTCCTCCTATTCGACCCCGCTACACCATCACTTTGCACACTATCACATGGGGGTATGGCTAAACAAACCTAATTGTATCCATCATTCAGTTTGTTAAAAATAAAGAGCATCTCGCCCCTTTTACCAAACCCTTCTTTCTGCTCAGCTAACATCAACAAGTGCTTATTGAAAATGGAAGGGTATACGGATAAGAAAACAAATGATTTTAAATTGAGAAACTCAAAAATATGATAAATTATTAACATATTTCATATATCACAAAATATGAATTAATATATTAATATATTAAAATATTTTATTTTATTTGAATGTGGTCAGAAATATAATTATATTTTCAAAATTTATTATATAAAAATATAATACCAAAAATTAGCCAATTTAAGTAATCTGAATTTTTATTCGAGCAATCGAATTTTCCATTTTACCTTTAGAATTTTCATAATATTTTAAGTAATTTAGGAATTTGTAAAATTTAAATTTTTATTTAAGATACATATTTTTGCCTTGTTCCATCAAGGAGAAGGTATGTTTTTTAATGACAATGTAAATGTTGCTATTTATGAAAATCTTTTTGGCCCATTCATTAATTTTTTTTTTTTATTATATTATTATTTTGTTTTCTCTTTTTATATCAATAATAATTTCAAGTACATAAAGTAAATTATGAAGTAGACATCACATACAATGATGTTGATATAAATAATCAATAAACTTACATATGTATTTTTCATATATCAAATAAAAAAAAGCAAATCATTAAAAAAACGTTTAAAAATAACATAAAATATAAAAAATATAAAATGGCGAAATTTATTACAAAAAAGAACATTCATAATTGAAAATAAAAATATGTTTTACCTACATATATTGAAGAATCAGCTACAATTAATTTACCACAGTGAAATAGGATTACCTGTATTATTTCCACCATTAACATGTATATTAAAAAAAAAATATTTTTATATGTGTTGAATTAATGATATAATCTAAATTATTCTTTACTTTAAGAATCTTATATTTAATTTTCTTTTAAAAAATATTTTAAACTTAATCACACAAATAATTCTTTCAAAAATAAATGATACTTCACTTTTTTAAAAAAAAAGAAAAAATAACTGATTTTTTATTTTATTTAAGTTTATCTCTTTTTATCAATTATTTTATTTTATTAGATATATAAAATTTAATTCCTTCTCATTCCTACTTATCGATATTTATATATCTCAATTTACGTCCATTAAAAACTTTTTCTATAATGATAGAAAAAAAGAAAAATCATCAGAGCTATCATTTTCCATTGTTCCGCTATTATATGTTTTGTTTTTTTGTTATTGTTTGTTTTTCCTTTTTTTTGTTTTGCTTTCTTTTCCCATTTGCTAACTTTGCTACATTGAATTGCGGTTTTCATTTGATTTCAACCATCCCTTCTCAATTATCCAGATTCTATTAATGAACATGTATTTGAAAACTTTTTCGTAAAATAACACATTTGTTTTTCTTTACATTTATAAAAATCAATTTTTTTTTTTTTTTGTTTTTTAATTAGGTTTTTTAATGAAATTTCAATATTTTTCATTAGCCAAAATAATGAAATGAAAATAAAAACTAACTTAAAAGTTTTAAAATTTTTTTTTCTTGCGATAATAAACAGACCACAGACCTCAATACTTTAGATCAGAGGTCGGCAACCTATGACCCGCGGGTCACCGAGTGACCCATTTGGTAATTTCAAGTGACCCACTTTAGTCCTGAAAATAAAGTTTAAGATATACAAAAACATTTTTTTTTCTTTTTCCCCAAAAATATTTGTCTCAAAGTTATGAACGTACCAAATTTGAATCCACAATAACATATAGAAATATCAGTTAAAGCCTCACCCCCGTCTGACTGATTATGGAATCAGCCGATAGCAGCAACATTGTCCGAACCAATTGTACCATCCCTGGTTCTCAGTTCTATGTCAGTTATAGTTACAACACGTGTAGTACAGTAGCACAATAATATTGACCTATTGGCCTAGTGAAATAAATATTATTAGTTCAGATAGAATTACCGCGAGGACTTTTCTTCAAAACCTAAAGATGTGTGAGTGAAATGAAGTCAAATGAAGATAAATCTGAATACATTGCTAAACGTGTATTAAATTTTGGAAAACAAAATTAATTCTTAAAGAGTTTTGTAAAAAACAGGTGTCATTGACCCTAAAATCTTAATTCGAGTTTTCATTCAGAATAGATTAATAAAGAATCTATGAGTGCAAATTCATTAAGCTATATTTTTAAAATCTTAATTCAACATTTATTATAGTCTAGAATTATTTAAAATATTGATATCAAATTATTGATTAAATTGTCTTTTTTTTTATCAATAGGCATATTGATTCGTTATTTGATTTGATTTATAAAATATTTACATTTATTTTAGTATAAATTTCTTCTTATTTTTCGTGTGATATTTTTGCTTACAACTTTAACAGTCTTGATAATACAATCTGATTTTTTTTTTTTTTTTTTTTTTTTTTTTTTTTTTTTTTTTTTTTTTTTGATGAATGAAGTTGAACATAAATGTTGTGTTCCCGATTTGCAATCTGTTGGATTGATTGATTGGTGAATGGGATATTTAATGGAAAATCAAATACATGAATCATATTAATTTTTCTTTTTTCCGAATGCTTTACAGGTTTGGAGGGAAACGTCGACTAAATACACAATTTCCCATTTAAATAGAACTGTTGTAATCCAATTGGATTTCTAAAAAGTGCCGTTTCGTTATCAAAAGTAATGATACGACAAGATGATTGGCAGTAAATCAATTTAATAAAAATGGATATTGGATCAAATAAATAAAAAAAAAATCACTATGTAAAAGAATATATTCGTATCAGTGTATTATAATAAAGAAGAAAATTGTAATATTTATTAAAGAGTAAATAATTATATGTTTACTATATATTATAAAAATAACTTTTTTTTTTATAAATTAGACATACGTATATTATTCATAGTTTCTGTGTGTTAACATAATTGAACAAAATAAAGTAGATATTCTCTTTGAAAGGCATATAATATATTGTTATGAGGTCTTTAACGAAGAATAGATATATTAACACTTTTGAGAAAAATTCAATTAGTGTCTCATCCCACTGTTATGAAATATAAATGCCTACATGTCTAATGAAAATTATATATTCCATGAAAATTAATACATTTTGTGTTTAATCATAAAATATCCTCGATTGTTCTATCAGGAAAATTTGGAGGGGAGATAATACATTTATATTTGCAATATAAATTTTAAATTAAATAAATATATCATTTATATAATAAATTCGTATATTAATTAGATCAATTCTATACTTTATTTTATTTTTTGTTATTTAAAATATTTATAGATGTTTTTACTTTTTTCTTTTTTTTTTTAATATACTATAAGTTTTCACCTTACATATATTTACCTAGTAAATTTATTATTTATTGTGCATATTAATAAATTGTTAAAATAAAAAGTTAATTTTCCTTAGAAACATATCTAAAAAGTATCGGTATGGAAATTTATCTATGGAATTTCATACTACAAGTTTAATTAAATTGTATGTAAAGCGATAAAAAATTTATGGTCGTGTTAACTCTGGCTAATATGTATATTAATTTAAAATCATTTAACCATAAAATTTGAATTCATTCACAGTGTTATGAGTATATATTGAAAAATAAAAAAATAAAAAAAATTGAAACTACTAATACATTTTACATAGTCGACTAATTGATCTTGTTCACGGGCTGTTCTTCAATTCGCATGATTTATTGTAGCAAAATTAACATTTTACGCATTTACATAAAAACGTATTTAAACGTGGATGGTGTAGCATGTGTTCGTAACATAACACCCCCCCCCCCCTCTCCTCTCTTTGGCAATGATTTATAAAAATGGCCACATTTTGTTTTTGACTAAACCCGAGAGATATTTACACTCCTTAAGATAATAAATAGATAATGTTCGACCTTAATGTACTCGCGCTTTCTTCTTTTTACCTCAGCAACTAAAGAAATCCCTTGCGGTTGTTTTTTTTTCACGATGCCTCCAAAATGGAAGGCTATTAAGTTTCATTTTTCCATCAGCGATTATCTGGATAATTAAATCACTTCTGCTTTCTTTGCGACTCCATTAAAAAAGATAAAAAGAAAAAGACGAGCACGGAAGATGGAGAGAGGAGTTGGTGAGTGGGGGAAGATAGGCGACAGTTCTAATGAATCAGAAAGAACTTCCTTGTGTTGAAAAATATCAGCGAAATGTAAGAGATTTTTTTTTAAATGAATTGAATAATAAAAAAAAAAATAAAAGAGTTGTTCCTGAAAAGATATTTCTTATCTATTTCAATAGGTGTTTGGGGTGTGTTACTACTTTTTTATAATATAGTATAGTATACCAATAAATTATATCACTAACAGATCATTTTAATATGTGTGTGTGTGTGTGTGTGTGAATTAAGTTATTAATCTATTATATTATACAAATCAAAATTTGTTTTTTTAAGACCCTTCTACATATTTCTTCTAATACATCGAATTAAATTAAAATGAATTACATAATAATTAGATATACGATACTATAATGATTTTCCGGGGAATGTTTCCCATCATCTGCTTTAAATATTATTTGAATGGGGGAGAATGACTTCTCTCATCAAGAATCTAGAAACCAACCAGTGTGTCAAACAGATGAACCGAAGATCTTCAAGAGCAGCAGGTGACCAAGTTACAAGGTTTTATCCAAGAACAAACACCCTTACAAGTCGAAAAACTCACTTCCGGTTGAGCCACATTTCACATTTCTCCAAAGTTGATAGACAACTACGAGTTTCGAATAATGTCCGTGTACCTAATTTCATTATTTTACATAATCTTGTCTACATACATTCACACATACACATATATAACGTTTGGCTGACTTAGGGCACCACGTTGGTGGACAAAATAATAATAAATAATTGTTAAAGTATTTGTTGAAAAGCTAAAAAAATAGATTGTCTTCGAAAATGGAATCTATGTATTAATTTAATAAATAAATGTTAATTTTAAATGTCCATTATAAAAATGCTCCTTAATACCTTCCATATTTTTTTTGCCTAGCAATTGACAAAATTGATGAAAATATTGTTATAAATAATTTTATAAACAATAAAGAAAATGTATACTACATTTTATGTAAATCATATTCTAGTTTTTGCCAAGTTTTTCTGGTTATATTTCTGCAAATACAAGTAGAGAAATGGGATAGTCGTTAAAATTTACATAATTCAAAAATGATATTTAATACATCAAATTTATGTGTAATATTTATTTGATTATTATTATTTACTCAATTAGAAATCGATAGAAAATCTTTTTGTTCATAAGGTTTCTATATATCTATTCTTTATCCATTTTCAATGACAAGTACCTACATAGTTACAAAATAGAGTTTTTTCAAAAACAAAAAAAAACGAGATGAAAAATTATCATATTATCTCAAATTCTCATTTATTGTCGGTTATAAAACATAAAGAACAATGGAAATAGAACAATTCTGACTTTAAAAATAAACATTGAAAATTTAATTATATTATGCTAATTTAATTATACATAGTTTTTTTAATAACTATTTCGGACTGAATCTTGCAGCATAAAACGAAGAAGAAATATGTATATGAAAACATACAAACAAAAAAACAAAAATGGACATTTCATTAATGATTTTTCTTTTATTTATAATTATATTTGATAATATCTCTCTATTAAAGGATTTATCATTTAATTGGATCTATAAACTCCACAATTTATATTTATGTGTTATTAACAAAAAGAAAAATTTTAATATATAAATATTATAGGTATTATACATATATATTTATATAATTACAATATAATAATGAATATTCATTAAAAATAAAAAAAAATAAAAACAAAATACATAACTACATCAAGAAACTAATTCAAATGGTTTTGATCTGTTTAGATTTCTTGTGACCCTCCCTTCCTGACGTAAGAGGATGCATGCTTCTGGATTAACGTGATTTCTTCTTCGTGTGTTTGTGTTTTTTTTTTTAATGTGTTCCTTCCATTTTAATTTGGCACCTAAATTCATGTGCCCAAGTATTTGGAAGTGTTAGCGTGGGGTACAAATTGTCCGTTTAAAATAACTATTAGCCATTGGTGAAAATTACATCTATTGATATTTTATTATTTAATTTAATTCATTACTGGGTTGTTCATTTTTTAATTTTAATCACAGCCTTTTCTAGTAAATGGGTAGCTTCCTCTTCATTTTCGTCCAGCATCGTCAGCAAAAGTGACGATTGTCCTGTTTTCTGTCACTTGTAAGACCTAACACACGTTTCTTTTCAGTGGGGGAATTTGCATTTTAGGCCTTGTTGTTTTTTTTGTTTTTGTTTTTTTTTTTGTTGCTTTCTACTGAGTGTCTTTATTATATGTTAATTCGCTTAGATAGTTATCAATTGTTAATCTTTTAAAAAATTTTAATTTTATTGTTTAGTTGATAAGAGTTGTTTTAATTTAGTTTTTAGTTTAGTTTTATTCACAGGTATGCGAGATGTTTGCTCGTATTTTCTTTATTATAAGATCACGTATTATTTGAGGATAACTCATCTCTGCTAGTGTTTTTCAAATGACTTGATGTATCACAGTCTTAAAAATGTTTGCTTCAATTTCAAGTTTATCACAAGAGTTTATATTTAAATTAAGTTTTTCTAAATACATTTTAAAACTTTCCCAGGCAGTGGTTTTATTTGCTAGCCAAGGGCTATTTGTTTTTACCAATGGACATTTCGAGACATTCTTCTACAAATATATTAGTTATTTTAGGATATTTTTTTAACTACAAAAAATCGAGAAGATCTGGAATTTTATTAGTATTCGTTGGCTAATATAGGTGGGTTTTCTAATCGAATAGAACTCTCAATTTTGTTCTGTTGCTGAATTATATAGATAATTTTTTGCCTATTGGATTTATTAAATAATTAATAAATAAATAAAAAATATGCTTTTCTTTAAAATAGTACTTTATTGAAAGTGCAAACTATACTTCTTTGTTAAATGGCAAGATCTTGATGAATTTGTTGATCTCTAATTAAATCTTATAAATAAAAATATTATAAACTTTAATGAATGATTTAATTAATAATTTAATTATTGTGAGTAGATACCTATTCCGCTTTATTTACTATCTATGCATTCGTGAGGATTCAAATCCAAAATTCACGATTGATTAAACAAAATTAATTTTACAAGAAATATAGCTATATTTTTACAAATTATTTTTCTATATTATTTTCTTCTTTTATTATACAATTTTGGACAATATAAATGGATGATCAAATATTTTCCAATTCATTCCCACCAGTTTCTGTTGCTTACAACTGCTTTATGGGTCCTGGTGTTATAGTGGAGAAGTAAAATCTCGACTTTGGTGTCGATACTAATGGTTAACTTTATCCATATATGGGAGTATCGTGTTGGTATCGTATTGGTGGTCTAACGTCCATAAAAAATCCACAAATAGAACACACCTCCAGTCCCAAAAATCCGTAGTCAATACTCTCCCAGAACAATTGAGTTTTGTATTTCACAGAGTTACTTCATCATCACATGTTACAATTTTATGCAAAAAAAAAGATCTTCATCTTCTTCGAAACGTATTCAAAACATTTGAGAAAGGTAAACTCATATGGCTTTTAGATCTTCATTCAACAACGTTCTAACTCAACATGCTGCTCATTAGCTTTCTAATGATTGATTGGATAATCCTATAACTGACCCCAAGCAAAATTAGAAATACAGTGTTGTCGATCCTAGTCAATTTAGCTCACGAACTCGTGCAATTCATTAGTCATCGTGGTAAGCAGACCACGGAGATGTGCTTGATTCACAACACGTTTGCAGTCTGGCTGAATTTTGTTGGACTAAATTTTCACTCTGGATCATGTGAAAGAGTAGGTTCTTTCAGTGAGATATATATATATGTATAGTCTGTTGTATATTTCGGTTGCTTTGATATTTTCATAGACAAACAACTGTATAATGATGCAGGCGGCGGATACAAACCTCTCACTCAACAAAATGGCTTCTAAAATCAGCACGGAACAAATCGGCTGATGTGATTTCCCAATTCTAGGTATCCCAACCTAACGACAATAAGTGCCTATGATCAACCACTGAAAGCTCGTTTATATTTGATTGACCCTCGTATTTTAAGTAAATGATTTTGCTTTGATAAAAATGACAGTCAAAATTTTCTCATATTTTAAAGCAACACTGAAATAAGAGACGGAGGTAAAAATTAATAAATAAAAAAACGTTTCTGGTCCCTTTAAATGGCAAAGAGAATAAAAAAGAACCAATCCCTTTGTAGTAGGCTCGAGCAAATTAACAAGCCTAGGCACCTAGTCCTAAAAAGTACACAAAAGGGCATAAATGAAAGTCAGGAATTAACTTATTTTATAAATTCGACTTACAAAGTAACAACCCTTTGAAGTGTTGATTATATAAATATATCTACATTTATACCATATATATATATATATTTGATTCGTTTTAAGTATGTTTTACTGCTAAAAAAATAAAATTTACACAATATAAAATATATGATATTTTAATTTTAATTTTTATTAAATTTCCGATCATTTCTATCCTATTTTACTATTATTTTTTATTGGTTTAATTACAGTTAAATATTCTTCTTTAATTAAATTTATTTTATCAATATATTTCCTATTTTTAAAAAAATATTTTTATATGCGTGAAAAAAAAAAATAAAAACAAAAAATTATGAATATGATTAACTTTTAACTTCTTCTTCTTAAGGAGCCGTCTCCCTTTCGGAGTTTGGCTATCATCATGACTAGCGATAGCCTTAGAAGCTGCCCAGCCATGATAATTTTTCTTGTGAATGTCATTGCGGTGGTTTCCCGTTGCTTTACGCATGTATAGAACCAGGAACTGACAGTTCCTGGAGCCGGAGGCAGCTGTTGATAAATTGAATTTTATTAGAAAAATTTGTTCTTAGTTGGAATCGAACGGCGACTTGTGTAGAAAATTGCTATGCTACACTCTCGGCTAGCTACCTCGTTTTAAGTCGAATTATATAAATTATACAATAAGTTGTGTTTTTCTGCTCTGTGATACTGAGTTTCCCATTTCTTCTAGATAAAGATATGTTTTTTTCATCCGATAAAACGAGTCATTTCATGGTTTAGGTAAATCGACTTTCCTATAATCATCCATAAGGAGTAGAACTTTTGATTTTATCAAGCACCTCATCTAACTAGAAAGGGTTTTATCTGATATGGTAGAGTATGAAACTTAGTATATGAAGTTTGAAAGGTACTTGAAATCTATTTGTTTCATTTCAAGAGTCTCAAATTAAATGTTAAGGGAACTTAATTTGAAGTAGTTTTAAGAAAAATATAGATAATAAACATATCAATAGATTGATATTTTACTTAAAAAACAAAATTCACAAATTAAACTTTTAAAAATTATTAAATTGTATGTTTTAAAATATAAATCAACTCTATATCTAAATCTGTTTTCGGTTCATCACTAAAATTCTTTTAAATAAAATATGAAATCAATATTAATTTTGTAAAGAAAAACTCAAACCTATCTATTGATTTTTATTGAAAGATTATGATTTGAATCTTGTTTCTTTACTTTCTTTTTGTAATTTTTAAAAATGATTTCAATTCTTTAAATATTATAGAATAATATAAATATAAAAATTTTTTATAAAATAACGTTTTTCCAATGGACTAAAAAGAATATAATAATTTTTATATAAGCTTGACAAAGTTAATGGATGAATTGCTTCATATTCAACGAAAAACGTTGGGTGCATTTAGTTTAATTTATTTATATGAACAATCAAGTCAAATTTTTGTAATAATAAAAATGTTATCAAACACATAAACTGACAATTTTTTTTTATCATGCAAGAAAATTGATAGTTTGAAAGCTAAGAAATTAATCTTTTATTATTTTTCACTGTAATATACATATATCAAAGTATACATCTAAATTTAAAAGAATTTTTATTAAATTTACATATTATCAATCAAATCCAAAATGGTTGATTATATTTGATGAAATAATGTTACTTGTTAATTAAGTGTTTTAGTGTGGTATGTATCTTAGTATATAAAAATATATGAATTATAGCTCTATAAAGGAAGTTAAATGCATAGAATTAAATGCGCCCAATGTTTTTCGTTGAATATGAAGGAATTCATCCATAAACTTTGTCAAGCTTATAGAAAAATTATTTTATTTTTTTTGTAAAAAATTTTTATATTTATATTATTTAATTCTTTTTAGTGCAATTTTACGATGACAAATTTATTTAATATAACAAGAGAAATAGAAAAGATGAAGTTATACGAAAATTTACAAATTGAATAAAACAAAAAAATATATTAATCTTCTAAAATTGATTTTATGTATTTATGTTAAGTAAATGCTATTATTGAATAATAATTATTTTTATTATATTTATAAATAAATAATTTTTATTAATATGAGATATTATGATATAAATGTATATATATAAATGTATATTTTATATATATATTGTCTTCATAAAAAAAAGGTTATTCTATTGTTTTGTTTCCTTTCTATCGGGGACATAAATATAAAAAAAGATCTCTTCTCTATACCATCCGAGGAGAAGAAACCCCTCCTCATTGGTGATACAACTGATGAACTGATTAATAAGAATTCATCATTAATTTTAATGCTATGAAATATTTTTAAATACGTTCAAAATGAAAATCTATCCTGAAATCAATATTTATGTTTCAAAATCCGTTGAAAAAAACAATTAATCGGAGCAATACAAAAGGAGTTAGTTACTAAAAGTAATTAATCGCTAATTAATTACAATTAATTAATTATAATTCGATTATATATCTTCTATACCTTCTAGGGATCCATTGAAATATCTATAAAAATTTTCAAAAGTCTATCTCAATAAAAATTCGATGAAAAATCGATTTCAATTTGTCAAAAGATCGAACAGACAGAGAGACGTTATAAAATAAAGTTATTTTGGGAACTTGAAAATGCAATTATTTAAATAATGAATGTGAAATAATGAAAGTAAAAAAAGTTAATTTATTTGAAACTATGTTTTATTAAAAATATTCAAGAATTTATGAAAAAAAGATATATCAATTCCCACCTTTAAATAATTTAATGTTGATGGAATGAATATATGAAATATAATACATTCCTATGGGATTATATAATATTCACTGGATTATATTAACCCTATGACCCAGAAAAAAAAAAACGTTAATTAAAACCTGATTAAAAAATAAATGAGAGAAAATATAATTACACGCATGTAGATTAATATTTATTTATGAGAGGGTGCAAGTACAATGAGAAATACCAACACTAGAATAATTGTATTATCGATAATTAGAAATGGGAGGATATTTTAATAATTGTATTAATGAATGTATAAATGGTTATTATTTACTGCAGGGTTACATAAGAATGTAATTAATTAATTAATATGTAGTCCTTATATAGGCATAAATGTTTGTGATTATGTCATTTTGAAAATACCGGATATCGTAAGATTAGATATTAAGATATAAAGGCATAGAGACATTACCTCCGGTGGACGATCACTAAGGGGATATTATGTAGATAATCACCCCGACCCGAATATGGGGTTATTATTCTGGTAAATTGATTTGAATTAGGGAGATTGAGCTTGTTAAATATATAATGAATGTGGCTTCTTTAGATTTTTATTATAATCTTGTCTTGAGAAAGAGACCATCCATATGTATTATTTTTATTCTTTATTTATATTTTTAATAAATTATTTTTTAACAAATTTATAATACAAAATTATTTTTCAATGTTCTAAAAAGGTATACAAGTTCTACAAACTATCATATTACTGTTTTTTTAATAGAAAAGTAGAAATAATCTCAATTTTTTCCGAGACTATGCTCCCTTAATCTCTTTGAATAATATCATTAATTTAAGTTTCTGGTTCTGTTGCCTTTCTTACCAAACTTATCCAAAGTTATTAATTAATTAGCATCTTATGGGGGCTCGATGGTGGTTTTTTTTTTTTTTTTTTTTTTTTTTTTTTTGAAATTAACATTCTGAAGCATAATGATTTCCTTCCATCAGAACACATTTCCAACGCCCACTTTGGCTAATGAGACTCTTCGAGGTGAACTATTTTAACCCGTCTCCTCATGTCATTAGCGAGGCGAGTTCTCCTTTTTGATCCACTAGAATGTTGAAAATTTCACTGGTCTCTGAAGGATGTCACACTAATTAGAGAAATATTGCTTTGTCAGCTAAATTCAATGAATTCAAGATTAATATCATGACAAATCCTCCATCTAATACTAAAAGCATTAATTTAACTACAACTTTTCCAAGACAAATAAAAGCCATTAGCAGTCGAAGTATTGTTAATTTAAGTGATTCTCAAATTTCGCAATAATTTTATTAAGAGACATTATTTTGAGAAATCATTTTAGACATTACTAATTCAATTGAGAAATTTTATCAAAATGACAAAAAAATTATGAATTTAAATAAATATTTGAGTTAAGATATTAAAAAAACTTTAAAAAATTTGTGATTATTCATAGTAATTGGTAAATTCTAAATATACATTTATAGTATATATGTAAAGTATGTTTTTTTCAAACGTGATTTTATTCTAAATAGAGAGAATTAAAATACATTATTATTAGATTTTATACAAAAATATACACAATTAATAGATATTCTTACTTAAATAGAGAGAATTAAATTACACGTTCTTTCTAGGTAAGATTTTCTTAAACAATATAAACAAATTATTAATGATAATAATAATTATTAATAATTAATTAATAATTTAGTCTTTTAACTTATCACTAGATGGGAGCATGGTAGGTTAGGTGGCGGTAACTTTATATATATATTTATATAAATTTCTATACAATAGGAAACAAATGGAAATGGTTAAATTTAATTTGTTAACTGTTAAATATTGTTAAATAGATCCTTTACCAATAAAACCACTCCAAAGTATCGATTTTATTGAAGTAATAGTATGACACGAGGACAAGTTTGAAAGTATTTCAACCAGAAAATGTAAGCCTAGTGGTTTAATCTAAATTCCTCTAGTTTTTATTTAATTAAAATTATTATTATATAAGTTCATTTATTTTTATATTCTAATTTTTTTTATAGAATATTAACTTGAAATTCAGACAGATATAAAAACCATACTATATTTTATACCGATGGTTCTAAAGATAGTGAAAGTGTTGGTTGTGCATTCTACAGTGATAAACTAAATATAAAAAAACTTTTTAAATTAAACAGTGATCTATCTATTTTTAGTGCAGAAGCTGTTGCTGTTCTACAAGTGTTATCCTTTTTAGAAAATCATCAAACCAGTGATAATATAGTTATTGTGTCTGACTCTCAGAGCCTGCTATTAGCCCTAAAAACAAATGTTAAAAAATTAACTTATAATTATATTATATATTTAATTAAGGAAAAAATGCATAAATTAAATTATAGGATTAAATTCCTTTGGTGTCCTGGACATGTTGGTATCACTGGAAATGTCATCGTTGATGGGTATGCCAATCAGGCTAGATTAACTGGTGAATATCTCAACTTAGCTTTCCCTGTCTCGGACATTATGCCCTTTATTAAAGAAGAAATATATAAAAAATGGCAACTTGATTGGAACCAATCATCAAAGACGAAAGGTAGTCATTTTCATTCATTGATGCCATTTATATATAGAAGACCATGGTTTCACAATACAAACATTTATAGGAAAATTATTACTTTAATTCTAAGATTAAGATTCAATCATGCTACCACCCCACATAAACTTTATCTATTTAACTTAAGAGAACATCCATTTTGTGATTGTAATAATGAAATAGTGGCAGATATAAATCATTTATTTTTGGGATGTAAAAAAAATAAAAAAGCAATTGACTCCCTTTATATAGATATTAAAAGTATAATTCAACTCCCTATAAACATCACTTGTATTCTATCTTATTTACAAAATAACTTTGAGTCTTTTAAAAAAATTTTTCTTAAATTCATTATTAAATCTAATATATTTATATAATATAATGTTATATTTTATTTAATAACTTAATGTTACTCTATATTGTCATATATTTAAGTATTTAAACATCATGTAATGTAATGACCAAATGGGTTAGTTCCCGAGGTCAATATTTTTCATTTGTTGTCTTTTTTGTTCTTCTGTTCTCTTGTTATTAAATAAATAAAAAAAAAAAAAACTTGAAATTCAACGAATGGTGACGAATGAAAAAGTATATCGAAAAAAAAAAAATAATTAAATATTTAGGGTAGAAACGACGACAAACATCATGCGACTTTAACTGAATAACATACACATTATCTTTTTACTACCTATTAAGGTTAACGCTTATAATAATAAATATATATGGATAAATTCTTATTTTAATAAAATATTGTTTAAAATATGATCATTTCATTTTTCTCGTTTCATTTAAAAAGTGAGAAAAAAACAAAATATTTTTTTCCTGGAATATTTTTCGCTGATTTTTAAAGAAGACTCTAATGCTACTGGTGAGTTAGTAAAATAAAATGGACCAAGAGGGTAGTTTACATCCCAAGTTTCATTTTGTTAATGATATTTGTAAAAGAATAGAGAAGGTGCCATCACTTGTGCTAGTAAATTAGATGATACATTTCTATAGGAAATGATTTCAGAGGAGTGATCCTATTTTTTTCGAATGGACCCTTTTCTATTCACAAGACTCAATTTTCTCTACCCCTCTCACTCTTCAGCATCCAATCAGAGCTGCTTGCTTTATATACGAATATATATCTACTATTTTCTACCTTGAATTTTTCCTTTTCTTTGATCTCTCTTTCTCTCTCTATCGCGCGCTCATACTCTTCTCTTTACCCCTTCCTCTAGTACCGTCTCTCTAGAAATTCAAGTCAATTTCATTTTCACTTGGCAAGTATCAGGCCCCTTGAGAGTTTTCAAGGATCCACACAATTTCGACTCTAGTAGGAGGTTTCTAATTCACCCATCCTCTATCTTTGTGGAAAAATATTCAGGATGTTAAGATCCGTGTGTGCGAGTAGTTATATAAAGAAATAAAAGTGTAAAAATATAATTGATCTCCATAAAAAGAATTGATATAAAAATCATTTTTAAAGTTTAAATAAAAAAGAAAGAAAGTTTTTCTATGAAAGATCTTACAAAGAGAGATAAAAAAATCATCATAAAATCATTGTTTTTTCATATTCTTTTTAATTATTTTATTTTATTAAAATATTTCGAAAATAAAAGATAATATATATATATATATATATACTCCATTTTTAAATAGAGGTTGCAATCGGGTAATGCCTGTTATTATGCAGTAAAGGGGTTTATTTAGTCGAAATTATTATCAAAAGGGATAAAAAATAAAATATATAAAACAATTATTTTGCCTGTTATGTTATGTGGCTGTAAGGCATAGTATATAATGCCTATTTTACACGGGCTTAGTTCTTGCCATTAGTACTAACTACTTGTAACAATTCTGTGACGTGTAAACACCTTTTTATAAGTAGTTAGTATTAGAAGAGTAGCGAGTCGAGTGGATAGAGAGGGTTTCTATTTACTAGCGACAAGTAGGTACCCCCAGTATCTATGCTCTAATGGCAAGAACTAAGCCCGTGTAAACTAGGCATAACAGGGGTGACCACAATTGGGGATACTACTTTGAAAAATCGAAAATGTTTAAGAGCCACAAAACGGGAAAAATTTTTACCTTTTAATAAGGGCCATATTGGAAAATCGAACATGTTACCTTTTTTTTGGAATCATGACTTTAAATTTTTTAAGAAGAGAACTTTCGCGTGTTCCGTAGAGGCACAGTGATAGAGAGATACATAGATACTTCATTAACCTAAATGATTATATGAAGAATATATTAAATCTATTTTATTCTATTAATAAAAATTTAAACTAAATAAATTGAGATATTTTTTTATCAATAAATAATTTAGAAAGATTAACAAAAACTAAAATAAATTATAGCTGGAGTGTCTCCACTCGACTATCTCGCAATTTGAATTGGATTAAATAACATAATAATTATATTATATTTAAATTAAATTTAATTTAAATTGTTAATTAAAATTAATAAATAATATTTATTAAACCAACGCATGTTTGGCTCTTTGTTGATGGCACCACGTCACGTGTTGGCGCGTGAGATTTGCAGTGTTAAAAAATTAATTCTGCTACTTTCAGCGATTTAATCAAGCTGAAATTCTATATATAGCAGTTTTATACAATTATTAATCATGTGAAAAATTATCAAACATCTATCTTGATCTTTACGGTCACTTTAGAGGAAAAAAAATCAAAACGTTGTAGGTAATGACCCTCTTCCGGTTGAGCTACATTTCTCAAAAGTGGAAAGAAAACTACGAATTTTGAATAATGCCCATGTACCAAATTTCATGATTCTAGCTCAAACCGTTTTTGCGTAATCTTGTCTACATACATACACACATACAGACATTTTTCTCAACCTTCGTGAAAATGATTCAGGAACCTTCAAAACGTATAAAAACATCAAAATCTCGACATCGAAAATTTTCGTGATCGCAATACTATCTCTGATGAGATAGTAAAAAGTAATGTAGAAAAGTTTTTTGTTTTCCTTTCTGATATGAATGTCTTGAAATACTTTGAAAAAAGAAAATGGCCCTCTAGAGTTTTACTTCAATGCCCTTTCTATATATATGTACATATTATGTATCTATCGAAAAGGGGTGTGAGCGTGTAGAAGGTGGGTGAGTTGATGGAAGTGCTGGTTAGGGGTGAGGTGCTCTCATCATTCTTATTTCAGAGTCCCGACCTCCCTCTTTCCCTTTCTCTTATTCCTTTCAAAGTTTAGATTGATAGTAATCGAAGGGAAATCATCCTTCGATAATCTCCCTCACAGAATACATTTTAAAATGTCTTCTTTTCTATTCAAAGGGAAAAAGGGAATTAGACTTCTTCGTCTTCGTTTTTCGTCACGATATTCAATCCAGTCGGGAACTTTTTAAAGGGAAACTGATGTCGAAGGAATCTCCCTTCCTCCCTTTGAGTTTGATGTCGATCCCGATTCAACAAATTGTCCCATCCGAGTTGTTTTTGCCTATCTTCGCTTCCTAACCAAAATAGAAATTTCTATTATTTTTATATTTTGCTGCCAATATAATATAATCCTAGCAAAAAGAGGTTACAAAAAGCTAGCGACCTTTTATCTCATACCAAATCCTATCTGATTTGTATCAAATCTCTCTAATCCTATATATTTTATATATATAAATAAAACTCTCCCAAACAACTTATTTGTTTTCATTTACAAGTATGAAAACAATAAAATCAGCCATTTTATCTTTCCTTAAATATTTTTTGAAAATATTTGATATTAAATTTCTATAAAATATATAACTGATAAAAATAATACTCCTATTAAACAATCTAATTATAAAATAGAATTTAATAAAAACGGATAATTAATTAAAGTTTAACCAATTAAAATTTATATAAATAAAAATTAACAACAAAGTGAGTGAATGATAATAATAATCGTATTAAATTTCAATAAACAAACAAACCGAATCATTAAGAGTATTTGCTTAATTTTATGTATAAAATAATGAATTAGAAAATAAAATCGATTAGTAAATATCTCATAATTATCATTTATGTTTATGCAATTAAAAAAACATTGAATTCGATTGAATTTATTTAAGAGGTGATATTGTATTCCAAAGTCCACACATTCGGAATGTTTTCAATTATCATAATGAGAGGCTAAAGATGAATATAGTTATATATTGGGACCGTTTGTGTTATTTAGTTAAATTGGTGCCGCTGATTTAATTGAACACAATAGCGAGACTGTCGCTGGAGATAATTCGTTATAATAGGTCTTTAATTCTCGATATAACTTTGTATGTAAGACAGTTGTTGAGACAAATGAAGTCGTTGATTGCGTCATTAATTTAAATGAGTAAATGAGAGCACACCCCAACAAACCATCCACTCACGTAAAGAAGAGTAGAAAAATTCTTTGAATTTACTCGCTACTATGGAAATGAAGCATGTTCCATAAGGGCAAAAGGCCTCTATTTATCAAAGATATGTTCAAAAGAATATAATGTAAAAAGTTTTTTTTTAATAGCTATTTAAGAGGCCTTTGGGGAGAATTTCTTTAATCGTTTACTGCTATTAGATGTGGCGTTCTTAATTTTTAACTTTTTCATTTCATTTGAAAATCATAAAGATGAGGAAGAGAAAGGAGAGAAAATAACATTTTATTGATTTTAGATTTTTATTTTATTGTTTGTTAGAATAATTAAATGATAAATTAAAAGAAAAAGATTTGTTGAACGAGTTCATGATAGGACGATTCATATATTCAACTAATTTCCTACTAAATAGCACCATATTCATTTATCACTAGAAACGGACATAACAGCTTTTTCCAATAAACAACCAAAAGCAACCGAGCTCAAAATATACAAGAAAAAGTATTTAAATTAACTATCTTCTATTGATATATGGATATAAATAAAACATTATATATATATATATGCATGTTTTGATTATTCAAACAAAAAAAAAAAAAAACTAATAAATATTGTTAATAAAAGTTTAATATAAATATATAATAATTTATTTAACGATTAATAACTATAATAAAGAAATGGTCAACTTAAGAGTAACTAAAAGATAAATCTAATATGTAAATTGTACTCAAACTTGAAATTTTATTTACTAGTTTGGTTGACCTTTGAGGATCATACATAGAAGTCGAACATTTGGTAAAATGAGATTATATTCTTTTTGAAATCTAATCAAATCGTTCTTTGTTGAAGGCAACAAAGGGGTCTTTTATGAGGCTGGACAGAAGAATATTGGACCAAATTTAAAATCTCTCATTGGAAAAAGAGATCATGGCTCATAAAATAGGGCAAAAAATAACCTTTCCAGTGAAAAAAATCTTATCAGAATAGGATTTGTTCAGATTAAAGGGCATGGAAAATATCCCAAATATGATGAATTTAAAGGAAGTCTAAAAGCTTTATTAATAAAATTTGAAAATATTTTTTTATTTTATATAAAATTGTTTGCTTAATATCAAATTAATTTTGTATTAATGTCTTAAGTTTACATTAAATCATTATATAATTGATGTGATAGGTTAATGTTTGACAACATTGTTAGTATTTATAATGGCAATACTGTGGTTATTTTTATCATAACCAGGAGATTTTCTTTTAGAGGGTTCATTTTTTAAAATTTGTTCTATTTCTTTTGTGGAGAAAGGTCGAATTGGTGGCGTCTGTTGAGAAGGTGAAAGTAAAAATTCTTCTATTTCAATATTTTCAGAGTTTGGACAGGTTTGGGGAAATGGGTTGAGTGTATTTTCTAGATGTTTGGCAAAAGTTTCAGCTTTTTCTAGGTTTGATCTTGACCAAGTATTTGAGTTTGTTTTTAAAGGTGAGATGAAAGATTTGGGTCTTTTTAAGTATTTTGTGAAGCTCCAGAGAAAATGTTCATTGTTACCTTGAGGGGACAATTTTGATAATTTATCTTGCAGTGTATTATTTTTGTTTTTTATTATTCAATTTTTTAATTCTTTTGAAACTTTATTAAATTTCGATTTATCTCCCGGGAAATGAGTTGTTGGCCATATTTTACGGAGCCTTCTCTTTTCCTTTATTTTTTCTCTTATTTCAAATATACAATTAATTTGTCGTTTCCCATTGTTGGTTGAGGGTGTAGATTGCCAGGCGGATTGCTGAATTATTTCATTGAAATATTCAATTGCAATTTCAATTTCTTTTTCAGTTCTTAAGAGAATATTTGTATTTAGATTATTCTCAATTTGATTTTTAAAATGTAACCAGTTTGTTTTTTTATTAATTAAGGTAGGATTTAACTGATTTATTATTATTGTGGAGCTGATTGTGGCTATTATAGGTATATGATCAGAGCTTAGATCTGTACATTCTTCTATAGATGTATAAGAGTTATTTATACCTTTTAAAATGAATAAATCAAGTAAATCTGGCAATCTATTTGTATAGGAAGGAAAATAAGTAAGTTTGCTTGTAGTTAGGGTAGCGTAATTGTTAGAGGATATAGAGTTTTATATAAGTTTCTGCCTTTTGTATTTATGACCCAATTAGTGTGTTTACTATTAAAGTCCCCACCTGTAATGAATTTAGGACCAAGTGTTTCGAAAAACCTAGAAAATTCTTCTTTAGTGATATTGTGTGTCTAGGGGGGCAATAGACAGCAGTAATTGTGATTCCAGCGCCATTTTTATTTGTGATATGAATGGAGGTTGCTTGAAGGTAATCTTTTTTGTATTTTTCTTTTTTATAGTGGGAAATAGAATTTTTAATTAGAATGGCGGTTCCATCTGGATGTTGTATGGTGTAACATTTGTATCCAGAAATATAAAGGTAATGTTTGTTTGTGAAATGCGTTTCACTTATTAGCATAATATCTATTTTTTCGAATTTAGAAAAAAATTCAATTTCATGACGACGTTGGTTTAAACCGTTTGCGTTCCAGAGAGCTATTCTATATGAACTAGACATTTTTGGTGGTAGAATTGATTACGTTTGTTAGTAGATTGAGAATCATAGTATTTTGATTTATCAGTTGATTAAACATAATTTTCAATTCGTTCATAATTGATGCGAGTTGATTATAGCTATCATTTGAAGATGTTGGATTCGAGTTTTCATTTTATAATGTGTCTGCATTTTTTTTTTTTTTTTTTTTTGCTGTCTATTTTGAAAATTTTGAGCTTATGGGTTTATTAGATGAGGTGTGAGATGAGGAAAAAGAAGTGGAGGAGGAGGAGGAGTGTTTGAGGAGAGGGAATAGAAGTTGCTGTGTGGTTGTTTATTTGTATATTCAATTAATTTATTGTATTGTTTACCTTTTAATTTTTGAATTTCTTTGTAGGTATTACAACCTTTATAATTTGCTATGATTAGAATTGCAGTTTACACATACAGCAGGTCTATCTTTAGGCTTTGTGCATTGGGCTGTATCATGAGATCCAGAGCATAATCTACATCTGTAAGGTTTGAAACAATCTGATTTAGTATGATAAAAAGACTGACATCTAGCACATCTCTGTTTTGATAGGGTGGTTCTATAGAGATTTTGCATTTTTGCAATATGTTTCATTATAAATTAATTTATTATCTCCACTTGGTTCAAGATCCCGAAAAATAAGTGCATAGATTCCTTTGTGATTTTAAGTCTAATGTTCATCATATTTCTTACTTCAAATCCTTTTTCGAGTAATTCCTTTTTCACATCCTCAATATCTATAGAGTGATGAAGGTGTCTTATTACTACTCTAAATTCTCTCTCCTGTTTTAGTTGGTATGTATGATAAATGATCTTATTCTCTTTCAAGAATTTAGATAATTTTCTGAATGCTTCGATTGAAGAAGTATTTATTTTAATAGTCGAATTTGCCATAGCTTTGCATATAAATTCATTTTTGTTAATTATGCTTGAAATGCTTTTTGTCATTTCATCATAATTAATAACATTATATATAAATATAGGAGGTGGCTTAGGTACTCTAAGGATTTTTTCTTGAGTGTCATTTTCCTTTGAATTATTAGATTCAATTTTGAGAATTTCAAAGCGATTATTATTTTGAATAGATTGAATACCTGATTATTTGTTTGAATAATAGGATTTTTTGATATAATTATACTTGGGTTTTCGTTAGATCCATTTCTTTTGCGTTTGATTCTTTGCCAGGATATATTGGAGTCTGTATGGATTTCTTGGTTCATAGGTGTGATTGATGAATGTTTCATTGATGATGCTTTGTCATTATATGATGACATTTTATATAGATGAGAGGCTGAAGCCTCTAATTGATTGTATCGTCTTAATTATCACTGGATATTTAATTTTAATAAATTATATATAAATAGTAAGTAAATTATGAACTGTTCACTTTGAGATGCTTAAATTGGAATAAATCAGATGAAAATATATTATAAAAAAAAACACTAAATTTTAAAATATAAGAAGATTTATGCAATGTTTGTTTACGATCGCTAAGCAACAATCCCCATATCTTATCTTCTTATGAGAGTAAAAATTGTTTGTTTGTTTGTAAATGGGTTCTCAAAAACCGCTCTAACGATTTTTTTGAAATTCACACCAGAGATAGTATTTATAAAGAAAAATTGAGTTTTATTGATCATATCTCAGGAAAACTACATCTTTATTAGTTTTTTCCTTAATTTAAATTTATATATGTGACGTCACAGCCACCGCCTGTGAGATATATATATATCTATTCTTAAAATAAAATTAAAAATATTTATATTATATTCATATTTAATTTTTTTTTATTTCATTAATAGATATACATTTAAATTATTTGAAATTGTTTCACACAACGTTTAAAAGAAGAAAAGAAGATTTATCTTTATATTCGATTCGATATATAGTAGGAGAATTAAATGACGTTATCAATTTATTATACAACGAATCCGTAAATATATATTATAAAATATTATATACTAAATATTCAATTAGTATATATTAGATAAAACATTTATTTGTTTTTTGGTTCTTATTTTTAATATATTTTAATTTAATCAGTAAATTAAATATATATTTATATTGTAAATGTTATGTGTCCCTTCATATATTGTATTTCCACCCATAATATTTTAGTACCGGGACCCCGAGGCTCGGCTCGGTACATAAGTTAAAAAAAATATTTCATTATTATTGAATGTTGCATCATTGCATCAATCTGATTAAAATGAATGGATCTGGGGTCCTCAATAATCAAACAAATAATTTTAGCTAGCATTATAAGATTAATCCAAGTAATATTGTCTATTTCTATTCGACACTATTTTCAGTTATGAAATGAACAGTCAGTAGAGAGTAAAAAAAAAGTAATTCTAATATTATATACTAAATATTCAATCAGTATATTAGATAAAACATTTATTTGTTTTTGTGTTCTTACTTTAAATATATTTTAATTTAATCAGTAAATTAATTATATATTATTATTGTAAATGTTATATATCTATCTATTCATATATTGTGATTCCAGCCATCTTACTTACTTGAAAATGAAAATCCAATTATGAGATCAAAATTAAAATTATTTATTCATATAATCTTGAAAATATGTTCAGTGTTTATTTAAAAAGGCCAATATTATATTAAAAAAATTATAAACATAATAAAAAATATACATATTCTTTGAATGAGATGAATGTAGATATCAAATTTTTAATAAGTTGACATCAGAGGCGGATTATCCGTAAGGCAAATTAGGCACGTGCCTAGGGGCGTGTAGTTACAAGGGGCGCGCGAGCTCAGAATTTTTAAAATTTATAGTATTATGATGGGCATTTATGGCCGATACAGGGGCGCCGATAAAGTGATTGCCTAGGGCGCCCTGGACCTTTAATCCGCCACTGGTTGACATAAATAATTAATAATAATTAATACATAATTCCAATTTATATGATCTTAATATATTGTGAGAATTAGATAAATAATATAGAGAGCAAAAAATATTTAAAAATTTACAGAATGAAAATGTCTACAATAATATCTAAACATTTTTTCTTTATAATTTTACATTATAATAATACTAATTACAGTAGTTATATAATATATGGGGAATTTTCAACTTTGACCACCGATTTGACCATGTTCCAAGCTCAGGGCCAGACACTCAAGTGCTGCGGAATTCATTTGCAATCCCCATGTTTTTCCCACGGCCAATTATATATTGCATGTTGTGAGTATGTGATTACACAAATTGGGAAAAAATCACTCGAAATGCAATTAAACAAAAAAATTGAAAAGTTAGGCTAAGCAGACGTCTTAAATATTATAAGAGATTCGGCAATTGGAATTACAGATAGCGAGGAAAAATTAATGGAGGTTTGAAATTAATAGTGATAAGAAAAAATATTTAGTGACAAAGAGGAACAGTATTAACATACAAAATCTTAATATACAAAATGTAAAATTTGAATATGTAGAAAAATTGAATGTAATCAAGAAGGATAATAATATTTGAGAAGAATTTAAATCGAGGTATCAATCGGGAAACGCCTGTTATCATGCAGTAAAGAGGCTTATCTCACATCAAAATTATTAACAAAGAGAATCAAGACCATGGACGAATAGGAAGGGACGTAAGAGAGATGGGACATGGGCTCAGGATAGGGACATGTTCTGGGGTGTTTCTCATATTATTCGTGTGACAGGTATCATGAATAGGGAAAAGTACCAGTCCATGTTGGTAGAAAGACGTCTATTTCGCAAATTTGAATTGGATTAATTAACATATACCTATTATATTTAAATTCATTAAATCATAAATTAAGTATAGTTGAATTGGATTAATAATTAATTAAAAAATTTAAATTTACAGTATTATATATTATTATTAAATTAAATTAATTATTATAATTAACATATATTAAATTTAAATTTAAAACTTTTACACCTTCATTTTTAAGTCAAAAAATTTAAAAATTTAAAAAAATAATTCGCCTTTTTGGCTCTTTGTGCTGGCGCGTGCGTGTTACATTTTTCTCAACCTTAAGGAAATAGACTCAGGGGCCTTCAAAACGTCTGAAAATATCAAAATCTCGGCATCGGAAATTTTCGTAATCGCAATACTATCTCTGTCGAGATAGATAAAAGAAGTGGCCAAATGGCGAGTGAATTTTCCAGCAGGATTTGCCATACCCTGACATACTTAAAAAAAATGGTCAAATCTTTTTCGGAAAACCATATCATCATATTAGATTGACCAGAGAATTCACCAGACATCAACCCGATTGAGAACCTGTAGGCAATTTACAAGAATCGATTGTTTGCATCGGATTGTACCACAGTGTAAAAATTAATAACCGCAATAATCAATAGATGGTTTAGAGATGAAAGGATGCTGACAACCAGCAAAAACCTTGTGGATTTAATGCCAAAGAGGATCAAACTCTTAATTGAGGCCAGAAGGGGTGATTTTTTTTTTCATTATAACTTTTGTTGTATTTTTTACCGAAAATTCACAATTTGTCAATATAATATATAATTTGACAACTGATACCACAAGATTTGAGATTAAATTTGCTTGATTCTGTAAGTAATGTAAAATTGCTACTCACGAGAAAAAAAGTTACGTAATGTCTAGAACCAAAATGTTTAACAGTCAATATGATAGTGTCAAAACAGGTTTCTTCGAGAAATTTTGAATCATCTTCTGGGAAGTCAGTGAATTATGCAAATCGGTAAATAAAAAATTATTAAAGTCAAAATTGAAAATATAAAAAAAATTACTCTTCGAACAAGTCATTAAATGTATAATAATATCTAGCTTTTTAAGAAACCCAAAAATAAACCAAAATCAATCATTTACAATGTGGAGTTAATTAATTTAAAAGATATGTGCACAAACTTTCCCCTAGTCTTTCATCAATTCAAGGTCTAATGTCTATCATAATCTAAGGATTTTATCACTCTTTTTTCGGGGAAATTTGTTAGAAATTTATAATTGGAAAAAACTGGAGTATTATAATTAAATATTTTTCAAAAAATAGAAAAAATTATCATTTATTTAAAATAAAATTAAATGGAATAATTAAAACACTCACAAAAGTTTAAGTATCAAGAAGGCCAAACGTAATTTCTTTTATTTCAGAGAAGAAGAATATCTGAAGAATGAAAATGTTCTAAAATTAACGATTTATGTTATTGATATGACTGCTATCCTATAATTTCATTCTTAAATTTATTTATTTATTTCATTAATTTTATTTTATTGGAATTTGTTTGTTTGTTTTTATATAAAATAATTTATAATAATGTTTGATAAAATTTATCCAAATAAAAATAAACAAAAATAAATAAATTAATAAATATAAAATAAATATACTAAAAAATATCTAATTTGACATTTTATATAATAAGTAATTAGTACTAAATTATACTTATAGTATTTGATGTGAAAACATATAAAATAGATTAGATAAAATGGAACGCTAATGCAATCATAATTACAAGAGATAATTTTTAATTATCCAAAGTGTTTATATAATATAATATAATATTAATGTTAGGTGAAAATTAATTGGAGTTAATGTTTTTTTTTTATTTATTTTGAGAGGTAAATCTAGTTGACCAAGTTGTATGATTTTGAGTTGTATATTTCTTATTTATCAATTCTATTTTAATGTTCTTTTCTTTCTATTTAATACACACAGCCTCTTAAAGAATATTTAATAAAACGCATGAATGTGATAAATTCAAAATAAATTTGGAAAGCTAATCAAATAACAGTACGTCCTATTTTTTAAAATATAAGCTTAATCTTTGGTTGTTCCTTTTCAAAACTATTCACTATGAAGAAGAAGCAATGGCGCTAGTAGAAGGTCAATCGAATGAATATGTAAGACAAATATATTATATATGATATTTAAATATGTATATGATTCATGTTTTTAGAAATTTACTAAAATTTTAATAATTAATTAGTAAAAAAATCTTTAAGAAATGATAATATATTGAATCATAGGTTTTTATTTAAATTATTAAAATATTATCTCTGTTTAAATATATTTCATTTCGTTTATATTTATATATTTATACGTATAGGTATAAGAAAAAATTCAAAAATGCATTTTATAATAATAGTACCTGGGACACTTAAAAAAATATTGATATACAATTCTTTAATTATTTATTACAATTATTAAATGTTATATGTTATTAAAATGAATGGAAATTGTGGTCTTCACACACAATAATACATAAATAAATATATAATATATATATATATATACATTTTTTTTTTTATCGTGTGTTAGGGGAAAGCTCTACTACCAGCCAGATTGTGGGGGTTATCAGGTTATCACCCACTAAAACCCCAGTCACACTTTCTTCAGTTTTGCCTATGCTACCTAGTGAGTCGCAATTCTTAAATCGTTTCCTTTTAGTTGTCATCTTTTGATCAGTCTGGGTTCCGAGGCTTTTTGTACATGTGCAATTAGTATGTTTTTTTTTTGTTTTTTTTTTTTACAAGGAGAGGTAATTAGCCTCGCGCCCAACCCCCTATTCTTCGGAGGGCCAATTAATTAAATGTTACATCATTGCATCAATCAGTCAGTCAGGCTAACTACATATAACATAATATATAGTCTTGTTTGTGTCTAGCTTGGATACTATAGATAGATAATATACGCTTATTCATTTATGTATGTGCTAGAATCTAGTTGCTAGAGATACTGTATATAGTGAAAATATTTTATAAATATTATAAATTTACTTTTAATTTTAATTTTTATCAAAATGACAATTTTGAAAATATAAATTTATTTATTTATTTATTTATTTATATTTAAATATTTTCCGATAGAATTGACAAAAGACATCCCTTGTGGGGATCGAACCCACGACCTTTGGATTAGAAGTCCAACGCGCTATCCTCTGCGCCAAAGGGACGATATACATAAAATGATTGCAAAGCCAGTCTCACGCATCCAAGGCCATAAATGATCGTTTGATAACAAATTACTCGATGATTCCAATTAAAATATAAATGATTTTTTATGATTGTGGAAGTTTGAATTTGGGCTGACTTTTTGCATTCCAATTAGAATGGGATCTATCTGAGACCCCCAATTGGCTTATCATTGGCAGCCTCCTCTCTAAATGGAGCTATTGACTTGTTTGTCTATTATCAAACCAAGGCTATATTCAGACAGATCCGAATGGACCGTCTAAGATAACAGAGATGCGGGACCAATCAACTGTCGGATGCCATCTGTTTCCCATCTTTTTCTATAAACCTAATCCAACTAAACTATTATAGTTTAACTACCCGTAGCCGCTTATAAATGATCATGCAGATATCTATATACATACGAATACATTGAACTACTATCAATCTATACATATATCAATTATCCTTTCAATGATTATCTTATTAAAACGAAAAAAAAATGAATAGATTTTTGGTGTATCTACCTACTATATGGAATAGATAATATTTATTATTTATTATTTATTATTTTTAACTATGAAAAAATGAACGAATGGTTTATCATTTCCAAATTTGCTCCTATTTTGATTTATTAGTTTTTGCCAATCGATGTGAGAACCTACACAGAATACAATCTAAGCTGATGGCTCTCTTCTAACCGGGTAATTAAAATTAAATTGGAATTTAATTATAACCATAAGCTAAGATAATAATTTCACCCGTTAGTCCTCATTAATCTTCCATTTAAGGAGTATTTATGGCCTTCAGCTTATTAGGTCAATAAATACTTAAATACCTACAAATGACATCACGAAGGGTCTAAAGTCATTAAAGGGACTGCCATTAAGATTCGTGGGCAATTATTTTCGAACCTACAATTATATGGAACATCGAATGGCTATCAATTTATTTTCTATTGTATTTTATACAATTATCATTCGATATATGAATAATAATAATAATAATAATAATAATAATAATAATTTGCCAAAATATATAAACAATTACTAAACAGTATAAACATTTCATATTAACCCAGAAATTATTATATTAACATCAACATAGATAAAATTTATACAAAAAAGCAAAACATATTCACTGATAATTATTTTTATGATTTAAATCATAGAACTTAACCATTTGATGTTGAAATATGAAGTTAATGTTTGTCACATTTTAATTTTTTTAATGATTTCTTTATTTTTTAAATACGTATATTATTTAAATAATAAGATTTTATTCAAATATGTAGAAATGAAAATAATTATTTTCAATAAAATTTAAATTCTAAATTATTTTAACAATAAGGATATATTAAAAAGATTCTACATTCAATGAAAAAATAATAAATTATGTTAGTATTAAGAAATCAATTAAAATATATACATACATACATATATATGTCATAAAATATGAAAATATACTTATATACGTATATTAGGATAAACATGTATATTCGATTTTTTTTACCATATTTAAATATAAATGTCTAATTTTAATTTACATTTTTAGTATCTTAAAAATGTTTTATTCATACCAGAGAGTGATTACTTAAATAGTTTGCAAAAAAATTGCAGCAGATCGACTACATATGTGTTTGTCTGTCTCAGAGGCTGGCAGAGTCCTGGATTTGATAGAGTTAATTCAAAATATACATCCTCTCCGATAATGGGTATATCCTTCTTGTTGAGATGAGATCTTTAATTACTAAGCAAATAAATCGCTTGTTTATTTATATAATAAATATATATTTATATGTTAGAGATAACAATTTATAAAACAGTTCTAATGACAATTCAAATTTCGCGCTCTGTTATAAGAAATTTGAAAGCAGACGTAATGTGCGCTAGCTTCATGGTGTTTGTCACGCTCACGCGAGTTCTATACTTTTTCCCCATCCCGCAAAAGTGCTCAACGCCGCTAAAGAAGTTTTCACTTCAAAAATTATTTAATATTTGGAAATATATCTGCCTTAGAAATAGAAAAAATGAATATTAATTAAAGAAAGAAATTGTTTTTAAAATATCCTGAATGATATGTAACAATTTTCAAGATAGAAATTTATTACAATATTACAATTATTAAATGTTGCATCATTGCATCAATCTGATTTAAATATTAAATAATATTTTATTGAAAAAATATTAAAAATTATAAAACAATCTAAAACTTAATTAATAAAAGAACAATGAATAAATAAATATAAAATAGTAATTTATTAAAAAGTAAACATAAAATAGATAAAAAAAATGCACCCGGCGATTTTCGATCCTTCGAACTCGGGGAGTAAAAACAATCGTTCTAACCACTGGTCTAAGATATTTAGATAATGAAAATAACATATTTTTACCATCTTTCGAAGACATTTATTTGTTTTGTAGTTGTTTATTTTTTTTTTGAGAGAGATTAATAAATATATATATATATATATTTTATTAAAAATAAATATTTTTAATTTTATTTCGAAATTAAATAATAAATTTTAAAATATTTTAAATAAAAAAAAAATATTAATACAATTTCAGTTAAAAAATAAAAATGGATGCCACTTTTGACGTCACCCATATATAATTTTAAAGTAAGAAATAAATAATGAAGATGTATTTTTCAAGAGATATGATCAATAAAACTTAATTGTTCGTTATAAATACTATATCAAGTGTGAATTTGAAAAAAATCGTTAGAGCGGTTTTTGAGAACCCATGGCTATATATATATATATATATATATATATACAATTTTAGCTAGCATAATAAGATAAGATAAGTCATATGTTTAACAATTTATTTTAAATGATTAAAATAGTACTTACTATATTTTAATTTTTGTTACCATTTATAAAGAATTTTGAAATTAATATATAATTAAGACAGTTCATTCACTCAGAACAGTAAAGATATATTATTTTAAAAAAAATTCGAACAAGCCAATTTATTAATATTTGCGGACAAACATGCAAATTCAAAAGTTTGTAAACCATAAACTTTTTAAAGCCCCAAGTAACTTGGTAAATAAGGTACTATATTATTTAGGTATATTAAAGGATATAAACAATAAAAATAATAATTTTACATTTAATTAATTAAAAAAAAGTAATTAATATCTAATCAATACATTTATATATGTATATGTTATCCATTAATCATTTCTATCGATGAAATATGAATAAAAGCAATTTACTCATCTTGAAGGCTTCTACCTAAATATTCAATATATATATATATATATATATATATAAGTAACTTGGATTATATTAATTACACTGACAAATCATCTGTGAATCAGTCGAAAGGATGAATAATTGATTATATAGTGGATTTGTATTTTAGGATAGTAATGGAATGGTTATTGTTTCATTGGAAGGGGAAAATAAAACGTAAAATGAATCAGAGAATCGGGGTGGACACTAGAATTTATATCCATAAAGAGGGATATTGTATGAAATCTGCCATATATAATAAATCATTTCAAGATTTTTTTCAATTCTTTTTTATATGTACTTCTAATTTTTCAATCTCGTTTAATGGAGATTTATGATTCAAAATATTATTTTTAACAATAAAATATGATTCAAAAACTTTTTATTTTTAAGAAGACACCTCAAAGAGTTGGATTCTTATTAGTTTTTTTTTTCTTTTTTGTTTTTTTTTTTGTTTGTATGAGGGTTTGTAAATGGAATTAACTTTTATGTAAATATAATTTAAAAAAAAAAAAAAAAAAAAAAATGTAAATGAGAAAAAGATGAATATTCAGATTTTAAATTTTTTATTTAAAAAATATATCAAAGACAAATATAAAATTTAGTATGTAAAAGAGGATTATAATATAATAATTAATGATTAAATAAATAATGCTCTAGGCGTTTTAAATTAATTTATTTATCTTTACAACAATTTCATTGTGGACGAATTAAGTTCTCAACAACATTTTATATATATATAAATATGGACTATAGAAAAATTATCCAAATAACTAATTCTTCAAAATATATTAAAATTATAAATTTAATATTTTCCAATTATTTAGAATAGAATTAAGAAATTAGAAAAGAATTGGATGGAAATGACTTGGGATAGGAGTGTTTTAACGAAAGTGGTTACTATGACCAGAGTATTAAATATATTTAGAATATACTTTATATCAACTCAATTTGATATTTACAAGATAAAATGTGTTAAAAAAAAATATCAAATTAAGAGAACATTTTTAATCAAAGATTGACTTTTTTATAAAATATTTATTAAGACTGTGTCATACATAATACAATAAGTTATCTTTATTTTTTTTTTTTTTTTTTTTTTTAAAAAAAGTTTTTAAAGAGATTTCTTTATAAATTGTTTTTCTCAAAATTATCCGGAAGATTTATTCCTAACGGATTGTCCATATGCAATTGATAAAATAATATTTTTTCTCTCTACACTCACCGCTCTTCGGTTAAAATGTTCTTGAGTTGAAAAATTGCATTATAATTCACTTTATCTCTTTCATGATTTAATATAAGGAAATTGCTCTCCAGTTTCATGAGATAATTAAAGAAAGTTATTCCTTGGAAAACCCCTCTCCACTCAGAAAAACATTCCATATATCAAAAGGGATAATAAAATATTGACTTGTTTATTTAATCAATCTATATTTACGTATTGGAAATTGATCAAACTTTTGTTCCCTTCATCTCCTTCTTTCTCCTAAAAAATGCATTAATCTTATTCTTTATTTTTCTTTTCTTTCTGTTTCTTACAATTTATAATATCCTCCTATATATAAATAAACATTTAATAGATAGGATGTATTTTCAAATTTATATATAATTTTAATTCTTTGTTGTATTTGTCGATATATGTTTAATCATTTGCTAGGATCATTAGATCATTACAAAGTTAGAACAAAAATACAATATTAAAACTGACCATGGTTTTTCTGATGAAAAATTTTACATTAACAATTAAGCATGTTTGAATTCTTAAACAAAATTTCAAAATAATTTATATAGTTTCAATAGTGTTTATTAAATTTGGATTACTATCTTTGTTTTGAAGTATCTGTAAAAATCTTAAGAAAAATTCTAATGCAATTTTTCAACTATAATATTTTAAATGAAATTCCAAAGTAAAGTATATTATCAAATTTGTAAAATTACTGAAAAAGTTTGTATCAATTCAAAATAAAATTTGTGAGTTTGTTGATAATTTGCCTAATTTCTAGGGGTTCTTGAATGATGCTGCTCTCTGACGTTGATAATTTTAAAATAATATATATATATAATTAAATTCATTTTAACTTATATTAATTTTAATAATTATTTAATATTTTAACTTTCTAAACCTTGGGATTTTAATATTTTCATTCAAAAAATTCAATAAATTTTATTTTATTTATTATTTTTATTTTTATAGATGGGAATTATTGCAATGAGTCAAAATTTCGACTATGTGTTTTTTAAATCCAAAATACGGCTTTTAAAGCAACTTTTTTTTTTCTAAAATCGTCTGGCCGGAAGTGCCACTTTTCATTAATGATTATTTGCAATTTTCTAAATACACGGCTTTAATGATTTTGATTACAATTATTCCATTACATCAAACGAAATTATCTTTAATATCAGGAAAATCCACTTTGATATACCTAGAGAAGGCGTAACTGGCGAATTCAAAATTGCTTTCATTTTATTATTTTAAAGCTTTCGCATTAGTTAAAAATGTTAAGTTAAAACTTAACTTATTATTTTTTATTGTGAAAAAATTGTAAAATAAATGTAAGAAGTAGATTGTGATTGAATTCACCATGAATCAACTATCCCAATTTAAGTAATATTGATGTGTTTAATCTATATATATAAAAAAAGGTTTTTGTCTGCACATTGCTCAGAATTTAAAATTTTTTGCATATCTTCGCGTTTCATGACCTCTAGAATCCAAAAGTGACTTTAGAATTTTTCATGTCTGTCTGTCTGTCCGGAAAATTACTATTTTATAGACTCAGAATTGGCTGAACCGATTTCTATGAAATTACATCACAATATTCTTATATACCTCTAGAGTAACATAGGCTATAAATTTTATTTATATGTCAACAATAACCGCAGAAATTAATTTTTTAAAGTTTATATATAATTCTCCGTGTTGTTCATTCAAGAGCATCTCGCGGCTCACTTCATTTTAAACAATGAATTATCATAGCGATTCCATATCAAAGAATTATTATAATATATTTCACTTTTTATTTTAAATTCTAATATTCAAATATCCATTCAATTAAATAATTTATTCTAAAAGTTCTCATTTTAATTAATTTAATAAAACATTTAGATCATATTTAACTTAATTTTTATTTATTCTTTCTATATATTTGAATATTTCTTCTTTTCTATTTTAAAGTGAAAGGTTAAAAAAACAGAATATATTATTTTTAATGTTTTATGAATACAAAAATATTTTCAAAACGTCAATTAAAATGACTAAATTATATTATTTTTAGTTTTTGTTTCAATTATTAATAACAACTATATTTTAAGTGAAAAAATGATTTCTTGGTTTAAAAAATTAAAATATGATTTTTTAGACATATGATATAAACGAGATGTTTTAAATTTTGAGTATTTTTTTAAAATTTGTTTTAAATCAAAAATAATTTTTTATAATAGGCTTCTTTTTTTATTTTTAATTTTAACAACAATTGATCAAATTAATAAATGAACTTAATAATAAAAAAACAAATAAATCAATTAATATAAATTAATACTATTAATGAATGTATTGTTAATTTATCTATAGTTTTATAACGTTAATTTTTATAAATTGTCTCAAGTCTTTAATTTTGCATTTTCCCAAATTTCATTATAATTAAAAATATTCAATAATAATAATCTAGCAATGAAAATAAAATATCAAAATGTAATGTTCAAGAAATATTATACTCTATTTCACTATTATAACATATACAATACTTACGAACCATAGGCGGAGGAAATATTAGGAGATATCATTGCGAGTTCAGGCCAAATCGCGAATTCAATATTTTTGTTCACTAATTATTTGTAGACTTTAGTAAAACATACGCATGACTCAATTCATCCGGATAAACTTTTTCAAATTTAGATCTTCATATTTGTCTTGAAGGGAGTAAAGAAAGAATAAGATACGGAAATCAATTGTAAAATGTTAGGTTACCCAGACGACTTAAATATAATAGGAGATTCGGCAATTGCAATTACAAATAGCGAGGAAAAATTAATGGAGGTTTGAAATTAATAGTGATAAGAAAAAATATTTAGTATCAAAGAGGAAGAGTATTAACATACAACATCTTAATATACAAAATGTAGAATTTGAATATGTAGAAAAATTGAATGTAATCACGAAGAATAATAATATTTGAGAAGAATTTAAATCGATGTTGCAATCGGGAAACACCTGTTATCATGCAGTAAAGAGGTTTATCTCATCAAAATTATTATCAAAGGGAATCAAAATTAAAATATATAAAACAATTATTTTGCCTGTGGTATTATATGGGAGGGAGGCATGGTCTATGACCCTGGGAGATGAGAGTAGATTCAGAGTATACTTTCCAGCATTTATTGGCCAAAGAAAGATGAAGTGGTCACCAGGGAATGGCGGAGACTGCATAACGAGAAATTGCATGACCTCTCTGCATCTTCAGAAATAGTTAGGGTTATAAAAGTGAAAAAGCTGCGATAGGCGATGTGGCTAGAATGGGAGAGGAAACTATATTGGTGGGGAGACCGATTGGAAAACGTCTGCTTGGAAAACCAAGGACGCGTAGGAAGGGACGTAAGAGAGATGGGACAAGGGCTCAGGATAGGGACACTTGGAGAAATGTGGTTGTTGCGGCCAAGAACTTTCGAGTACCAGAGATAGATAGATATAACATATTAAATAATAATATATATAATTAATTTACTGATTAAATTAAAATATATTTTAAATTAGAACACAAAAAGAAATGAATGTTACTGATTGAATCAAAATGGATGAAAACCTTTTACTACTCTCAACCACCAAATACTATGTACCACTCGGGGGTACAGGGGGCGGAACCCCCGTCTAGCTAGTATTTAAATAAAAAAATAATATATAATTGTCTGTGTATAAATAGAAATTCAATATACTTACAAGTGCTAATTGAAAAATTACAAATAAAACACTTAAAATATTACATAAATGTATATTTAGCAATACATAATGGTATAACATTTAAGAATTATATTCAAATTTAAATTCAGCATAGAAATTCTATTTAACTGAAATATTTTATAAATTAACTGATCAGATGTCTTTTTGTGTGTAATTATAAAAAAGATAACATGAAAATATGTATATTAGTTCAATAGCTCTTGCTTGAAATCAAAATAAGAAAACCAAGTAAATATATTGGCAGTTGTCTCGAGATATATACAATAGAATATAGAATACGAGTAATATATAATATATATAACGTAACGCCTACGCTGTTTAGCTAATAGAAGCTTCCGAGCTTTAAAATGATTTCCAAATTTATAATTAATTAATTCTAATAAAATATCTGCCTTTATAATCAGTTGTATTTTTTTTAATGCAGATTAAAAATACTTTGAAATTGTTGTTAATCAATGTATCACATATTCATTTTTCGTTATTATATAACTTTTAATGAAATAATATAATATTTAGATATAATAATATTTCAAAGACACATAATAAAATTCTTGTTTAATAAATGAAAGTATTAAAAACTGACCTTTTCTATTATCTATAATTAAAAGAGAATGTTAAAATTATTTCTATTTAAATTCCAATTGATTTTTGATTTTGATAATTATGTAGAATTCTCAGAAAATAATTGATATTGAAAGAATAAATATTTATCAGAATTTATCATTTTTTTAGTTAAATTAAACAGTAAATTACAAGATAAAAGAAAAAAAAAGAAAATAAATTAGCCCTGCAGTTTGGGAGTCTCTAGAATAAATGTCACTTCAAATTGAAAATAAAATAATTATATTTACTTAAATGAATAATAATAATATCCAAATATATATTAAAAAAATCAACTCATATTTAATAGAAAATATTAAAAAATAGAATAATAATAATAAATAGAAATATATATATATATATATATATATATATATATATATATATAGGTTACGATATATAATATATCCTATTATATTAAATGACATGAGAAAAATGAAATAGAAAAGAGATTAATTAGAAGAAATGAAGATATATACATTTTCAAATTCTAATAAATGTGTAAACAATTTTAAATTAAATTTTGAGTAATGTGCAGATATATCACGTTAAATATATATATGTATATATTAATAAATAAAATATCATTCATAATATGAATATGAAATAAAAAACAAATATGATATTTTTCTATTAAAATAATTATTAAAAAAAAATCAGTAAATCATTTGAGAGTTTATTACAATGATGGTAGAAGTGATGTTAATTGATCGCTTTATATTGGTGAATTATGATAATTTCAATAGAAAATACACTTACGCTTTTGATGTAGTAGACAAGTAGAAAGAGAAAGAGCGTCATCGCCGCCCGCCTGGTTTGAGTTGGCATGCGCACTGACACAACGAAATCGACTGACTGACTGAGCGAGCGTTCATTCGTCTAGGAGCCCCTGGCATTTAGGCAACCGGCAATACAAGCCACCCAATTTAAACTTGAAATATTTAAATAGTATAATGCTCTATTATTAATTATTAATCGTATTAATTCTGCATCTAATATTTACATAAAAATTTTAAAATAAATTTATATATTTGAATTTTCTAATATAAGAAACGAATAGTTATCAATTTTAATGGAATTTAGAAAAAAAATAAACAAATAAAAATTTTAAAAGAAACTATTGGAAAATAAAATATGATTTATAGTATAATATCAAGATAATATCAAGATGATAGATAGATATATCATATATATTAGGTTTTTATGGAATATTGTTTTGATATTTTCATAAATGGGTTTAAATGGAATTAATAAAAATAGCAAAGTAAAGAGCTATCAAAAGATACGAGATAAAAAAAGAAAATTTAAACAAAATTTATACAAAGGGCTCAGGATAGGGACACTTGGAGAAATGTGGTTGTTGCGGCCAAGAACTTTCGAGTATCTTTGAGCCACATAGATAGATATACGTATATAACACATATACAATAATAATAATAATATATATAATTAATTTACTCATTAAATTAAAATATATTTTAAATAAACATACAAAAAGAAATTAATGTTTTATGTAAATATACTGATTGAAACAAAATGGATGAAAACCTTTTACTACTTTCAACCACCAAATACTATGTACCACTCGGGGGTACAGGGTGCGGAGCCCCCGTCTAGGGGTGAAGAGCGCCCAAGGCGCTCTGAGCAGCTAGTAATAAATAATTCTTGGAATAAGAATTTGCAGAAATAGCAAAGGATTCAGATTTTAGTTTCTTTGAAACAATTAAAATTAATTAATTATGAAGAGAATATATTGTATCAAATGCTCTTAAGAGACCTATTTTATATTATTATTAATTTCATTGATAGATGACTACAAGAACTCCATTAGAATAATTGATATCCTGGCTTCTATGACATCAAGCGACATACATTCAGACAGACCCATAAACAGGAAGGGGTGCGGGGGAAGTTGAGGAGATGGACATACAAATGACACCTCTTGAATAATCATCCTAAAACCAATGTTATCATTTAAAACGAGAGAGAGAGAGAGAGAGTTGATTAAAGAGAGTAGAGAGAGAGAGAGAGAGAGAGAGGGTGGATGGGGGGATAAAAATGAACACTGGTGGTAATCGACCACCTTGACAGCGTCATGTCTCTCCAGGGTGCCATACCAACCAGCATTGTATATATTTATCAGAAAGAATTAATAAATTTTCCAAGTTATTTTTTCATCTATTTTCACAAATGGAATAATCGCTATTTTTTTCTGATGAAGGAATATAATGGAACTGAATCATAATATGAAACGTTATTTAATAATAAATATTCCAATATTTTTACACAATTAAACTCTCTCTATATTCTTTTGAAATATTTTATAATATCAAACAAATGATATGTTAACAAATAGCTTTGTTAAAAAAAGATAATGAATTTCTACGAAAAGAGAAAATAGAGAAGAGAGAGAGAGAGAATGGAATTGTCCTGATTAAATTTTAGAAACCTTAAAAAGGTGATAAAATAAAAATACATATTTATTTTCTTTTTGATTTTCTAATTTTTTTTTTTTGTTGATATTAGATGATATTATTTCTATGTGTTATTTACAATTACTCTTAAGATTATATGATACTTGAAAAATGTTTTAAAAAACAGATTTCACTATGGTAATAATTCGAGTAACAATAATAACCACTATATGTAGTAAAATTATTTATAGAATATAGATATTTAAAAAAAAATAATAATAATTATTTATTTTTTATCATAAATCTGAAAATATTAGGTAGGTAAAACAATAACATAACTAAAAAATCCAACATAAAGCATTCATTTGCTTATTTACTTTAACAAATCCTTGGATGTTAATATAGTAAATTAAAGTAATAAAGTTGGTTTTGCAAAATTATACCTGCTTTGATTTAATTATTATACACAAACTTTATTTGAAATTGTAGGTTTCTAAATATAAAATTATTTTATAAAGATCTTTTTTTTTTATTCTACGTATAATTTTTATAATTGAATCAAAATCATAATAACAAAAAGTTCTATAAATTTTCCGGAATATTATTAGTAAATAGCTCTGGTTCACTTTAGGAAATTAAATCTCTCGTATATTAATATTGTTTAGTAACTGTTAGAGAACAATAGAATATTTTTTTAGTAACTTGATCTCTGAGGGCTGTTGCGTTTAATTAACCGTACTTATTAACGCCAAAGTAAGTCGACGTACGGTAGAGGTGGGAAGAGTGTAGGAAGATGGAAAGACGAGGTTTATTAAACCTCATGTCAAGTGAGATAAAGTGCATCTGTCTCGGTGGGCTTGGTTACGGGTTTACCTGCCGCCCCCCCCCCCCCCCCAAGTAGAGTCTAAACAGTCGCAATGAATTCCACCAATCAAAATAGACCAACAACTCAACCACTAAACGTTACCATAGATCAGTGGTTTCAAACTTGTGGTTTATGTTGGATGTTCAAACAGATACAAAAAAAACAACAAAGATATATGTACCTCTGTATATAAATGATAAATACGATGACAATATAAGAAAAAAGTTAAATTTGTATTGATACATATATGTATGTGTGTATGTGTGTGTGTGTGTGTTGATTATATTTGTAGTTTATACTCCTGAAAGAGAGAGAGAGAGAAATATGATGATTTTGTTGAATCTCAGGTTTATTTTTTGTTAATCGAAATAAGACGACATATCTGAATTCGTTTTTTTGAAAAATTACTTTTAAGAAACTGAAATCGTTTCATAGAATAATATATAATTTTTCTAAAATTTATTTTTTATTCCATAAATTTTATATTTCTTTTGGATTGTTTTTATGTAAATTTATATTATTTATCACACATTCAACAAAGTTTGAACTGCCAAAGGAATAAATGAGAAATCATTTTCTTTAATATAACATCAAATCATTAAATATTTGCAATTTATATTATCAAATATAATATAATTTAATTTAAACGTGATAAAAAAATTATTACTCTCTCTCTCTCTCTCTATTTTTAGTAAAATGTTTTTACAAAGTTTATATGTACGTATATCGAATCTGATTTTAAAATTTAATTTTTATGGACTGATAATATTGTTTATTTCGTTTAAATGCGAGTCTATCCGAGGGATAATAATAAATTGACTCGGTCGATTATTATGAATATCCCCAACGCTACATTTCTTATCTTATAAAATCCCTCGATTTGTGCAAAGCAAATAAATAAATTATCAATTTCTCTTTACAAAATACCAAAAATTATTTTAGCTATAAAACTATTAATAATAATTTTTGATAAGTAGATATTGAACTCGGTTCATAGAACCTGTCTATACATGTGGGACAATGAAAACAAAATCTGGAGTGTCTCCACTCGACTATCTCGCAATTTGAATTGGATTAAATAACATAATATAAAATATTATATTTAAATTAAATTTGTTGTAAAAAATAAAAAAGGTAGGATGATTTTGCGATACTCTGAAACAGCCCCCTGTGACCTCACAACAGTGTTCTAAGGTGGGCAGAGAGCCTAAAAGATTGAGAACCCCTAATGTAAATGAGATTTATTTTATTGTAAATAAAAAAGTACACATTTTAATAATTTTAATATTATTATATCATATACCATATATATTATATTAAATTTTTTGAATATTTTTTAATTTTTATTTTAATAAAATTTCAATTTAAAAAAATAATATATATTAATTAGTACTTAATGTATAATTATATGAATACACTGCCGGTCAAAAAAAATGTAACACTTTTTTTAAAAAAATAATTAATAAAATGAACTTTTGAATATAAACTTTTAATGTGATATGATTTTTTAACATTTTTTAAAATTTAAAACTTTTAAATTAATTTGAAGGTTACATTTAAATAAAATTGATGATTTAATTGATTTTTGGATGAATTCTTAATCTTTTTGATTTAGTATCTTTTCATTTAAGCATTAGATATATTATTTCTTAACAAAATGGTTGCTTTTTAAGCGATAATTACATTATATATAATAAATTTTTAATAAAAAAAAAAATAAAATTATAAATAGATTTTTAAAATACGTTCAACTAAATTCCAGTTTATTCGATTGCTATTATTTTGATTAATATTGGGTTTTCATCCCATTTGGGCTTTATAAGTTAAAAATAAATGATCAATGCAAATCGTATGCAAATCTCACCCATCCTTATTTTTATCATCCCGTTGTCACCTGGCATACTTGTTTTAGGGTATTATTAACATTGTGCTAAGGTGTCGTCCTGGCGACTGTCCGTTTAAACGCCGCGGGATTAAATGATTTAATAAATATTGCACATCGGTAGCTCCAACCCTTTTCCCTTTTCCCTGCTAAGAGGATTATCGAACAGACCCTTTATCTCTATTCTCCATCCTCTTTCTTTCCCTCTCACACACACACACACACACACACTATCTCTGCCACTAACCCTTTAAATAACATTATTTCTTTTCTATTTTTTTAAATGGATTCTATCCGTAGTCTGTTTTGACCACATGAATCGTATTTCGCTTATTTGACCAATAATAACTCTACATTTGAAAAAAAAAGGTTTAATTAACTTTAATTCCATTTCCATAATAACTACAATTGCTTAATTAAAATAAAAATAAATAAATATTTATTGATATAAATAAAAAAAAATATTCGAAAAAAAATTAAAAATATTAAATTTATATTTAGGGACAGTATTTTTTTTTATAATAATTTACCTCAGTTATTTTCTTTGATAAATTATGTATTTAAATTTAATTTTTTTTTTTCCAAGATTTAATTATATAATTATACAAATACTAATTTATATATGAAGTGATAAACTTTTAATAATATTAAAAAATAAATCTTTATAAAAACGTTAATATGAAGATATATATATATATATTTATTTCATTAATAAGTGAAATTAAAGAAAATGAATTTAAATTCATTTCATTTCATTTGAAATGTTATTTAGGATGTTCCCAACCTCTTCTCCTTTGTTAATGTGTAAGAACACGATAATTCATAAAAGAAAATAAGTCTTAAAATAGTTATACTATATAATTTAATATTTATTAATTTTATTAATAAAATCTTAATTAAATAATTAGTCTATCAAATACAATATAATTGTGAATTTTGTCTTAAATTATTAAATGTAAGTCAAAGTCAAGAATATTCAAATAATGTCAGTATTTTCAAAATGAATAGAAACTAACAATAATTTACCTTAGTAAATATTATTTCAATTTAAAAATTATAATACATGCTAGAATTTATAATGGTAATTTTCTATAAAGCAATAATCGTGAATGAATTAAACAAAAAAAGATTATAATCCTTTATATAAAATATAATATATAATTCAAAAAATTCAATTTAGAAACTGTAATATAAATTTCATTGATAAAAATAAAAATCATATAAATCACTGCATTAAAAAAAAATTTATATACCTATACATAAATAAAATAAAATGAACAAATGAACATAAAAAAAGCATTTTATTGATAAAATTGTTTAAAATAAATAAAATAAACATTCCAGATTTAAAATTTTTGATAAATCAAAAAAAAAAAAAAAATGTTCTTTTGAAGTTAATATCTAACAAGTAATATATATAAAATATATAATTATAAAGAGAATATACATACGTATATTCATATTCCGAAATATACAAAATGACAATTTACAACTGTATTTGTTTTTTAAAAGTTAATTATTTAGTCATATATACAGTCATATACATACATATACATATATATCATATATAATATATTAATATTTAATTAAAGTAAAGTATATATAATCCATATACGTATCTTATAAAACAGATGTGTGCACTTATATTTGGATCACAATCAAATACACGAGTATAACTTTATCTTTCTCTCTTAATGTTAATAAAGAACATGCCTATGAGAATATATTTGAATTCATTGGTGTTATAAATCATCTAATTAATTTTATCTTATCTTTATTCATTATAGTTTCTAAACCGTTTATAAATAGAATTATAATATATTTGTTGACGCCGTTTGTGTTCGGTGGGATTTTTGAATTGGGTTGAACGAGCGCGCTAATTTTATTAAGGGGCGGTTCAAGAATGATCCCACTCCCTCTTTGAGAGGAGAACTTAACCAGTAATGAGGAGAGAACCCCCCCCCCTCCCTTTCGATTGTTCTCTCTCATGCACTCGTGAATGATATTTTCTATCGGTAACTTCTTATTGGTTTTTTTTTTTTTTTTATGTTCGTTGTTAAATAAAATTCATCTTCATCTTGGAGAGGTGTCTTTTCCTTTACACAGTTCGATATTAGACTACTCTTTAGGGTTGCACATTAACACTGTTTTCTAGTGGCAGCTAGAGAGATTCATCTCATCCATTACATCTTAATTCATCAAGAAGGAATTCTTCTTATCATATACAAAGCTTCGAGAAGCAAGCAAGCTTCATCTTCAACTTTCCTCTGGACCGAACAACTGCTTTCCAAAAAGTCAGTAGCTACCTTTGGTCTTTAAGGAAGGAGTACCGGGACCCCGAGCCTCGGCTCGGTACTTAAGTTAAAAAAAATGATTCATTATTATTGGATTTGGCTGGTAATATTAATACCTGGGACACCGAGCTCTCGCTCTACCCTTTAAAAAATATTGATACACAATTCTTTAATTATTTATTACAATTATTAAATGTTACACATTTGCATCAATCTGATTAAAATTAATGAACTTGTGCTCCTCAATAATACATAAATATATAATATATAGGTACATATATTTTTTTTCTATAGTGTTTTTTTGAAAAACTGTTTAGCGCCCCAAGTGGTTATAAAACAAACTAAAGACAAAAAAACGTGCTTTGCAGCTTTTCGGAATTAAAAAAGCAAAATTGGCAGTCGTGGGACTGGCCGACAGAAGTGAAAACTTCTGCGTAAGAAATTTTAAAACAGACGAAATTCGCGCTATTTCACGAGAAAGATGAATTTCATATGCATGTATATATATATAACTTATATATTATTTTAAACATATATTTTAAACAAATTTGTAACTTATATTTATATATATATAAATACACAACTTTGTTTAAAATATTGCAATACGAACTGTTTTATAATTCTTATCTCTAACATAAAATATATATTTATTATGTGAAGTTCATTTCGTATAATTTTGATTATATATGTATATATGAAATGAACTTTACATAATAAATATATATTTATATGTTAGAGATAATTTATAAAACAGTTCTAATGACAATTCAAATTTCGCGCTCTGTTATAAGAAATTTGAAAGCAGATGGTTTCATGGTGTTGGTCACGATCACGCGAGTTCTATACTTTTTCCCCATCCCGCAAAAGTGCTCAACGCCGCTAAAGAAGTTTTCACTTCAAAAATTATTTAATATTTGGAAATATATCTGACTTATAGAAAAAATGAATATTAATTAAAGAAAGAAATAGTTTTTAAAATATCCTGAATAATATGTAACAATTTTCAAGATAGAAATTTATTACAATATTACAATTATTAACTGTTGCATCATTGCATCAATCTGATTAAAATGAATGGAACTTCGGGTACTCAATAATAATAAATAAAATAATATTAATAAATATATTGAATAATATTTTATTGAAAAAATATTAAAACTTATAAAACTATCTAAAACTTTATTAATAAAAGAACAATGAATAAATAAATATAGAATAGTAATTTATTAAAAAGTAAACAATAGATAAAAAGAAAAAAAAATAACAAAATCATTATTTTCATTTTTAAATAACGATTCACCCGGCGAGTTTCGAACCGACGAAATCCACTCGTTAAAACATCAGTCCAACCGCTGGACTATATGTATTTAGATAAAAAATTGTCATTTTTTTACTGTCTTAGCAGGCAGTATTAAAAATTTTGACGTTTTCCATATATAATTTTCAATTAAGAAATTAATAATGAAGCTGTATGTTTCAAGAGATATCATCAATAAAACTTAATTTTTCTTTATAAATACTATATCTAGTGTGAATTTGAAAAAAATCGTTAGAGCGGTTTTTGAGAACCATGATATATAGATAAATACATATATACAATTTTAGCTAGCATAATAAGATAAGATAAGTGTATTCGTTTGCAAATCACCTTCGTTCTACACATCGTTTTCATATAAAAGGGTATCGTTTTCATCGTTTTATTCACTATAAGAAACACTTATCACCAGTTTCCCATATTCACTAGCTACATATAAGTTTATTATTTAATTTCTATATATATTTATATTTAATTTATATAATTTTTAGTTATTTATTAAGTTTTCTGAAAGAATTGTTATCAAATTAATAACAAATCTTTTAGGTGTTATCTTAAATGTAAATTATTCAACAGTTATCAACTGATAGCTGTTGACGTCTTATCTCTTAAGTAAAATAACAGAACACCTTTGTTATTTTATCAGAAAAAACTCAATCTCTACTTTTTATTTATTATTACCTTTAAAAAAAAGTACAGTCTGAGCCCTTTTTTCAGAGCTTAACAACACACGGCGTCCGCAAGGACAAATAGTCATTATATATTATTTAATATAATTATATATCTTCGGGCATCTTACCCTCGAGATTGTCCCAACAATATTAATTTTAAATGTAATGATAAATTGACCTTTTCTCCACTCCTGTGTAATATATATGTATATAAATTAAATTATCTATTAACATTTGAACATTTCAAACATTATTATAAAAATTGTATGCTCATTTTCTTTCATTGTGGTTTTTCGTGAAAGGAAATCCCTATAAATAATTTTCATAGATGAATAACTGCTTGTATTCGTAGAAGCCCCTTCTATTAAATTAAATTTAAAGTGAGCTTAATCTAGTGAAAAGTTTGAAACACATATGCCATTATTAACCAAATTGCCTGAATAGAGTGAAATTGTAACGTAGCTAAAATGGTTTGCTTTGCCTTCTTTGTTAGCTTATAAATCAGTTCCAATGGACGCAAGGAAAACGATTAGGATTTGGTAGCCTTGGAGCTAATAGCACTCAATGACGAAGAGGGAGAGAGAATTACTTTTCTATAATATAAACCAAACTCTATTCCTTGCTAGATGACTTTTGTATGATCTCTCTCTCTCTCTCTCTCTCTCTCTATTCCTTCATTCATTATCATTTACTTGAAATAAATTTGTAAATTCATTGTATAATACCTACTTATAATCAACATTGACATGTTTTTATAAAAAAATGGAAAAAAAATTTCAAATCAAATGTCAATTGATAAATAAAGCTGAATGTTAAATTCGCAAACAAACCTATCCACTTAACACTCAAATAGTGATGGCTAATTTTCTTTTCACAATATATAATTTATTGTAAATTCGTTTGGTGAATTGTTAGCAAAATCAAATTGAACAGCAACTACCCCAATTATATTCGAAATTCGTTGTTTTTTTTTATAAATTTGCTTTCTTCTGGTAATTGCTGTAATTTGCTTAATCAGGATTTATACATTGTAGGGTTCATCGAGGGATAAAAATTACAAAACATTCGCCTGTCATTTCATTGTCAAACGAATGCATTTTATGCATTTATTGTCGGGGCTTTTTTTTTTTATTTCGATGAAATGAATACTTCTACCTTATTTGATAAACAAAACCTATTCATTTATATTCATATTCAGATGACTTTTTATTTTAACATTAAAATTCAAACATTTAATTTTCTAAAAAAACAGCTTGAATAATTAATAATTAAATAATCTTTTGAAAATAAGTTTTTATAAATTATGGTTTTTATATAATTTACAATTTTAATATTGATTCTCCATTATTTTTTTTTTTTTTTTTTTTTTTTTTTTTTGAATTTAAATGTTTCCGAAAATCAAAAAGTTCTGATCACACTCTTGTCGTAAAATTTTCAATTCCATTATATATAACGATTGTGTTTTAATGGATCAAATTCTGGGGATTTGAAATTTGTATTAATTTTTTTTCCCAATTTAAACTGTTATCATATAAACTAATAAAGTAATGTTGGTTCTAGTAGTAAACTTATTTTCAATATTCAATTAGCAAGATGATAATTTCTAATATTCCCTGAAGGGACAAATTGTAATAGACCCTAGTAATCCTATAAAGTTACATACATACATGTCTTCACTAATTTGCTTATAGATCTATTTAATATCTTATTAATACTATACAATCAGTCGACTTTTACTCTTTACTAACTTAATAACTAAATAATAAATATCATAATTAATTAGGAAACCTAGAATATAATTGTAATAGGATTAATTTCACTGTGCAAAAGACCAATTCTAAATATTCATTTCAAAATCTATCCTTAACATTAATTTATTAATTATTTAATTTTACCTTCGATTAGAAACGATATTATTATTTTTGAATTCTCTTTGAAATTTCATTCTGAAATATTGATAATATTCGCCATATGTTCACCATTACCCCTACTCTTTACTGTTTCTGCCAATCACGAGTATGAATAAGAGTTTAGAGGAAGATATAGAAAAAAAAAAAAAAAAAAACTGAAAACCAAAAAGGCTTCGGTTACTCTAATTAGAAATCGGAGAAGTGTTGGTCAAGAGTGAGAGAGAAAGATTTAGCTTTGAGAGATAAAAAAGAAACCATTATTTAAGTGTAAACTTTATCAGATTTCTCATGACATCTCATGGATGGTATGCTTTAATTTTGAAAGCATATCGTGTACCAAACTATGTACAATAAACATTGAAAAGGAAATTAATTTCAGTCAATATATGGATAGGATGTATGCTTTTAAAATAATGTGACTTATTAAAATTTTAAAAATACTAAGATTAAAAGATTACCTAGAATTATAATAAATTATAATTATTCATATCAGCTAAGTAAATTGACAACATGACCAATATAAACATTTTAATAGATGTACATATTAATCGTCGTATTATAATTATTATGTTTTATAGACAATCTATATATTTAAAAGACATTTCTATCATATACTCCTCCTAAGCGAATGGGCCATTCTAATGCCATTTGATAACCCTCGGGATAATTAATCTATTAATAGCGTGAAATTCAATGGAAAACAATAAATACTTTTTGAGAAAAGTGAAAAAATAATTTTTTTCTTACTTTTTATTATTTTTGATGTCATTTTTATATCTTATAATATTTGTCAATCTTTTGCGTTTCAATTTGTTTGCGTGTGAGGGCTCTCACATATTAAATAATTAATTTACTGATTAAATTAAAATATATTTTAAATAAGTACACCAAAAGAAATTCATGTTTAATGTAATATACAGATTGAAACAAAATGGATGAAAACCTTTTACTACTTTCAACCAAATACTATATACCACTCGGGGGTACAGGGGGGGGGGGGGCGGAGGTGTGAAGAGCGCCGCTTTAATATAAAATATATATCATAATATTGGTTATAAGAGAAAAACATTTTGGGAAAAAATATTTCATTCAAAATACATAATTTCTCTACAATTAGTAGTTTATTTAATTATTTACCCTCAAATCATAATATATTAATATTTGAAATCGAGATTTTACTTGTAAAACTAATTAAATTATTTTAGATGAAATATTCAGTAATTTTTAATTCCACAACCTTTGTTTTCTCTGATGCAATTGATTAATAAATTAATCCTTGGAATAGAAGAGAAGTAAAAATCAGTTCTATGTATTGAAACTCTATTATTCTAGAGCAATAGATGAAGAAAAAAATTATAAAAATCCTATGAGAGAAAATAGATGAAACAACCAATGGGAAATGAACTGTGATCCAACATCACATAAATCAGAAAGTTAACTTATTAATTAATTATGTAAAATGATGAAATGCATTTCTAATAAGTTGAGAACAAATATATAATTATCTATCTATTTATATCTACATATCTATAAATAAATAAATAAATATATATATATAAACTAAAACAATAAAATACTCATAATAATTATCTACAATATTAATATAAGATAAGAAATACATACATTCTTAATATATGATTCTGAGATCGGTTTACTTTAACTTAATTATTATTATTTGACCTATAGTAAGTTTTATCACAATATTTATGAATATTTATTTTGAGTGGTGTATATTTTGTGTAATATTTATCTGTGGAAGAAGGCCTTGGCCTTGGTTTTTATTCTTCATTAATATCTTATTCATGAAAGCAAATGCAAATAATTGAAACAAGGGTTGTTGGCTGGCCATAATTCAAATCCAGCCCGAGTGTAGTCTCTCCTATTTGTTTTAACTTGAAATGTGTTTAAAATTTCCGGTTATCTTAAGCAATCTTTAATGCTTAAGAGATTACAGGTTAACATATGTTGAACAAGCAGTCAAATGGTGGTATGTAAAATAGACTAGTGGTAGTGAGTGGCGGTCTAAAATTACAAACTACAAAGCAACCAAGTGAGGGATAAACTCCGCTAATAACAAGGCAAGTTTCAAATGATAAATGCACTGGGTTCAAAGGGAAGATCATAAGTTAGATTGTTTCAAACATAGAATGGCTGATGATGCTCATGAAACAAATATGCTTGCTAATTTAAAAAAAAATTCTTTAAAAAGGTATATTTTTATTTTTTTTTTTTTTTTTTTTTAATGTGAGACGTAGTTCTAGTAAATACAATCAATAATAATTATCGCCTTTAACATAGAAACAATTTATAAACATAATACCGATGATTTATTTTTATGATTTAAATTTATGTAATAAATGATTTTTTAATAACTTCATTGATAAATTTATAACACATCGTTCAATAAGTCCCGAGACTAACCCAGAGATGATGCTAGTACAGAGGTGGCCAACCCAAATGATCTTGAGGGCCACTTTGGAAATGCATCATAACTTCGCGGGCCGCATATAAAATTATACATACCCATATTAGATTTAGACCCATTATAGATATTGTTTGGTGTGACAAATTGAAAAATAATGAATTTTTATTATGTTTACTATTATTTTTACATATAAACATATATAATATAATAATAATAATAATAATAATGATACTGAATGCACATTGTAAAAAATATATAATACTAAAAATAAAAAAAAGAATCAATGAAATCAAAAAAATGAAATCCTATTTATTTCACTAGTGCGATATTTGTTTCATGAGGGCGTAGAATATAAAAGTGTGATGAATCTCGCGGGCCGCAAAAATGTTTACGGCGGGGCGCGGGTTGGCCACCCTTGTGCTAGTAGTACTAAAGAGGCCACGTTTCCATAGAGTGCAAACATCTACATGAAACGTGTAAAAATTTCACGTCGATCGGATCACAGACAGCAGAGTTATCGAGGTTAGAGTAATTACACTTTGTAATTTGTTTGGAAAACGGAAAAAAGGGAGTTTCGCGTGTTGGTAAAACATTGTTTTTTAAATGGGTAAAAACAGCGTAGAAGCCCAGAAATGGCTTGAAAAGCTTTACCCGGATTCCTCTCTATCCAAAACAACGATTTGTTCTTGGCATGCTGAATTTAAACGTGGTCGTACGGACACAAAGGACGCGGAATAATGGCCATTAGAAGCTGTTACTCAGAAAAATGTGAGTGAAGTGTTAAAAATTGTAATGAAAAATCACAAAGTGAGGGTTCTTGAGATTGCAGAAATGACACAGATATCATCTGGGAGCGTATTTACAATCCTTCATGAAAAATTGAGCATGAAAAAGGTTTTTTCCAAGAGGGTGCCGCGCGATTGCCACACTGCACCATGCCACAAGTCTATGAAAACAATGGCAAAATTGAACGAATTGGTCTTTTATTTGCTTGCCCCCCCCCCCCCCGGATTCAAAATATTTATTCAGTTTAATTAATTATAAAAAAGTATTTTTTATTTCCATTTTTCACAAATATGTATAATATATTGATGTAAAATATAAAGTTTTAGCATTTCACTCTTAACTTTATCAATATTTTGTTTATGTTTTTAACTAATTTTACTATTAATTCAAAGATTTATTTTACATAAATATTATAATTTAATATATGATCATTTATTTATTTTATAAAGTATGAAAAATGTATATTTTATAATTTGATTTCGATTATATTTCTGTCATAACCATTCATTTTAAAATTAACCAATATAAATCTATCAGATTATAATTAAATTGTTTACTATTCATTTTTTCACCTCCCAATTCTTTATTTTTTTTGCCTTTTTAGATAAGAGAAGGTATTGTTTTCACACCAAATTTCACATGTGGAGATTTGTACATATCTCGCCACGAAAAAAGTATTTTTAGCATGATATGTGTCCGTATAGACGTGTACAGTTTGAATGGTTCAACGGATTTTGATAAAGTTTGAAATATTTACTTAATGCATCAGTACAATGAATTCATCAACTTTTGGTGGTAGTTTACAAAGTATTAATTTTATATTCATTGTCCCAAAATATTTCACTTAAAATATAGTAATTGTTTCCGCATGGAACCTGAATTCAAATAAATTTGAATTCCCGCCCTCTGACTATGTTTAAATAGTAATTAAGTTCATAATTATAAATATTAGTGTTAATTAATTATATAATGTAATTTAATATTTTTAAGTTAATTTCATTTATAGTTTTAAATATTTAATTTTTATTAACATAAATAAACCAATGAGGTTGACCACCTCCCCCCCCCCCCCTCCCTTACTATCTACATATAAAAAGACAGGCCGAGCTCTCAGGAGGCCCCTGCTGTTGTCCCTGTCGCCCGAGTGTAATTGTCTTGTCGCTGTCGCTGCTGCCTGTTTTTACCTGCTCGTCCACTGCTGACTGGGGCTTTTTGGCCCACCGACGCCTTATTCGACCCGTTCGAATTTACGACTTGAACGCGGTGCGTTTGGGATCGTCTTCGCGGCTACAGACTGCAGCTGCCGGCCCTGTGCTCCAGAGTTTGTTCCGAGGGGGCAAACCCAGTGATTCCTGAAGGGGATCATCTCTACTTTTGGATCCGTGGTGGTCCATTCGACTCGAGGAGTGTCCAAAGCCAATTGATCGTTGAATCAATTGCGAAATCAGCAGAGACGACATCCAGGCAGCGAACGGCCGCGTAAACCCCCATTTATTTCAATTCCCGTTGGTCAGATAAGTGCACTTATGAACACTTTGAACTATATTTATTTTAGTCTTAAATTTTAGATTTAAGTTGATATATAAAAATATTTAGGTGACCCTAAATATAATTAATCCATTTACATTGAACCTAATTTTGATTTAATTAAAGATTATAAAAGTTGATTACAGTGTTTATTTAGCGAGCTTTTTTCAATCCCAAATTCTTAATATATTAAACATACGACCTTTAATACAGTCCACTTAAATTTCCAGGTGCGATAGAAGTGAAGAGGTTGCTATCGTAATTTTATTAATTCCTCTTTTTAGCCTTCGAGCAAAATTAATATATATTAAGGATTCATCCCATTCCATTTCCTCCCACTTTCGATTTCAGGAACAATAGCTTTCTATAGTCGATGTATCAAGCGGATACAATAATAATTAATAATTGAGTAATTAAACTAAAAAAATAAAAACCAATGTAATATAATTTAGACATTTTAATTCAAGTTTTAAAAATATTTTGTTTTTGATACTTTATATATATATATGTTTAGAAATTAATTTATTTCAAATCGTCGGTCGGTTCTGTGCCTCTGCCTGGCCACAGCTCATATTTATTAATTGAAACTCGAAGATATAAATTCTACTAAAATGAAAATTATTTTTTTTTAATATCTATTTCTGTCTTTCTCCCTTCTTCTCTAATTTTAAATAAAATAAAGATCATTTTTATTTCAATGAACATTATTTGGTTCATTAGTTCAACACGCTTCCTACTTTGAAATACTAATGAATCCTTTAGAATGTTTATTTAAAAAATGGTTTGTATCAATTGTATCTTCCACTATTTCTTTGACTATGGACAAATTAAAATTAGAAGATTATTACATCGTTAAATTTTGTTTCAAATCTTTATTAGAATAAAGATATTAAAAGAATGCGTAAAACACGAATGAAATAATTATTTAATAAATATTCTATTCGGAATTTGAAATACGCGAATCGCCGAACTGGGTGAAATGAACATAAATATAAACTTTCTTGTTAATATCACTGATTTTATCATTCTAAGTCATTTACTAATATTTATTATATATGCTCTTAATACTTAAATTAATAAAAAAAAATTAATACATGGGAAGTAAAGTAATTTGAAATTATAGACCTCCTGCTGAAAAGATTGCTTCCCTTTCTTGGTTTGGAGTTTGAAAAGCAGATGGAAATCAAACTGTTTCAAAATAAAAAAATCACTAATAATTAATGAGTTCATTAATTAATACATTCAGTTATTATTCTTTTTTTTTTCTTACCTGATTCATTGTATTTTTGTTTTGTAATGATTGAAAATGAGAATGCTCAATTAATGCGACGGTGGGACACCAATCATAATTGATAGCAAGGGATGATTATGAATTTGAGGATTATAATCAGTCTATTACTAATTTTAAACCAAATATGTCCAAACAAATATAAGTACATATAAATAATATATATAATAATATGTATATAAGAATATATACATATTAAACTAGGTATAGAATATTATATCAAATGGAAAAGTATGTACATATATTTATGAATAGATATTTTTTAATTTTGCATTAATCCTCTTTTATTTTGAAATAAAGAATTATTTTTATGAATTTATAAAGAAAATAAAATTAGGTATTGTAATTTAAGAAAATGTATATATACTTATTTTTAAAATTTGAAAAATTATACATATATTGTAAAGAAGAGGTTCTAAAATGTTTTGAAGTTGGTACAATAGAGACTTACAATTCAATATTATAATACTTGAGCAAAAGTTGAAAAAATTTAAATTGACAATTTATACAAGAATATAGATATATAGAAATATAGAGGATATACATAAAAATAAATTAATAAATAAATCTATGAATAAAAATAATCGTTTAAATAAAGAAATATTAAATGACAAAGGTTTATTCACAAAGGACTTTTTTAATTTGTATAATAATGGTTGATTACAATTGAAGATTTTAGATAAAACAAAAAACAAACAAAACAACAAATTAATCCTAAAAAGAAGAACTAATTTAGAAAAAAAAATGCAAATTTCTCATAATCCACTACGTCAACTTTTAATTTTAAATTATTTTTTCTTGAAATCAACTTTTATTAGAGTTGGTCATTATTATTTTTTATTTAATATTTTGTTAATTTCATTTTAAATAAATTCATTAATTATTAATTATTATGTATTTTGATTTGGAAGAGGCCTATGCCCTAAGGGGCCTGGTTAAACTATTTTAAAAATTATAAATGTAAATATTGTAAAAATATATATAAATGAACCATAATAATAATAAAGGCTATAAATAAATAAATAAATTCATTTCTATAAAAAATTAGTATCTAAATAACAATAAAATCCATTCTTATCTATCCTGTCTTCATCATAAACCTTTGTATAATGCATTCACACTCCTTCACGCCTACAATCTTGTACAATCCTCAGGGAGTTTTTTACTTCAACCTTACGTGTTGGGGTTTTCTCCCTTTTTTGGGGGACAAATAAATACTTCAAAACACCCCAAATTGAGTATAATTATTAATAATACCTAATCACATCTAATCCTAATCTATACATTTATTTTTTTTAGGACAAGGAACTAATTTTCGACAATACAAAGCTAATATACCATTAAGATGAATTCGTTACTAAAATACTGTATTTAATAACTGTATGGGTTATATGGTACCACCACTGGTACATATACCACAGTTTGAGAGCCTCTGTTGTAAAGGATAACAATTGGGCAGACCAGGGATTGACATATTTATAGAAATTAATTTTTCTTAATCGTACGTGATCGACTTTTATTTGAATTTATACTGCGCGATCGACTTCAAAATGTTAACGATTGACCAATCAAACAAACTAAAAATTCGGACAAAGGACAGAATGAAAACATAAATATAAGAGAACTGGAAGATGTTAGGATATGGATGGAGATGTATCATGTATTAAGGATATTTGGAGAAATGTGGTTTCTTAGGATAGAAGTTGTGTGTGTGTTATCACCACCGAGTTAAATAGAGAATACAAATGAAGCAAATATAAATTTGTTCTAATGTAATTAGTTAAGTTAGTTTAGTTTTTTGTTTTACCAATTCACTTTTATTTATTTTTTATTTTAACTGTGAAATTTAATTGAGAAAAACACCTTCAAGTTTGTTTCATATTTTCTTCACCGATGTTAGATAGAAATAAATTGTTGAGGATATTAATCAAAAAGATAGACCACTCAAAAAGAATCTTATTCCATTCCCGGGTGAGTATTTTTATTTTCGACTCCACTTGGGATTGCTATCACGCATTCGACTTGGCCGGGAGTGGCAGTCGTCGTCTTTATATAGCTCAGTAAAACTTAACTAGGCTTTTATTTCGAGTTGAGTACTTCAACGAGCCATAATATCCTGAATATTTGCACTCGTAGGAGGAAATCGACAAAAATGGGGTAATTATTGGACATGTGCAGTACACGCTTTACCAGCCCCATCTCACAAACGCATTCATTTTTAAAGAATGCCTTACACACAAAAAAAAGGTATTATTTTTACATTCTAAATGAAAAAATGTCAAATACTTAAAAAAACGAAACATAAAATAGATATTAAAATCAAAAAGTCTATTTTAAAAAAAAAAAGTTTGATGACAATTTTTTTTCATTTCATTTGATATATTTAAATAATATATTTCAAACTGAAAATTTTTATTTAAAAAAAACAAATAAAAAAAATGTCTTCTGTTAAAGAACATTAAAACTTTAAAAAAATGTTTGAAAAAGAGTTTTAATAATTTTTTACTAATTTTTTTTTTTCTTTTATTTTATTAAATGATTTGATATTTTTTTGAAAAATAAAAATATATCATAAAAGAACATGGATTTTAAATATTTTTCATTATTTTATGGCAGTTTATTCTTGAAAAAATTTGCTTATTTCAAACAATATATAATCATATTTAATTAAAATATATTTTATTCATCTAATAATATATAATACTTGGTTCACAAGAATCGTACTTAAAAAATTTATTATTGTTGAAAAAATTGTTGGTGCGTCTGGGATAATAAATTGATTGGGCCTGTTATTATGAATATCCTCCATTCTTCATTTTATAACTTATTATAATATATATATTTATAAATTTTAAAATAGGAAATAGATCATGAATCAATTTCTTTCTCAAAATAATTCTTGGTCATAAATTCTTTGATAAGATTTTATGTAAAGACCCGGGTGGTAAGATCAAATTTATTAAATATGTTAATTAAAATAAGATATTCTCTGAATTATCATTTTAAATGAAAGAATTAAATAGTATTTAAAAAAAGTAATTAATATATATATAATACAATTTTTGGTGATATAATAAGATTAAATAGATTTTGAATTAAACTTGTTTTAAAAATATTTAACATGGAAATTTATAAACAAAAAAGGTATATACAAAGCTTAAACTGACTGTGTCATGTCAGTGTAATGTGTATTTCGATATAAATAGATGATAGAAAAAAAGAGTAATGACAATTCATAAATATGAAAAAAAAACTTTGAAAGTTGATTTGTGTTCTCTTAAAATTAAATAATATAAATATAAAAAAAATCTAATTCAATTTAACATCGGCTGCCCCACCGAAGAAGGCAAGGGGAAACCACTTCGGTCAAATTTTCCCATGAACACCCTATGACTCCTGTGAAGTTATTAGGGCCACGACACTTCCGCTAGGAAGTTATCGACAACGAAGAAGAAAATTAAATTCCATTCAAATTTTCTGAACAATGTTTTTTTTAATTTGATGTGGTCGAACCCAAAACAATATTTTTTAAAATATATCTAATTTAGTGGAACGAGAAAATTAATTAAAATCCAACAACGAACTCTTTTGAATGACTATTATACATGTGCCGTTACAGACCAATGAGATATTCAAAGAGATATCAAAAAAGATTTGCTACAAAAATAATTAACGTGATTAAAAATCTTAGTTATTTTTATCATTTTGAAAAAATAAAAGAAAAACAACAAATAGGAGTACTATTTAAAGTACGACAAAGGAATTTTTAATTTATGGGATTTATTTATTCCATGCATTTCGAATGGAGTGTCGGTTTGATTCGCTCTTGAAATATCAATACTTGCTAGCAAAATCTCATGAATTTAATAGTATATTTTAATTATTTATATATGCATTTACATATTTTGGATAATATAAAATTATTTTTAAAAAATAATACAATATTCAAATAAATATTTATTTTTTTTATGATGTGAAATGATTATCAAATTCAATCTTTATTTTGGGTTCGTTCCAAACAAGTTTAATGGAATTTTTGAGTGAGTGAGATTGGATCATTATTGGAAGAAAAATTGTATAACTGGATTATATATTTCAGTAGATAAGGTTCAAAATTAGAAAACAGTTTCTTAACATCTTTAACTTTAGTCTCATTAAAATACATAAATTATATAAATTAGATTTATTTATTTTATTATTATAATGTTTTTCTTAACTTCACTTGGCATCTGTCTCTGTGTCTGTTTGCTCTTTTGACAAATTGAAATCGATTTTGCATCAACTTTTTATTGAAATAGACTTTTGAAAATTTTTATAGATATTTATAGAAATATAATTGAATTATAATTAATTAATTGTAATCAATTAGCGATTAATTACTTTTAGTAACTAACTCCTTTTGTATTGCTCCGATTAATTTTTTTCCCACGGATTTTGAAACATAAATATTGATTTCAGTGGAGATTTTCATTTTGAACGTATTTGAAAAAAATATTTCGTAGCATTAAAATTAATGATGATTTCTTATTAATCAGCATTAGCGTCGATGAAGTACGGGTGGTCTTCCCCTCAAATGGCATAGAGAAAAGGTCCTTATATATATATATATATATATATAACCCTGAGAGAAAAAACAACAAAAGAATGACCATTTTTTGTTTTTTATGAAGACAATATGAGTACATTATGCTATATACATTCATAAAATCTTATATTAATAAAAATTATTTATTTATAAATATAATATAATAATTATTATTCAATAATATCATTTACTTAACATAAATTCATAAAATCAATTTTAGAAGATTAATATATTTTTTTGTTTTATTCAATTTGTGTAAATTTTCGTATAACTTCATCTTTTCTATTTCTCTTGTTATATTAAATAAATTTATGAAATTAAAATTGCACTAAAAAGAATAAATATAAAATTTTTTTATAAAATAACGCTTTTCGAATGGGCTAAAAAGAATAAAATAATTTTTCTATAAGCCTGACAAAGTTTATGGATGAATTGCTTCATATTCATCTAAAAACGATGGGCGCTTTTAGTTTTCATTTGATTTATATACAATTAACTTCTTTTATAGAGCTATAACCCATATATATACTAAGATACATACCACACTAAATCACTTAATTAACAAGTAACACTACTTCTTCTAATATAATCCACCATTTTGGATTTGATTGATAATATGTAAATTTAATAAAAATTCTTTTAAATTGTGATACATACTTTGATATAAGTATATTTCAGTGAAAAATAATAAAAGATTATTTTTTTAGCTCTTAACCTATCAATTTTAGTGCATGATAAAAAAATTTGTCAGTTTATGTGTTTAATAAAATTTTTATTATTACAAAAATTTGACTTGATTTTTCTTAAAAATAAATAAAACTAAATGCGCCTAGCGTTTTTAGTTGAATATGAAGCAATTCATCCATAAACTTTGTCAGGCCTATAGAAAAATTATTTTATTCTTTTTAGTCCATTGGAAAAACGTTATTTTATAAATTTGTTTTATATTTATATTTTTTTATTACATTCAATTTCCGATAATTCTTTATTAAATCTTATTTATCAATAAATTACCTTAAACATCAACAAAGACCTTCAGAAAATTATTTGGCAAAAAAATTTACTTGCTGGGCTTAGAAAGAAGAATAAGAATTGAAAATGCTTTTATTTAGAAACAAATCGAAATATGAAATAAATTGGAATAAATTCATTTTGAATGTAGCCCTAATCTTCGTTTAGATTGTCATATAGAAAATTTAAAATCTATAAATTACAAATAAGAAAATATTAAGATTAAAATATTTTTGGATAGATCATATATCAAATATAAGACATTTTTTTATAATTTAAATTAATTATTATTTATTTATTCATTTATCTTTTTATTATTAAAAAATTTAAAATTTAAATAATTAAATTAAAGGACTATTAAAGGAAACTGTTTTTTAAAAATTTCTACTTTTATGGGTGAAAATATTTTAATTAAGATAAATGAATTTAGTTATTAAAAAAAGCTACGATATTTTATTTAAAAATAATTTTTCTCATTTTTTTAATAAATATACAACTGAGTGATTTATTTTGTTAAATAATTTAATATTTTTCACATTATATAATAATATTTAATATATTATAGTATAAAAATTATTAAAAATTCCATCTGTTATTAAATCTATATATATAAAAAAAGGTTTTTGTCTGCACATTGCTCAGAATTTAAAAATTTTTGCATATCTTCGCGTTTCATGACCTCTAGAATCCAAAAGTGACTTTAGAATTTTTCACGTCTGTCTGTCTGTCTGTCTGTCTGTCTGTCTGTCTGTCTGTCTGTCTGTCCGGAAAATTACTATTTTATAGACTCAGAATTGGCTGAACCGATTTCTTTGAAATTACATCACAATATTCTTATATACCTCTAGAGTAACATAGGCTATAAATTTTATTAATATCTTATCAATAACCGCAGAAATTAATTTTTTAAAGTTTATATAATTCTCCGTGTTGTTCATTCAAGAGCAGCTCGCGGCTCACTGTCGGCCTAGCGGAATCATTTCAAACAATGAATTATCATAGAGATTCCCAATCGAAGAATTATTATAATATTTCCCTTTTTATTTTAAATTCTAATATACAAATATCAATTCAATTAAATAATTTATTCTAAAAGTTCTCAATTTAATTAAAATATTTATTAGATCATATTTTTATCTTAAATTATTTTTTATTTAATTGAATATTTCTTCTTTTCTATAATATATATATAATAATATATAAATTTTATCATTGAATAATAAAAAAAAATATTATTTAACCTGAATTAAAATGACTGAATTATATTATCTTTGTTTTTTATTTTAATTTAATTACTCTATTATTAATTAACTATATATATATATATATATATTATATAAAAATTAAAATATGATGATATAAAGTTGTTTTAAATTTTTGACATTTTTAAATTGGGTATATTTTTTAAATTTATTAAAATGTCTTTTTTATTTATTATGTTTAAAAGATTCATTTTTATTATGTGATATTAATAAAAAATAACGATGCTCTGTGCAAGTCGAATCATGTTGCACATAATTAAATAACAATTGCCAAACAAAGAATATAATATTTTTTTAAATTCTTATATTTAAATATCATTTCAATTAAATAATTTATTCTAAAAGGTCTCATTTTAATTAATTTAATAAAATATTTAAATCACCATTCAATTTTTTATTAATAGGCTTCTTTTTTTATTTTTAATTTTTAATAAATTCTCTTTTTTTGATATGATATTAATAAAAAATAATATTAAATTGTATATATAAATATAAAAATTAGAATATTTGAATTTTTTTAAATTTTAACACATGTAATCAATCATATGCATTAAGAATGGAAAATTTTTAAAATCAACTTGCTATTAAATTCAGAAAAAAAATACTGATATATAGAATATATAGACTATTCGAATATAATTTAAAACTCTTTCTCTCCTTCTATTTTAAATTAAAAAAACGGAGTTTTAAGAAATTTAGATGCCATATGCAACATGGGTGGGTAAATGAATTGGGCTGGAAGAGGAGGCAATTTATAATTTTCTTCTAATTCAGATTTAGGACAAATCGTACAACATTATATCAAATCTCGCTAAGAACATTCAATATTTTTGTACACAAAATATTCAGAGTATTGGCTAAGCGTATCACTCACAATCAGTTTATATTGAAATTTATATAAATTAACAAAGTAAAAATTTTTATTTGTTTAAATTTTATTATAATGAATCAAAAAAAATTAAATATATAGATCACATGATTAAGAGAAGCAAAAAACTTAACAGAAAATAACTGTTGGATGGAGGTCGGACATGACAGAAACTGTAAGCGAAATCTTCATATTGCGACGAATAATTTTCAAATCCCCTAGCACCACAGAATTTAAGTTTCTTTTAAGGAAAATAACTATGATCTAAAAAAATTAATAAATGAACTTAATAATAAAAAAAACAAATAAATCAATTAATTTAAATTAATACTATTAATGAATGTATATATTGGTCATTTATCTATAGTTTTATACCGTTAATTTTTATAAATTGTCTCAAGTCTCTATTTTTGCATTTTCTCAAGTTTCATTATAATTAAAAATATTCAATAATAATCTAGCAATGAAAATAAAATACCAAAATGTAATGATCAAGAAATATTATACTCTATTATAACATATACAATACTTATAAACTATAGGCGGAGGAAATATTAGGAGATATCATTGCGGGTTCAGGCCAAATCGACCAACATTAATTAAGATATTTTCATTATGACAGATATTAGGAACAAAACCGCGAATTCAATATTTCTGTTCACTAATTATTTGTAGACTTTAGTAAAACATACGCATAACTCAATAGATCCGGATAAACTTTTTCAAATTTTCAATCTTCAAATTTCTCTTGAAGGTAGTAAAGAAAGAATAAGATGCGGAAATCAATTGTAAAATATTAGGTTACTCAGACGACTTAAATATAATAGGAGATTCGGCAATTGCAATTACAGATAGCGAGGAAAATTTAATGGAGGTTTGAAATTAATAGTGATAAGAAAAAATATTTAGTAACAAAGAGGAAGAGTATTAACATACAAAATCTTAAGATACAAAATGTAGAATTTGAATATGTAGAAAAATTGAATGTAATCACGAAGGATAATAATATTTGAGAAGAATTTAAATCGGGGTTGCAATCGGGAAACGCCTGTTATCTGCAATAAAGAGGCTTATCTCTTCAAAATTATTATCAAAGGGAATATATAAAAAGATTATTTTGCCTGTTGCATTATATGGGTGGGAGGCATGGTCTATGACCCTTGGAGATGAGAGTAGATTCAGAGTATTTGAGAATAGGATTCTTCCCTGCATTTATTGGCCAAAGAAAGATGAGGTCACCGGGTATGAGGGAGACTGTATAACAAGAAATTGCATGGCCTCTCTGCATCTTCAGAAATAGTTAGGGTTATAAAAGGGAAAAAGCTGCGATAGGCAGGGCACGTGGCAAGAATGGGAGAGGAAAAAGATATTGGTGGGAAGACCGATTGGAAAACGTCCGCTTGGAAAACCAATGACGCGTAGGAAGGGACGTAAGAGAGATGGAATAAGGGCTCAGGATAGGGACACTTGGAGAAATGTGGTTGTTGCGGCTAAGAACTTTAGAGTATCTTTGAGCCACATAGGTAGATAGATATAACATATACAATAATAATATATATAATTAATATAGTGATTAAATTAAAATATATTTTTTAAATAAGAACACAAAAAGAAATGAATGTTTTATGTAATATACTGATTGAAACAAAATGGATGAAAACCTTTTAATACTTTCAACCACCAAATACTATGTACAACTCGGGGGTACAGGGGGCGGAGCCCCCGTCTAGGTGTGAAGAGCGCCGAAGGCGCTCTGAGCAGCTAGTAAATTATAAATGAAAGGAGAAGAAAATTGTCTTATCTTGAGATACATATATTTTGTAAAATAAATAAAATCACTTGGTACTTGGTAAAATAAAAACTTTAACAATTCCTCTTCATCTACATATTGCTCTTGTATGTGCATATTTACGAAACAATTTATTTTATTTTGAAAAATTAAATATTATTTATATATACGTAAGTACATATTAGTAGATACATATAATAATATTTATACAATTAACGTCCGATCCTATCTGCTATTCCTAAATCTTTCTTCGATAATAAATTGGCATTTGATTAAAAATACGTCAAATGAGAATGAATGCGATTTTGTTGTCTGCGATTTTTACTTTTTTTTTCATCCCCAGTCCAACCAAGTGAATGTCATAAAAGGCAAATTTATGTTTCAGCTCCTCCCCGATCCACCACCCCCTTCCACCCTACCGTCATTTCATTTTATTTATGTTTTTAAAGGTCGCCTCGCGACTTTCAACACGGCGTTAAATTAAATCGACTTCGATGTAGATTGTTCGCGTAGAGAGAGACCTCCATATAAATAAAAAAAATCCTCCCACTCCACTAAAGGATCCTCTTAGTCACCTCCCTCCTTCAACCCATTAAAAAAAAGGTTAAGAAGATCGTAAAATGAGTAAAGATCCATTGGATAAGAGAAGATCAAAAGACAACTGACACTTGGCAATTTTTAGTCGTATTTGTTAAGTGAATTTTCCAAAAGCAAATATAAGAATTTTAATATAGCAAACCCAGACACATCCCTTGAATTATTCTTTATAATTATTCTTTATATATATATATATATATAATATGTATCTTGTTTCTTTATTCCAATTGGAATTTAAAAACATCTTCTTTAATTATTTATTTAAAGTTCATTTAAATTTAATACAAATGTTTATTATATTTCGAGTAGTTTTAGAAATAAAGTTTTATTTGATTTGTGTATAGAATAAAAATATAGGATAGGTGATTACTTTCTAATAGAGGAATTATAAATAATTGCCTATTTCCTATTATATGTATATTGTATAAAATTAACTGGAAAATATCTAATTATATAAATAAATCCATAAATAATTATTTTAAATTCAATTTATACTAAATGGAAAATGAAAATGGAAAAAATGAAATAAAATAATAATACAATATTTCATGATTATATTGAATGGGAGGGTGTGAGTCTACCAGAAAATGATTTTAGCGCATTGGATGAATATGTAATATTTTTGTTTTAACACTCATATATGGTTCATCCAATAAATTTAATTAAGTATTTTCTTTAAAATCATTTAACATATTTTTTTAAATTTTATATACAAATAAAAGCTGAAAATTATTATATTCTTTAATTGATATCAAATGTTTATATAAAATTAATTACAATACAAATTCGGATCAATTTGAATTCTATCACTTCCACTACCGAACTCACAACATCAGCGCCATCTGGTTTACTAATCTCCTTTTCTATTTTATGACTATAGCAAACCTTTGAAGGTCTTATAATTCTTCTTATGAAATATCCTTCATTTCCTTTCCTATTGATCAACATCAATCAAGTTCATTCCTATACACAAAAATAATAATTTGTAAATATAATAATATAATATAATAACATAATTAAGTAAATTAAACAAGTAAATTATAGTTGCACTAATAAGATATTTGTTTTAAAAGACTAGAATTAGACTAACTAATAAAATTAAGCTATTTAAAATGTCTAATGTTTATGATATGAATTTCAATTATTTGTGAATATTGATAATTTAACATTAACTTTCTAAACTCTTCCTTTACAAATCATATGTATCAATTTTTGAAGAATTCTCATTGAAAAAATTTGAAAACCTTTTCCTGATTTTTTGAATTATTAGATCTAGAATTGAACGATTTCGTATTGATATTCTTCTAATATTCTTCTGTAGAAGTATGAAACGGGAATTTCTCTATAGATGGTGCTCACTATCAGTTTAAAGACCATAAGATCGCTCTTCTGTAGCGTCATCTTCTCCCTCTAACAACTGACGAAGTTTGACAACACACAATAATCTAAGTTTCATACTCCGGTATATTTTTCTATAACCTCAAACATGTCGAGTTTTGTTCCTACAAACTATGATTTGCTGACAGCATTGGTTTTCTGCTATTATTTGAAGAAAACTGCTGCAGAATCGCATAGAATGCTTGTCAAAGCATACGGTGAACATGCTTTTGGCAAAACTCAATGCTTTGAGTGGTTTAAAAAATTTAAAACTGGTGATTTTGACGTGAGAAACGAAGAGCCTGGGAAACCACCGAAAAAGGGTATAATATATTATGAGCTACTAAAACCTGGCGAAACCGTTAACACTGATTGCTCACAACAACATATGATCGATTTGTATCGATCGGAATATGCAAAAAGGAAAAATAAAGTCATTCTGCTTCATGATAATGCCTCCTCAAACACATCAAAACGTGTTACGGATACGATCGAGGCATTCAATTGGGAAGTACTAAAGCATTCGGCTTATTCTCCAGACTTGGCTCCGTGAGATTACTGGCTATTCGCATCATTGGGACATACACTCACCGAATAATACTTCGATTCGTGTGAATATGCACGAAAATAGCTCGACAACTGGTTCGCTTCAAAGGAAGAATTGTTTTTTTGGCTTAGTATTCATAACCTGCCGAAGAGGTGAGACAAATGCATAAATTCCAATGGAGACTATATTGTGAATAAAATATTTTTTAGAATTTATAACAGACGCGTGCAATTTTTACAAAAAAATTAAATTAAATTGAAACTAGGTCTTAATTATTTAAAGATTTCTTAGTATATTTAATTTAATCTGTATGTGTTTAATTATTTTTAACTTTTCCTAAATCACATCTGACATAACTAGTATCATATCTTCTATATTAATTTATGCTGGTTCTATCGGTAAAGTGCTTTTTTTTTTTTTTATTTAAATCCAATTTTAATAATTTTTCAATATATTGATTCTGTATCTATTTTTGATTCCATTCAATTCTCAATTTAAATAAATACTAATTTTAAATCCTTATTTATATTTACATATATTATTAGTATTATATATTCTTGGTTAGACCAATATTTTATAATTTATTTATTTATAATAAATAGAAATCAGTTGAATAACTGTCATTAATTTAAGCTGGAGACAAAATAATGTAATTAAATTTATTCTTAAAAATTTTTTTCATTGTCTATTTCTTACAGCACTAATCATCAATTTTTCCAAATCTTATTATAATTCCTCTGGGCCAACGGTGGCAAAAAAATAAAAAGAAAAAACAAGACTCCGGGTCATAAATTTAAGTTTATGACATCAATTTTAGATGAGAAGAATATTTGAAAGGCGAAGTTGAAAAAAGTGGGCGTAAAAGTATTGGGTTAAAATCAATCAAAATTTTATCCAGAGACTGAGACATTGAAATCCTTTTTACGCTACAAAATTGATTTTAAAATCTATTTTAAAGATAATATATATACATGGAAATTTTAATCTCCTCTCTTTTGGGATTCTCCACTTGAACTATCCAAAATCATTCTAAATCTTTTAAAGATCAAAATAAAAAAAACAACATATTTTTTTGTTTTATTTTCAATTTTTAATTACTATATATACTTTTGTTGCAAGTTCAGAGTTTAGAGTGAATTTTTCTTTTAGAGGGTTATTTAGACTAAAATTTTGTATTGCATTAGTAATTTTTTCTATTTTAGAAATTCTTGTAGAGATCATCGTTATAATCTCTATAAATATAGATTATATCTATATTGTATTATATTTATATACTATATAATAAAATAGAAAGATACATAGAAATATATACATATCTGTTCTGATCGTGGCCGCAGGAATCACTTTGTTCCTGAGCCACCTCCATTCATTCTCTAGTCTCTCCCAATTCCCTTAACTTTACTTGTATATTTTTCCCCATTTGATTATATATTTTGTAATATATAAATATAAAAATGCTTTTTTTTGTATACATGTATTATAATACTGAAATATAGAAAGTTATTTGTTTGAGCACATGGCAAAGTATATAAAAGATAACTTTCTAGAATTATTGTTTTAAAAAAAAACCCAGGGAAATACCCAGATGATATACCTCTTCGTTACCCCAAGAGGGAGAGAGGGGTGGACAATTTTGCCAAGTGGCATAGGAGGGGATGATTGGCTTCGACATATTTGAGCAGTCTTGATGAAGATTTTGAGAAGGTGACACGAACATTTTCCCTGGCTGGAAGGACATCCTTACACAACCCCTTTTTGAGAAATGTTGCTGCCCACTCGATGTTCCAGATAAATCCGCCAGATGTCACTCAAGACTCAAGTCTCCAATGAATTCTCAATTCCTTAACTACACAATATACCAACTGTGGTCGACCATTGGTAAATAATAATAATTTGCAATTGCGTAATATAAATTAAATTCCATTTAGATTATATTTCTATTTCTAAAGGTACCAGTCAATTTCATATAATTACTTGTTTTTTATTTTTGTAATATTAATTCTTCTATAGTTTATTAAATAAATAATTTTAGTTATAAGATATTTAAATAAGCATTTTTAATCTGAACCTATTCAATTTTATCATTTCCCATATCAACCGTCGCGGTTTCAATAACCCGTTTTTTTTAAATTCAATCCAGAGTGCTACCAATTAATTAAACTTATTCAATAACACATTTTTTCTTATAAAATACCTTACTTTATTCCTCCAATACACGACAATATATTAACCATATTTGATATCTAAACAAATCTCATATATTTAAAAAAAGGCCTGAATAAATATATAAATGAACCCTTTTTTCATTTTCAAAATAGATAGAGTGGAAAATTTTTATTCGAGCAAGAATCCGTAAAATAGCTGGAATAAATCGTTCTTTGAAAATATTTGTTTTTGACATTTCATTTTCTTCCGTAAAAATAGATCATAGGTTAACAAAATGAATGAACAAGGAGAACCAAAAAAAAAAAAAAAAAAAAAAAATGAAACTAGATTTGTCAAAGTTTGGAATAACAGAATTTAGGTATTAGACTAAATTTATTTTAACTATAATCTTAAAATTAAATTTATATTTATTAATATATAAATAAAATCATGTTATTTAATTAAATATTATTTTGAAAATTGTCTTAATTTATATTTCTATGATTAGAAATTGCTTTTCTTAACCATGTAAAAAAAAATATTTATTAATATGTATGTATATTATACATAAATAATCTTTTTGCATTGAAATGTCAATTTATTGGAGAATTTTTTTTTTTTTTTTTAAATAATATAATCACAAATGTTAAACAAAAGGAATTTAATTATGTAGTTTAAATATTATTATTAAAAATGATTTAAATACTTGAATACATAAATAATAATTGAATCGATACTATGTACGAGTATATACTATTATACCACGTTACGTAGTAGTATATGTTTTATATAGGATAATTATGTATTTTATTTTTATCTATGTATTAAATATGTATATTTAACTTACCTATATCATGACTTAGTTAATGATTTTGTTTTGACCATATTTGTTTTCTTTTTGTTTCAGAAATAATTCACCACAACTTCTAGTTTCGATTGATGCCCATTCCTCTGGTCTCTTGTAAGTTTTATTTTTCATTGACACGTTCTGACAGTTTATACATTGTATAAGTTAGTAAACTCAATCAAGGCGCGGTTTCCCGAAAGGTTGTTTGTTTAGTTATGCGTAGTGGGCCACTGCGGGGGTGAAGGATGTATCGGGGTAGTTTAGGTCCGTCCGAGTTAACGTCACATGTCTTCAAATAAAATAACAACCCCAACACTACCAACAAAACGTGAATTTAAAGAGAAAATCGAATCACTTTAATTCAAATAATTATACAATCAATGATGAATTTCAAACCAGATTTTATTTCATTTGAAAAACTTATTTAATTACATTTACAAACAATCCAAATCCACAGACATGTACATAGTTATAGGTAATATGTATATTTGAATTGGGCCGGAGGTTGTCATTTGTTATGCCTGATTGATTGATTGCCTCCCTCACCATATATATGTACCAAATTTATCAAGAATTTTATTTTAAAACAACAACTATTCTTCTACACATATAAAATACAAAAACACTATCGAATTTATTATTATACATAATAATCATAATATATATATATATCTATGTATTATATATGAATTTGCTGCTCAAAATATGTATTATTTTAAATGTTATACTACATAAAATATAACAAAGTTGCAAAGGAAGAATTATTATTTCTATAATTTGAATTTTTCTAAAATTTAATTTGTTCATGAATTTATCATATAAGAAATTAGTAGTTATTTTAAGAATAAAAAAAATATGTTTGTTATTTTAATTATTATTATAAATTCCGAAAAAATTCCGTAAAATTCAGATTCTCGTTCAAAGTAATTTATTTACAAGTTTATTTAAAAGTTTCATTACAGAAGAACATTACAAAAATGAGTGCATATTTGTATATGCTTCTGTTTTCATTTCATGTTGATTTGCATGTGATTGACACCAATCATGACGTCACTAGAAGACACAATCCGATAGGTTAGTTAAATTTAATATATCGTATATATATATAAATATATATATATATACTCCACCCAGGTAAATTTTATTTTTTATTTTATAATTTTAATATTTTATTCTGTTTTTTTGTTTTTTTTTTTTTTCGATATATCCTTCTAGTCAGTCGAAGAACTAATATACATAACTGTAGGGCTGTAGGGTATGGGTATGGAGCATTCCATTAGTTATTATGCATATTATAATATTATTATTGATTTTAAATGACTGATATTATGGTACTAACAAGATATTTTTTTATTATCATTTGTATATTTACTTTTTACATACATATATGCATTCTACATATTATCATTGTACATATATACATATATGTATCTATCTATCGATATATGGTGTTATATATATTCTTTCTAATTTGATGCTGTTTAATCATATTGTGAAACGAATAATAATTTATTTTATTGGACCGAATGATCGAATGCAAATTGTATTGGAGTCAAATTCATTGTTAAAATTCTATTCGTTCCTCTTTTGAAAATTCACCAGTTATTTATTTATAATTTATATTCCGATAATTGTCCAAATCGAAATAATATCCATTCATAAATGATCTTCATGTCACTTTTTTTCTTAACAGATTTATTTATTAATGTTTTATATGAAAATGTATTTATTTATTTATATATATTTTTCTATGCTATATATTGTAAAACAAAATGTCAATGTATTATAAATCAAGATAAATAATAATAATAAATAATTTTTAGTATAAAAAGAAAAATAACCCTTATGTAGGACACTATATTACCTACATTACCTACATTTATTTTTTCCAACTAAACATTAATAATAATAATAATAATAATCAAATAATAGATGCAAAAGTTTAGTTTTATTTATTTATTAATTTAATTTTACTTAATATAGAATGATTAAACAATTAAAAATAAACAAAGTAAAGTAAAAACTTAGTATAGATAAACAAAAATTCTTCTTCTTCTTCTCTTCTTAAGGTGCCGTCTCCGTTTCGGAGTTTGGCTATCATCATGACTAGGATAGCCTTAGAAGCTGCACAGCCATGATAATGCATGCGGGGATTTCCTGTTGCTTTCCGCCGAAGGCAGCTGATGTTAAATTGAATTTTATTAGAAAATTTTGTTCTTAGTTGGAATCGAATGCCGACTTCTTGTGTAGAAAATTGCTACGCTATAAACTTTCGGCTAGCTGCCTCCTGAGCCTATATATTTATATATATACATTTTCTTTATTTTTACACAAAGTAACCAAACAATTGTATAAAAATTATTTGTATTCATTCATGAAGACATGAAGACATGAATGAATATAAGAAGTCTATTCTTTAAAATGAATTATTTGTATCTAAAATAACCCTGAATTTAAATATAGGTAATTAATGATTCTATTGTCAAAGAGTTTTTAACTCTGTTATGACCTTTATTTAATTTTCTACAATTAAAAGTTTTTGTATTCATTCATGTGGTGCATGTTTTTATCCACATTTTAGAATATGTAAGTATATTTTTTTCTAGATCCCATTAATTCTCTCATTGGCTATGAAGACAGAGAGAACTAGTAGGAAATTTAAATGGAGAATCGTGATTTGGATAAATAAACAAGGACCGTTTTTAAGCGTAATGCAAATGAATGGACTCCGTTGACATTATCATTTGACTCGTTGAAGGAATCTGCCGAGCCGCGGACTTAAGATATTCTCTCAGGACTTTCTCCACTGGTTGTCTTTAATAGTCCCTCAATTAAGGCGCAGGACCATGTTTAATTTAGTGGCGGCTCCCTTTGCTTGCGGTGTCAACACCAACAACTCCTTGGAGATATATTCAGTTGGCCCTTTTAATCCACACCCACTACATACAACACCAACCAAAAGCCCCTCTAATGAATGAATGAATGAATGAATGAACGAAAAAACTAAAGAAAGAAATTTTGTAATAATATTGATATTATAGAAAACCAATTTCAAACATCCACTAGTATATTCTAATATACTAGAATGGTAGATATTCATATAAAAATACGACTTTCATTGGAAACCGAGCGAGGCTTTCTAATGTGATTTTTAATGTCTCCTTTTGAAGGCAAAAGCACATTTTTATTATTTTATTTTATATTTAATAAATCGTTTCCTAACATTTATCGCTAAATTATAACAAATTGATATTTATAGAATATCTCCCTTGAATAAATATACATATTTTTTTTAGAAATAAAGATATATTAATTAAAATATATCTAATTGATATAAATTTCTTCAAATATTATTAGTAAATAAGCAGATTTTATAAATAATAAAAAAAAAACGATGCATAGAATTAACTAAAAGTTAAATGATTTGAAATTTAATTTTTTTATTTTCGTTCTAAATTTTATAGCATTGAATTTTTTTCAAGTATAAAACCAATTATAATCTATAATAAAATAATTTATATAATATTTTGTTATATCTATTGAATTAAAAATGTAGAAATTTGGGCATTATGAATTTGTAATAAGAATAAAATATACGAATTAGAAATTATTTTTCCAAAATGAAATCAAATAAGTAACTTAGAAAATATAATATATTGATAACATATCATTATAAGCACTTTATGTTTATAAATTTTTGGAAATGTCAATAATAAAATAGAATAAATAGTTAATACATTGCAATCAAATATGTACAGTGATGCCTCGCATAACGAACGCCTCGCACAGCGAACGCTTCACACAACGAACCATAATGAACTAAATTGCATGATTCATACAACGAACTTCGTTTCATACAACGAACGATCGCTGCCGTTGTATTGCATCCTCTTGCGTTTCACATAACGAACTTTTCGCATAACAAACTTGCTCCTGGAACGAATTAAGTTCGTTGTGTGAGGCACCACTGTATATAAAAAATAAAAAATATCACATAAAATATTTTAAAAATAAATTATCTCAATACAATTAGTATTTATACTAGGTATATTTATCATTGTCAATGGTTGGATAGGGGAGAAAACATTTTTTGACTGTTAGAAATATCTAATATGTATACATCTTTTAGAGATATTCACTATATACCAGAGGTTCCCAATCTTCTCCCGAAATAATCGGATTTTTTCCGAGGCTGGCTCCCTTAATACATCAGATTTTTATTTAAATTTTTGTTTAATGATTACGGCATCGCGGCTTGTCCCGGGTAGCTGCGGCGCACACTTTAGGAATCACTGCACTATACTATTTTTTAGCTTTTCTTATCACACAATGTTCTAAAAAAATGGTATGTATTTAAATGTGACTATACACACTGTCAGGATTAACCAGAGCATCGGAATAATTTCACCATCTTTCTTGGTTTACGATACTCTATTACACTTGCTCAAAAATTAGATAAATTACTGAAAATTCAATAAATTATTATTTATTAGTATTGCTTTTGGAAAATATTTATAAAAAATAATAATTATGATTTATAATAATAATACTGATGTAAAATAAAAATTTATAATTATATTAGGAATTATAAAGTTAATAATAATATAAATAATATTAATATAATAATAATAATAATAAATTAATAAAATTTAAGAGAATGTTAAATGAAAGTTCAGTTTTGAGAAAAATCATAAATTCTTTTCTTCATTTCTTCTTGCAATTATTTCTATATATTTTATTGAATTCATAAAATAAACTGATTTAAAAGTAATTTGAATTGTGATTACTTTCAGTAGCGTCATAGTCATAGCCTCATAGCATAGACAATATCACATATTGTATAGATATAGATGATATAGATGAACAGGAAACAAAACAAACTAAACTAACAATATTAATATTGATCTACTTAAATATATTCTTGTGGAGATCTGAAATTACTCTAATGATCTCATTGTTTTAATTTATCACAATTTATAACTTACCAAAATAATAATATAATATCATCTTATCTTTAAAACTACAAATCTTTAAAATACAAAAGTATTATTTATTCCATTTAATAATAGAATGAGAACAGAGAATGGAAAAAGAGAAATTGAGAAGGGAGATTATCAATAAGCCTAGGTTGAAAGAAGGAAATTAATTTCGGTCCAGGCATCTATTTATTCTCAGTAGTGAAGCTATAAAAATCCCTCTTAAGCTTATTCAATTAATGAATAGAAGAAAATTCCTTATTATCTAGAGTTTTCATTGGGAAAGAGAACTTGTAGACAATATATAATTTTAAACACTACGCACAAAATTATTTTTCTTTCATTGTTTGGGTAAGTCTATAAATATTATTTATCCACAAGCCCTAAAAATTGTATGGATTTGAAACTCAAAATTTCCAATATGCATGATTAATACATATCTTGTAAATATTATAGATTAATAATAATAGATCTTTAATTAAACACAATTTTTTTTAATTTAAAATCTAAATACTGGTTTTAGTAAAAATTAGCTGGAGTGTCTCCACTCGACTATCTCGCAATTTGAATTGGATTAAATAACATAATAATTATATTATATTTAAATTAAATTTAATTAAAAATTAATAAATAATATTTATTAAACCAGTGCATATTTGACTCTTTGTTGATGGCACCACATCACGTGTTGGCGCGTGAGATTTGCAGCGTTAAAAAATTAATTCTGGTACTTTCTGCTATTCAATCAAGCTGAAATTCTATATATAGCAGTTTTATACAATTTTTAATCATTTGAAAAATTATCAAACATATATATTTATTTTTACGGTCACTTTAGAGGAAAAAAAATCAAAACGTTGTAGGTAATGACCCTCTTCCGGTTGAGTTACATTTCTCAAAAGTTGATAGAAAACTATGAATTTTGAATAATGTCCATGTACCAAATTTCATCATTCTAGCTCAAACCGTTTTTGCGTAATCTTGCCTACATACACACATACACACACACACACACACACACACACACACACATATATATATATATATATATATATATATATGTATATTTTTCTCAACGTTAGTGAAAATGATTCAGAAACCTTCAAAACGTATAAAAACATCAAAATCTCAACATCGAGAGATAGTGAAAATGTGAATAAAGTACTTATCTATTAATAATATAAATTTTATCAAAAATATGTATATCTTTTAAATTTTTCAAAATGATTTAAATAGGGCTCAGGAAAATTTATTTCTAAGTTATTCTCACAAATATGTTTTTTTTTAAAGAATCATTTTTCTTTCTTTATGTTTCTAACACTAAACAAATGGTTGAATATAACTAGTTGATATAAAAAAAAAAGATTTCTTAAATTCGTATATAAATTTATATATTTAATACATAAAGTAAAAATAAAATAAAATAAAAATGAATAGAATTTATTGAACTCTCCTGATTCATAATCGTAAGCAATATTATGTTATGTGATTTCTTACCTGTTATTCATCTATTTCACCTCCAGATACTTTGTTTATTTTTATTTTCCTTTTTGATCTGTTACCAACATCGAGGTGGCGTTAAAATCGCGTTGAAAAATGATCACTCATCTGTATTCTTAAATCTTAGGTGATTTACGATCCTTTTCGCCAAATCCACACCATATAATATTTTAATATATATAAACACACACAACCTGAAAACTTTTCCCCTTTACCATTGGAGTTTTGAATATGAAATATTTGAGTTAAGCCCCTTATTAGTTAAAAGCCATTGTCATCAATAATTCAACAATTTTCAAAGAAACGTTTTGTATGGTTTTGTTAATGTTAAAAAATAATTTATATGAATTATTCTTCTTTTTAATTCATTGTTTTTAATGAATAATTATTCTATTCTTGTACTTTTAAATAAGCTTTTTGTATTTATAATAGGTGAAGTTCATTTATCAATAAATAAAATAACGTTAAAAATTCAAAAGATTTAGAATAATAAATATAAATATCATAAATAAATTAAATAAATAAATTCTACAATTTTTGATTGTTCAAGAAATAAAATAATCCTAAAACGCTAATTTTATACCATTTTTTTGTTTTTAGAATATATTCTATATTAACAATTATATATATATAGATAATACATATTATATATTATGAATGTTAAAAAAAAAAGTATTTTTACATAGAATTTTTTAATATATACCTACATATAATGAGAAGAGTGGTAATGTAATTTTATAATCAATTTCAGGAACGTTTCATTTAGTTTCCCTTTCTCATTATAAGTTTATTTATATAATATTTAATATTTACATCAGGTATGTGTCAGATCCGGCGGCCCACGATGTTATTTCATCCGGCCTTAGTAATAATTTTCAAACCTTACTTGACACGGACCTCACAATCTTAAGTAACGTTTATAATAGCTACATATAATAAATTACAAACTTGATATTTTTATATTCTTACATGTTCAATGTAGTTTAATTTTTCCATAAAGATTAATAATTTTTCTTTCTAAAAGTTGGATAAAGTACATATATTATAAACATTTTAATATATAATATATTATAACAAATCTATAGGAAATAAAGAATAATAGATATGATATTCTATTTTACTATTATAAGTATTAAACTAGCATTTCATTAATTAATTTATAAAAGTTCATAGTTTGTGATTTATCGATCAACCCTATATATTATTTATTAAATTTTACAAATATAATATATAAAGATACACATATGTACGACATTCATTAAATAAAAACAGTACTTTAAAAAAAATGCCTGTTTTATATATAAAATATTTAATGGTTTAATTAATTTAATTACAAGGGAGTTAAAAATGAACCCGCCCGGGGATAAATTATTATAATTATTTTATTCTGTTTTTTTTTTTTTTGTGTCAAATCAATAAAATTACAAAAGAGAGGAAAGGATTAAATAGAATAGGAAATTTGACTAGAGCATTAAAAAAATATGTTAAAGCGAAATTCTTGATGAATTTTTTAAATTAAGGCATTTAAATGGGTGGTTAAATATTTCATTTTATGAAGTATATAACGACCAACCAACTTGTGCCTGGACCAGTAAAACAAATGTAATTCAGCTTCACTAATATGGTAAATGTAACTCGACCTCTTTCATATGTAAAATTTCATTTTTTATCTTTTATATTCATTATTCGAATAAAATTCGTGAACACTTATGTATTTAATTATTTCATTAGTATTAAATTTTCTATACAAAATTAAAATAAAAATATATAAAAATATATTATATGTATTATATATCAAATATGCCAAAATTGAAATTTAAAAAGACAAATACAGGGAAACAATGTTCCTTTTGTTATCATAAAAGAGAAAGTATTATTGTTAATATCTGAAATTTATCTTGTATATCAGGGGTGGGCAACACGTCGACCGCGGTCGACCGGTCGATCGCAAAGGCTTTAAAAGTAGCCCGCGAAGCCAAAGTTGGAAAAGTTAAAAGGTAAAGGACATGATTTTTCCATGGAAGAGGGCAAACAGAAAAAATCATGAGTTCACGTGAGGGCAGAGGAACGCCAATCCCCGAAATATAATTCTTTTCTACTGGGATTATAGAAAAGAATCTACCCGTTATCCAGGATATTATTTTTAAATTTATTAACAATTAATTTTAAAATTTCATGAAACTTATTATTATTATTATTTTTTCTTATATAAAAACAATAAAATTATTTCCTTCCTTTTCAAGTAATTTTTATGTTATTTTAAGTTATTTATTTTTGAATATAAAATTTGAAAATAGAATAGAATAGCAGGGAAAATGTTTCAATGTTAAAATACAAAAAAGAAGGAATGATTGGGATGGAAAAGTTGGTTAAATCGATTTATTAATATAATTCGTATTAATTTATTTGTCGTATAATACGTAGTATAATTAATTTGTATATAATTTCAAAGGGGGGGGGAAGGGGAAATAATAGAATTTATTTTGAAAATAAAGTCAAAGGCAGTTGAATCTCATCCATTGGGGGTAAGCAATGCAGCATTGCTATGCTGTCCCCTTCAAGGTCACCGAGAAGCAAAGCATTGGAGGTGGGGGCGAAATTTATTAAATATATTAATATAATTAATATATCAGTAAAAAGTTAAAAATCTATATTTTATAAAATTAAATTTTTATTTGAATCTTTTCTAAAATTTATTAAACTTCATTTAAATTAATAGGAATAAATAAATTTACAATTAATTCTTGATTGAGGGATGATTTCGGTGGTGACGCCGGTCAACGTCTTCGACTGGAAAAGGAATGGGCACTGATTGAGCTCGAAGCACACCTCGACAGGCAGGCCAGGAGGGAGGGAGGTGAGAAGAGGTGGCGGAGGGGGGCAACATGGCGGCAAATCTTTTCAATCTGTCAAAATTCAATAATTAATATTTAATCAACGAAGCAACGTAAAATTATATAATAGTAATGAAAATTAATCTACGTTTCATGATGAATCTATTCGTATAGGTTTTATCTGTTGTTATGAGGCAAGATTTTTGTTGAACTGTAAAAATAAACCGATATTAAAATTAATTAAAAATTTCCATTTAATGATACAAAAAATCAATTTTATTTAAAATCTGGCTAAAATTATGGTCAATGGATTGGTCTTGGTCACAATTTACAAGATTTAGTCAAAAATGTTAATAAAATGAAAAACTTTGATTTAATTGGTTTTTTCTAATTTTGCAAAGCGTTCTATAAATATGAGTTCCAAGTTTTATACTAATGTGAAGCGTTGGAGAGGTGGGTCCTCTCAGAGGCATATAAGACATGTCTCACTCGTGATTATAAGGGGTTTTGCTAGTCGAAGGGTTGACGTGATCTGGATATATTTGAATAAACCCCCCGAAGGGGGGTTTATTCAAATATATATAGGAGACTCTAAAGAGTCTCCTATAAAAGTGAAGATTTCAAATTTTTTTTTCTTTTTAATGATCTATGCTAGGTATTCTCCTTCATCTAAATAAATTTGATTTTTTGAATAATCAGGGGTGGGGGGGGGGGGAGAGTGAAAGTAAGGGAATGGATGGAAAGGAGTCAACGGGTTAAGGACATGATTCCTCCAGGTAGAAGAGGGATTTTGAAGAAATCATGAGCTCACGTGAGGGCAGGGACGCCAATCCCTGAAATAGAATTCTTTTCTACTGGGTTTTAGAAAAGAATCTACTCGCTACCCGGGATATTATTTTTAAATTTATTAAAAAATAATTTTAGATCATAATCATCCTATATATGTTATTACATCTTTTATATACCATATATTTATATTTTTATTATCCAGATAATGTATATACTTTATATATCCAAGGGCTTCCCTTTCTCAAAACACCGTTTAGTCCTAGACTACTCTACTCTACCCAAATTTCGCCTCTACCTCCCCTTCCTCTCATATCATATCAATTCCAAAATGAAGTATTTATTTTAATTGAAGTTATAAATTTAAATGAAAAATAACAGCCCTTCCATTTACAATTTTTTTTTTATTAATATTATTATAATAATTAAAACTAACATATCTTTCATATATCTAAGAACATAGGTATATAAATATATTATTGATTTAACCTTTCTTTATTTTAGAATTTGACTATATAATAATGTATAATTTTTTCCCATTTTTCTAATTAAAAATCAAATTATTTATATATAAGAATATTTTCTTAAAAAAACACAACAAAATAAAAATTAAAAGACCTAATAATTCTAAATTAAAAGATTTTCTATTATCATAATATATTCGATTTGAATGAAAAGTGTCAAGATTCAGCATTTCAATTTATTCTTGTACAAACAAAGAAATGTTAGTGAACAAACTTTTTATATAAAATTAAAAAATTATAGTAGTAGAATAAAGGTTAGTCAAATTAATTAAAATTTGATACTCTATAATACTGTGAGCGCCCCATAGGTTCAAAATCGTTAGATTAAAGCAGCGGTCGGGGAACTTTTTTAATCATTACCCCAAAATATTTTTATGTAAGTCGATATTACCCCATCCATGGTGAAGAGCAAAAAAAAAAAAAAAACGAAATCGCCTCTTTTTAGCTCCTTTCCTATTATAGGCCCCCATGATAATTTTGAAAAGAAAACAATAACTAAAAATTTAATTTGTAAAAATACTAACAGGTTTATAAAATAGCAAATTAAAAATAAAGACTTTTTAATCACAAAAGTTTCATTTTTAGCCTATTTGGGATAATTTATCCCGGTTCCCCGACCGCTGGATTAAAGGGTGTAGTAAGTAGATAAGTGTAGTAATGTTTGTTTTTTAGAGAAATATTTACTTCTGTAACGGACAAATTAAATATTTATATTTCTTTTATTCATTTTATTTTATTTTTTTTTATTATTTTGGATAAGTTTATAAAGATAATAAAGAGAAGAAAAAGAGAAACAAAGTCATTTTGTCGCCTAATCTTCAAATAAAATGTATATATATAGATATATAGATATAATATTTCGGGTAAGGGGAGGAACAATCTCCCTCCAATTGTATAATTTTTGTCAGTTGAGAGTTGGCAGTTGAAAAAGACATCCTGAAATGATCTTGTAACTATCAAGTCACGTGATATAATTATTGTTTTTTTTTTATAAATCATCACACCCTGTGATAACTATTCCTATTACTAATAATATCTTAAAATAACATTATCTTTTTTTTTTTATTTAAATTTCTTATATTTAATTTGTTTAAATTTTTTTTTATTAATTAAAGTGTATTAGTGTGTGTGTGAGCATTAATTTTTTCTTCCTTTTCCCTTAATTTTTTAACACCATTTTTGTATTCTGGGATAAAGACAATTTACCCAAAGTTTGACGCCCATAATTAACTTATCATAGCCATCGTGGGTCATTATAAGTGCACCATAGTGTGATCTCTTACACATCTATATTCTATATTCTATATAACTATTAATATTTGGTTAATTTACCATGTTTCAAAATATATTGAAAAATATTTTGCATAAATCACAATTTTACCACTAATCAAAATAATAAAAAAACAATACCTCCCTTACTATCGTCGGTCGGTAAAAACAACAAACAACTATATATAATTAATAAACATAATAAAAGGCATATCGAATATAATAATCGAACTATGATACCATAAATGTATTTATAAAATTTTGTTTTGATAAAACTTTTATCAATTCTCTTTAAAAAACTAAAAACTATCCGATCTAATGTTATATTATAAATAGAAAATATGGATTGGATGTAGAGATGACTTAACTAACAGATGAGCTACTATTAACTATTAACAACACTTTACTTAATAGAATTTATACTAAATCTCTTTGAAATTTTTTATGTTAATAAATTCTTATTTTATGAAAACAATTTATAGCTGATTTATTACTAAATCTGCTTTATGACATACGGTCAATAGCAAGACTAAGGCTTGTAATAAGAATGCATTTTCAACAGTAAGAGTAAGAAGATCCATCAAAACATTCTAAAATAATTGCAATTTTATAAATTTATAAATAAATAAATCATATCTTCTTTACTCATATAAATGATATTTTTTCATTAATTTATTTGATCATTCATTCACTCTAGATTATAGGTGTTAATTTCACAGCTCAATTTAATCCTGACCATCGCTAAAAACTTATGGAACCATTTACGTTGACTCAATGTTAAATTCAAATTGCTAACAAATTAATATATTTTAATAAAAATATATTTTTGTTTATATATGGAGTAATTACATTTAAAATTATTATGTTAGAGAATTAGAATTTCTGTTCGGCTTTCCTGACATTTGGTCGACCTCGAACAAAATATTATTAATAAGCGTCAATTATAATAATTCTTCTTTAACTAAGAGGTTATTTCTCACAATGATTACAATTCATAATCCTTCATAAGTTACATAATCTAAACATAATTATAATGTGTCATAATTGCATAACAAAATAATTCAAACATAATAATAATAATACAAATAAAAAAAACATAACATAAATTAACATTAAGAGTAATGTAATATATAGTATAGTAATGGCATAATTGAGAACATTTGACAATTAAATAAATCAAATGTCAATTGGACATAATAGGCTTAACATTGAAATTTCAATCATTTTTTTTTTTTTTAATTATAATTAGTTCACAAGGATTCAAAATCATTTTTAAAAAAATCTTAATCATCGTTTAGTTTTATTTCTGAATTAAATTAATTTGTTATCCAAGGTTTAACTCTAGTAACATCATAAACTCCAGTAAAAGGTACATGTGTTCTTGGAAAACCAGGCACATCGGTTAATAAATATCGAGGGGATTTCTTAATAAAATAACTACATAAATGAACAATATTATTAATTTTTAATTACAAACATAATCATAAACAAGATAACATTAGCTTAATAAAAAAAAAAGAGAGCCAGCGGAAACTGGTCAAAGTTCTAATCTTTGGCGTTAGTGTAGTGAGTCGCCAATATTTAAAATATTTGACTACAATATATAAATGACATATAATTTAATTAACTTTTCTTTTTTTATAAATGCAATATCATTTATTTTTAAATGTAATTACTCCATATATAAACAAAAATATATTTTTATTAAAATATATTAATTTGTTTGCAATTTGAATTTAACGTTGAGTCAACGTAAATGGTTCCATAAGTTTTTAGCGATGGTCAGGATTAAATTGAGCTGTGAAATTAACACCTATAATCTAGAGTGAATGAATGATCAAATAAATTAATGAAAAAATATCATTTATATGAGTAAAGAAGATATGATTTATTTATTTATAAATTTATAAAATTGCAATTATTTTAGAATGTTTTGATGGATCTTCTTACTCTTACTGTTGAAAATGCATTCTTATTACAAGCCTTAGTCTTGCTATTGATATATAAGAAAATATTTATAAAAAATCAAAATCAATTTAGAGGGTGTACCCAAAACCGAGAAACATGCCAATTAATACATATTCATTTATGTATCCTTGTGTAAGGAGCAAACCTCTGATAGAGGCGCTTGTTCAGTTCTACACCATAGCTAAAACATATATTTACTACTATATTTATTGTAATATTTAAGAATATCAATTTCGTATGCGCAACTGTGCTTATCATATACGAGTATCTAAAATTCCTTGCCATACACAGATCTGGTTATCTTTCTTTTGTTTGTTTCCTTTTAATTTAATTTAATTTTTTTTTTTTTTTACTTTTTCTTCAATAACATTTATTTTATATTATATTGTTTTTGTTTTTATATATATATATATAATTTGTTTATTTTTATAAATTCAAAGTTTAATTTAAACCAAATGAATTATAAATTTTGTTTATCATGCAAATGTAGGCATTATTTGTTTTTTATTAATATACATATGAACCAAAAAAAGGATGTAAAATTATAATTCTTGGTTTGTTCATTAGTCTTTCAAGTCACTTTGAAGCTGCCAAACACGTAAACATTGCCATCAACACAACTTGATCATCTTTTCCTTCGTTTGCTATTTGTTAAATGAGAGAAAGTATTAAAGAAATTCGTTGTTTTTTTGTTTGTTTATACCCCTTCAACACCACTTCGAAAATATGAAAGAAAGTATAAAGTTATTTTTCCACCATTTATTTAAAAGAATAATACTTTTACATCTAATTCCATTTAAGCTTTAAAGTAGAATAATTTCAACTCGTAAATATTTGTGGAATCATCTTTTTTCCCTCAACTTTCATCTTTTGTACCTTGATTATATCTTTTTGGCTTGGGGAATTTTCCGTTTCGTTGAAATTTATTTCTCTATCTTTTTCTTTTTCTTTCTCTCTCTCTCTCTCTCTCTTCTTTCTCTTTTTCTTTTTCTTTATGCATCTCACTCGGCGTTTTCTGTTCACCATTCCTACGTTCTAAAGCGTTCGTCTTAAACGTGAGGCAAGGGACAGTGGGTGAGGTGGGTGACTCTCTGGGTTATGGCAAAGTGGTGGTTGGTAGTTTTAGCAAAAGGCTTGGGAGTTGCAGAATATTTCATGTGGGAACATGAATGGGACTCAAGCTCTGCTAAGAGCCCCCCCCCCCCCCCCGCTTTGCGCTCCATTTGCTAAGGGAATTCCCCTCAGGATCCCCGCGTATCCCCACCCTCTCCTTTTAAGAAAAAAAAATCGCTTGAAACAAAAATTGCAACTGCATTTGAAATTATCTCTCTTATCGGTAAAATTAAGTTCACCTCTCGGATATATATGTAGTTATCTTAATTAATTCAATGAGATTATCTTCTCTCTATTAAGTAAATTCTTTTTAAATAAAAACATTATATATTTTATTAATTAAATTAAATATTAAATTTCTCTCTCTTTCTATCTATCTGCATATGTAAATATACTACACAATATGGTTTTAATAATATAAAAAATAAAAATTTTTAACTTTAGGCTTACATTTTTCAGTTCTTGTTCTTTAATCATAAGAGTCAAATTATAATAAAAAATTAATAGCTATAAAAATAATGTTAATGATATAAATATATTCTCTTGTAGTAAATAAATTCTCAAACATTAATTTACTAAAAATAAATTAATATTAATATTTATATTAAGTTATTATAAAAAACTATTAATAAAAATAAAATTATATGGTTAATAGACTAATTGAAAAAAATAAATAAAGAAAAGCTATTACATAGAGACTTTCAGCAAAATATTACAAATATAACATTGGGGTAAAAAGGGGGTGGCCCTATATGTTTAGGTGCAATGAACGCCGAAGGCAGTACGAGTAATTAGTTTGAAATTAATTTAAAATTGCATAAATAATTGCATTAAAATATTTTAGTCTTACTAAACAAATAGTTATTCTGACTAAGTAAAATAACTTTTCCCAAAAAAATAAATAAAATAAAATTGAATTTTGTTGTTGTATGCACGTTTGAAAAACTTTTTTCTTCCAATCTAGAACGTGAATAAAAAAATGTATAATAATATGAAATTTTGTATTTAATTATAAATTAAAATTGTTTATTTAATAAACACACATATCCATATTTCATTTATTTATTCCAAATGTTTACAAATTGAAAATTGCATAATATTGATATTTTATATTAATAAATTCAATTTCAGAAAATTCATTAAAATATTTATACGTTTCATTTAAATTTAAATCAAATTGATTATTAAATATATATGTATATTATAATATTAATATCATACAAAAAAAAAATAAATAAATAAATAAATATTTCTCTATCAGAAAGTTATGATTTGAATTTTAATAGAATTATTTTAATAATTTAACCGTTGTCATTCGTTGAAACATTATATTTTAATTTACACAACTAAAACTAATAGTTATTTATAAGTATTTAAATGATCGGTGTATCTTCAAATTTATTTATGTGTTTAATGTGTGTGTGGTCATATCATTAAAAATATCAAACAAATTTCTCTATTTAATTGTTTTTTTAAGGTTTAATTTTAGATTTACAAAATAAAATGAATTATCATAAATTACTTTTTGAATTAATATTGCCTATGCATTTTATTTTATCTTCATGTGTAAATTTAACCCATAAAATAATTTAAATTATTTTTATTTAATATTTATTGCTCTTCTACTTCTACGTCTCAATTGCAAATGAAATAATGTCAATTAAGTAACAAATTTAATCTATGAATATATTACTGTCTGATGTTTGGCGCATTTAAAGGGCAACAGCCGTTACAAATAACTTGCGATAAAGGGTTAAAGCCCATCAACGCCTCGATAACAATGAGATGCAAATAACACAAACGATCAGATTAATCATTGATATTGAGAACGCTTTTCGCAGACAACTTAGGATTTCAATTTAAACAATATTAAATTAATAAATGATATATGACTATTGAAACAGAAATCTTCTATTTACATTTTTTTTTTGTGAATTATCCTAATTAGTTACAAATATTAATAATTATATGTGAAGATTTGATCTTTGCGCCAAATACTTACTCATAGTATTAGTGTTGCTAATATAACTTTTATTATGATTTTACTTATGTCATATGTACATATTTTTTTGCTTTGTCATCATTATAATCAACTGGTTACTTTTATTCTTTTAAAACTTTATAACTCCTCATGTATTAATTAATTTTATAGATTTCAACAATAAATATTTCAACAATATTTAATAAATAATTAAAGAATAAAAAATATATTCAAAATAAATAAATATCTTTAATATTTTATATATGTAAAAGACTCATTTTTTTCGAAGATATTAAAAAATAGAAAAATTAAAATTTCCTATCCTTTTCCAATTCTCTCGTCTTTTGGGTATGCTCCAGTGATTTGATTTTTTGAGATTATTGAGATTATTGATGAGTATGTGAGTCTCATATCGATGGTACATATCATTGTTGAGATATATTTAATTTTAGAATAATTTTATTATTATTATTTTTAGATATTCTTTGAAGAATTTTGTTTAAGTTCTTTTCACCTGTGTTATGAGTTATGTGATCAGTCATTTATTTCATCAACTTTGATTTTTTAATAAAAAAAAAAAAACTTGTAATAAAATTTAAAAGTAGCATTAACCGTTTTAGTAGTATGTTGAAAATAGAACAAATGTGTTCTGATGACAGTGATATATATCATTAGGTAATAATAATTGTTCTAAAGATACATCATGAATGATTTCCAAAAAGATAGCATTACATACACATCACATACACATACACATACACATACATATTATATAATAATATGTAATGAGACACACATTTATGCTAATCCATTGATTTGAAACTAAAGTAAGGAATTTTATAGAATATGTACAATTCATTATTATCTTATATATAAAATTCTCGTGTCACAAAACTTTGAAATTATACTCCTCCGAAACGGCTGGACCGATTCTTATGAAATTTTTTATGCATATTCAGTAGGTCTCAGGGCATGTCAGACTTCTTTTATAAAACCGCTAATTGGTAAGGTGTGTCCAGGGGGTGCTAATTAATTAAAAATAGTTTAGTTACCATACTAGATCATAGAGGCGCTGGTGGCGAAAATTTGACATCTTATATATACCCTTATAAGAGGCTTGCAAACAATACTGGTTCTTGGGTAAACCAGCTAGCGCGCCATCTTATGACTTTGCACCCTCAGTTCGAAACTCGCAAAGGCACATTTTTTCTTTAAGTATTATATGTTTTTTTACAAATTTATTAATTTTTATTATTATTATTTTAATATTTTATTAAATTATTTTATTGTATTAAATTAATGTTATTAAATTAAATTTTATTATTAAATTGTATTTTATTAAATTAATAATTATGTCAATTAATTTTTTCTGCATAAATAAACATATATAAAAAACTATAGAGATGGGACAGGGTAGGAGTTAGATGGCTCAGAATAGGGACACTCGGGGGGGTACAGGGGGCGGAGCCCCCGTCTAGGTGTGGAGAGCGCCGAAGGCGCTCGGAGCAGCTAGTATATGTATAAATTAGTTTCATCAGCAACAAAATGTATTAAGACACAAATGTTTACTGCTGCGCTTGCACTTTTGAATTTCTTGAGCGTGCAGCAGAGAATAATGAGTTACTGGCTTTCTTCTATATGCCAGAGACTTTGTTCGTTTGTGTTTTAATCCGAAGTTACGTCGTGGGCGCTTTGCTCAATTGCACTATACAAGACATCTCGATTATTATTATACTAAAAGTCCGGTTTTACTTTTAAGTAGTATGACACCTTAATTATTTATATTTAGACCATATGCTCTCCAAATGGGCTTTTAAAGTAGAAAAACTATTGGTATTTTCGGCAAAAATAACATTTATACATTTTTAACCTTATTTCCAGTGGCTCTCAGCAATTGAATAAAAAATGATTGTCTCTGTGTCAAAATTAATGATGCTCGTTTTCATTATATTGTGTTTGTTCTTATTATAATAAATAATCAAATTGTGTTTACCAAAAATTTAAAAAAAAAATTATAAAATGGGTCTCTTATAATAAAGAGAGCGTAACAGGTTGGGATGCAAGTTCAATTACATCTTCGAGTTCCCGGATTCAAGTCCCGGGCCTGGCAAGGAAATTTCTCTAGCTGGGATTTATGGAACGGAGTCAAAACAGCCTCTGAGATCAAAACTTGATAAAAAGTAGCGCCGATTAAGAAAATCAAGTTACAGGTTGATAGGACCCTATAGTATTTGTATATTTAATTGATCAATAAATTTATTTAATTAAAAATAAGCTTATATATAATTAATGTATTTTCGTTATATTAAATATATATATATATATATTTCTATTGATTAAAAATAAATATTGGAACGGGTTGATGACATTGATAAAGGAAATAAATAAAAAATTCAACTAAACGGTCAGCAATGATTTGAATTTCAATTACTTGTAAATAAAATAAAAAAAAAAAAAAAAATACATCCACACACAAACAAATAGAGAAATGGATCGAAAGGACAAACAAATATGGAGAGGAGATTTCAAAACGGCTGAGAGGGATTTGTTTGGTAAGTGGTTGAGTCGAAAAGGAACGAGACCCACGGGACGCAATTGAATTACAGGACGATTTAGAATTTTAGTCTAGGCGCTGAGCTTTTAAACCATTTTTGTCAAAACGATTTTGAACTTATTCTAGATTAGTATAGTTTTAGTTTTAATTATATATATTAAATTTTCTTATTAATAAAAGAAAAATAATAAAAATTTACTTATATCACAATAATTGTTTGAATATTTATTATTAATTGTGTGATATGATCGATTTCTTTTTAAAATTCTCTGTAAGTAGGTTCATATATATATAATCAATTCAACAGTTGTGGTTTCATTGAATTAATTAAAAAAATAATTGTCCTTTAATGAGCAAGTATCTAGCAAAATCTTCATTTTAAGCTAATCAATTTTATGAAATAAAAGTTTATTATATTTTAAAATAATTTCCATATTTAAATTTATTATTATATTTTTTTTATTTAATTTTCAAAAACTTTGTTAAAAGATTTTGAAAAATATTCCCACTCCAATTGACTTTTATTTTGTTTTGTGGCGTGCTTTTGAATTCCAAAGTTTTACTACTAGATTTATATTCCAAGAGAGTGAAATTAAATTTTGATTGAGAAAACATATACTCGTAGTATATAAGCCACCACGTTTTAAGATGCATCAATGTAGAGCAGTGGTTCTTAAACTGTGGTCCGCGGACCCCTGGGGGTCCGCGAAGCCTTTACTGGGGGTCCGCGGTCCTCGGAAAAAAATCATCGTAAAAATATATACATATATAAATATTTAAAGTTCATTGTTTAACTATATCCTCCTAGAGAATTACGGCTATAATTTAATACTATTAATAATACTATTTTATTTTATTAAATTGATAATTATGTCAATTAATTTTTTGTGAATAAATAAACATATATAAAAAACTATATATAAAATTTGAATTTTCATCCATTCATTCATTTAAAATCATTTTTCGATTGTTCCTTTAAAATAACCCCTCTTAGGGGCTCGGAAGGGGAGGCATATAAGGGAATTTTCTTTCACTTTGTTATTGGGGAAAACCAGGGGAGGGGACAGTCTTACCCGGAAAAACCCAAATTGTCAGCGTCCACTCTGGGGTTTTAAACAGTTTTAAAGCAAATGTTAATTATAAGTTCATTTCTCAACGAGTTGTATCTTTAAATTATTTTTATTAATGTTAATTATAAGTTCATTTCTCAACGAGTTGTATCTTTAAATTATTTTTATTAATTTAATTAATTATAATTAAATTATAGCTAATAATAGTTTATTATAGCTAATAATTTTTTTTAATTTTTAGTGTAATTTGCATGATCATTATTTTATAAAAACACTAAACACATTTTGCAATTTCCCAGAAAGGCTGTTTTTGAGAGTAAGTATAAGTTAGTTTTATGAATAAAAAATATTTATTTTAATAATATTTTAGAATCAAATTACGAAATTAATAATATTTTAGAATCAAATTACGAAATTAATAATATTTTAGAATCAAATTACGAAATATATTTATTATATAAATTAATATTCATTTAAAATGATATTAAATCATTTATTTAAAATGATTTAAAACATTTATTAAAATGATTTAAAACATTCATTTAAAATGATATTAAAACATTCATTTAAAATCATATTAAAACATAGCTAGTAAATAATAATTCGTTATATTTATATTATATTTATATTATATTTATATTATTGTAGTTCAATGTTAATAAATTACTCCATAAAATGGATCGTTGGCTACAAACTGGTTCAACACAGAAACGGAAAGAATCAGATGATGAGGCATCAACAGCAAACTCTACCAAGAAACGCAAAACTAGAAAATATTCGGATGATTATTTATCATTTGGATTTACTTATATTTGCAACAATGATGTGGAAAGACCAGTCTGCGTTCTATGTCAGGAAAGTTTATCCAATGAAAGTATGAAACCTGCTAATCTCAGACGTCATTTACAAACAAAGCACAGCGAGCATGTTAGTAAGTCTATCGAATTTTTTAAAATGAAAAAAGAAGAACTTAATTCAAGTCAGAAATTGATGTTAAAGACGGGATCTGGTGGTATGAGTAAGAAAGCAGTAATGGCATCATATGAAGTAGCTCTACTTATTGCTAAAGCAGGAAAGCCGCATAATATAGCAGAGCAATTAATTCTTCCTGCTACAAAAGTAATTACAAATATAATGTTAGGAACTAAAGCAGCAAACGATATAAATTTGATTTCATTATCAAATGATACGGTTAAGAATAGGATTGAAGACATGTCATGTAATATAAAAGAAGAATTAATATCGAGAGTGCGCAAAAGTCACTATTACTCATTACAATTGGATGAAAGTACTGATGTCACTAATAATGCCAATTTGTTAGCTTTCATTAGATATGAGTTTGAAAATCAAATACAAGAAGATGTATTGTTTTGTGATTCACTACCTTCACGAACGACAGCTAATGACATATTTAACAGTTTGAATAATTTTATAACCGAAAATGAAATAGAGTGGCCAAAATGTGTTGGAATTTGCACTGATGGTGCTCGTGCAATGTCAGGTACAAGAACTGGATTGATTGCTCTTATTAAAAATGTTGCGCCTCAGGTTGTTTGGAATCATTGCTGCATTCACAGAGAATCATTAGCAGCCAAAAATATGTCACCAGATTTGAAAAGAACATTAGACGAAGTAGTTAAAATTGTCAATTTCATTAAGGCTCGTCCACTTAATTCCAGAGTTTTTAAAATTTTGTGTGAGGAAATGGGTAGTCAACATACACATTTATTATTACATACAGATGTACGTTGGTTGTCCCGCGGGAAAGTACTCATTCGCCTTTTTGAGCTTCGAGATGAAATACGATTGTTTTTAATAGATGCGCATTTTGAACTGACCGAATGTTTCAATGATTTTATCTGGTTAGCTAAGGTGGCTTACTTGACTGATATTTTTACAAAATTGAACGAACTTAATTTGAGCCTGCAAGGTACTGTTGTAAATATATTTAAAGTTGAAGATAAAATAGAAGCAATGATTAAAAAAATCGACTTGTGGTCGAAACGCATCCAGAACGGTGTATATGAGTCTTTTCCAACTCTCAATGATTTCATAGAAAGCTCCAGTGAAAAATTGCTTAATCAAACGCGTCAATTATTTGTTGAACATTTAATTACTTTGAAAAGCAACTTCAGGAAGTATTTTTCTACTCCTGATCCTTGCAATAACTGGATCAGAGATCCATTTAATATGGAAATTACAAATGCTAAACATTTATCTGCACCTGAACAAGATATTCTCGTGGAATTATCATGTGATACAACTTATAAACTAAAATTTAACAAAACTGAATTGAGCAACTTTTGGTTACTTCTCAGGTCAGATTATCCTGCGCTTGCAAATAAAGCACTTCAACACTTGATTCCATTCTGCACAACATATTTATGCGAACAAGCTTTTTCGGTACTATTTTATATTAAGTCTAAATATAGAAACAAATTAAATGTAGAGCCGGATCTTAGATTAAAAGTTTCCAATATTAAGCCAGATATTGAGATTCTTGTTTCAAGAAAACAACTGCATACATCTCATTAAATATGTAAGTTATATTTAATGAGATAGATGCAGTTATTTTTTAAAATATTTCTTATTTAATATTTTCTGAAAAAAATTATAAAATATTTATATGAATTTAATGTAAGTACCCATTATAATTTGTGAGATTTGTTGCTATGACAATGTTTGTATTTTCTTTCTTCAATATTATAATTTCTAATAAAATGTGTTCTACAATATGCAAAAAAATCGTTATTCACCAATCACTGTTAGAAATATTCATCATATATCCTTGTCCTTATGAGATCGTAAGCCAGAAATTAATTAATAAAATGACGTAAAGTACCTAAAGTTGTGATGGGGGTCCGTCAAAAAAAATTTTTTCAAGTGGGGGTCCGTGGAGTACATAAGTTTAAGAACCTATGATGTAGAGTGAACAAATAGATAAAGAGGCGGTGTTTGGTCCCTCCTCCACTCCAAATGACGATCTATGTTTTTATGTAGGACCCATCATGTTGGATCGTCTCCCGGGTCCATTAGAGGGCGTAAAACAAATGGGGTGTCGTTCATCTTGAGCGGCTGATGGATATGCCCTTTATTTCATTAGTTCTCAGTTCCCTTTAATCTGAAGTAGTTCACTCCGTTAGGACCCTTTTATGTGTTTTAGTAATAGGATCCAATCGAAGAGCGAAAATTGACGTCAACCCTTGTTATTTTCACCACATATTCGGCTCAGTGAAAAATCTTTTTTGATTTACTTAAAATTTCCTCTTTTTTTATGCTTGATCAATTTATTTAAAAAGAAGAAACAAAAAACATTGAAATTATATTAAAACATGTTAATAAGAACATTATGATAATAATAGATATTTATGTTAATCATATATAAAGTTGACGTGAAAAAGAATTTAACAAGAATTAAAAATTACAAATAATTCCTTTTCAAAAATCTAATCTTGAATTATGATTCATTTTCTGGAGTGTGTTTATTTTTTCGCTCTAATTAAATCTCTATGGATTATACCGTTCATTCTCCCTGACCAATCGTTTGCCTATTAATTGGTTTGAAATGGTCACTCTTATGCGGACTGATGATATTTCGAGAGAATTCCAGCAATGTCCAGTAGCTGTCAATTCAAAATCTACCCTGTCAACTCATTCTGGACAGATAGGCAGATGGGTTGACCAATTCTCATTCAGGATAGTCGATTTGAAATTAATTTTCATTAAAACGAGAGGTAATAATAGAAAATTCTTTCAATATATATATTTACATTATTTGTTTATTTATTATTTTTATATAGTTTCAATAAGTTGACCTGTGGCCAGGCGCAGAACCGACCGACGGTTTGAAGTAAATTAATTTCCAGCTACTGAAACAAATTCAAATAATTTTAATATATCTATTAATGCAATAAAAAACATGAACATATGGATATAACATAAATATTTTTAATTTTATTTTATTTATAATATATATGCAAGACCAGGCTGTGACGTCATGAATGGCTGGGTGACGTCATATAATTTTAAATTAAGAAAAAAACTAATAAAGATGATTTTCCCCGAGGATAAAGCCAATACAAAGTGTATGATTCGTGGTGATATATAAAAAAATCTCCTCATGTGAAATTTGTTGCGAAAATAACCCTTCCCTTCCTATCGTCGATCGGTAATACTACCACTTCCGGTTTCCGGATTTATACCAAAAGTTGATCAATTCATCATACTGATGCATTAAGTAAATATACCAAATTTCATCAAAATCCGTTGAGCCGTTCAAGCTGTACACATCTATACGGACGGACAGACGGACGGACGGACAGACGGACAGACATGATGCTAAAAATACTTTTTTCTGTTAAGAAAATGCATGATTCATGGAGATATGTAAAAATCTCCACATGTGAAATTTGGTGTGAAAACAATACCTCCCTTACTATCGTCGGTCGGAAAAAAACAATTTATGAAAGTCAATATTTATTTTACTTTCATAATTAAATTAGAAATGAATTTGAGATTTAGTTTGTAGATAAATTAATAGATTCATTCAATCTTATTGCTAAATTATTTAAATGTAAATATATTTATAAAATCATTTCATTACTATACATTCCATATACTTATATTTACAAGATTACAAGATACAAATATTTCATTTTCTATTGACTCCATCCACAAACAATAATTCAATGTAAAAAGCTAAAATCAATAAAAATATTTTCAAGGATCTATAAAAATTAATTAAAAATTTCGTACTACTTTATTTTCCTCTTAAAAATCTAATGGGACAAACTCTTTAATAGAAATATTTCTATTTATGACTTAACAGAAGTATGTATATATTACATCAATTTAAGAAATACGATATTCTATTTATATGCCGTTATTAAAATTTCATACTAAATATATCTGAGAGTTCTATTTAATTCACTTCTCTATCTCATAAGCTTAAATACATTTCAACTATCTTGATATTCATATTCATGTAAAAAGATATTTTTTGGAACAAAACTTAACAAAATTTATCAATAAAAACAGAAAATTATATTTTTATTCATTCTGCTTTAAATAAAAATAAATAGATTAGAAAAATGTTTATAAAATAACGTTTTTCTCATGAACTAAAAAAGAATAAAATAATTTTTCTATAGGTCTGGCAAATTTTATGGATGAGTTTCTTCATATACAACGAAAAACGTTTGGCGCGTATATTACATTGAAAAATAATAAAAGATTAATTTCTTAGCTCTTAAACTATCAATTTTATTGAATGATAAAAAAAATTGTCAGTTTATGTGTTTAATAAAATGTTTATTATTACAAAAATTTGACTTGATTTTTTATATGAATAAATAAAACTAAATGCGTTCAACGTTTTTCGTTGAATATGAAGCAATTCATCCATAAACTTTGTCAGGCTTATAGAAAAATTATTTTATTCTTTTTAGTACATTGGAAAAACGTTATTTTATAAAAATTTTTTATATTTATATTTTACCTTTACTCTATTTAGATAATTTAAATAATAGTTTCTTAAAAAACGTTTATTTATAATATTTATAATAAATAAATTAATATTTATAAATATTCTAGTATTTATTTATTATAATAATAAATATCAATGTCGTTCTTTCATAATCAATGTCAATTTTTACAGGTCACCTGAAAACCCTTCAATTTGCCGTCGACGCTCAATGCAAATGGGAATTCTTTTCATTTAATTAACTTCGCCATGTCTTCTTTCCCCCAATGGACGTGATTAATTTCCCGACAAACATCAGAATATTTGATATATTAACGTCGCGTTCATTGACCGCGCACTCTTCTATCAGATTCTTTTCATTAATCTCGCAAAAATGCATTTTCCCATTCAATCAATCACCCTTTTAAGTTCGCACTCGATTTAATTATTACAGAATCACTATTTGTAAATTAAATTAAAATTTTTAATGAATTTATTTTCTATTTTCGTTGCCTATAATCTCACCAGTTAAAATGGCATAAATCATTGATTTTATAACACAAGTAATATAATTTTAGTGCATTTTAAATGTACTATTTAATAATTAAATATAAGCTAATTATATCTGATCTTAGTAGCTTTCATAAAAAAAGTGTTTAATAATTTTTTTTAATAATTTATTAATTACTATTAATTCAATATATTAATTTTATTATATTGTACATATGTACCTATTTTTTATATTTTCTGGGTTTTATACATGAAAGGTTATTTTTTGTAAAATATTTTATGTCTAACTCAAGGGATGAATATATATTATTTATGAAGGAATATGCTTAATGCAAAAATCGTAAATTTTTTTTTAAATATTCATATTATTTAATATTTCCTAATAAAACCCTTTTATAAAATTTTAATTTATTTATTACCATATTTTATAATATAATTAACAATTCACATTTTAATTTGAAGTCTATTTTAAATATAATGATTTTTGATGTTTTGTATTTTTTTTTTTTTTTTTTATCGTGAGGAAATGCATTTACGCACGCTTTTCCGAGAGGGACTACCCAATAAAATCCCACACTTTCAACCCTCTCCTCCCCGGAATCCGCCGGTAAGCATTAATTCGGGAAAGGCGGTGTTTATTTGTTGATGTTTTTTACATCCTCTTCTTTGGTTGTCATGATTTTCCTGAGCATATTGGTCACAATTAGCCAGTCTTGTTCTGACCTCAGCAAAAGGTCGGCTACATTTTCTTTTGTTATTTCGCTAGCACATCTCCTGCTAGCTTCATCTCTTATTTGGGTCCATCTCAGGCAATGGAATATTGAGTGTTCGGGGGAGTCTTCCTCTTCGCAATACCAGCCTTGGTTTGTTCCTCTTTTGTTTGTCCTGTAATTTCCTGAGTGACATAAAAGTCCACGTTTTTGGTTTCACTCTCTCTTTTAGTTTATTAGTTACTATTTGGTAGGCACTGCCCCCCAGATATTGTCTTCAAGATCGTCGCACAGTTGCTTCCATTACAAGGTTTTTGCATTGTATATAGCTTTCTTTAAGTCTCGTTTGGCATTTTTATATGAGTTAATGGACTCTAATTTTTGACTAAGAGGAACTTTGAGCCCAGAAATTTGATGTTTTGTGTGATGTGTTAGTATGTGTACGTGATTCCTAGCTTCTTTCTGGTACCTCTGAAATCGAATGTTCTTACATACATTCAAAAGATCCTATGTATTCTATTAATTTATATATACATATATATCTTGTTAGTTAAAAATTATTATTATTATAATAGTGTTTGATAACTAGTTGCTAATATTGCAGACGTTGATGATAGATGGTGCCTTATAATTGCTCAGTCATTTTTTTTTAAATAATCTTTATTGTTTTTACTCATCATTCTTCCTCTTTAATGTTTCATGACAAGAACTACTTTTTCTTGACTGATAAAGACATGAATATTATTCATTTAATATTTTTATTTCGGGAATTGATTCCTGGCTTTTATCAAATCGAAAATTAGTTTAATACTCCTCTCCCTTCTGCAATTTCACGGCCATTAAGTAAATGTTGATTATGCTTGGATACCCTAGTATTTTTATATTATTATAAGCCGATCGTATATTAAGTTTCAAGCTTAATTTGCTTTACAAAAAACACATTTTCTTTCCATTTTTCCAGGTCAACAGTATTAATCATAATAACCATTTTACTAAGGCTGATATTATATAATTAATATCTAGAAGAAGTTTGTATTATTTTTTTATTATTACCATATAATATGTATTTTAAGTTGATTAAAATTGACACAACTTTATGCACGCATTAAGTAAATTATAAAAAAAAAAACTTTAACAAATAATTAATAGTTGATAAAATAAATTCACCAATTTAAACTCTAAATATAATTAATTAATGTTAATAAATACTCTTTGTAATTTTAAGCCATAAATATCTCAAAATTTTCATAAATGTGAATAAGATTCCATTTCTATTAAATAACCCCTGATTCGTCGACAAATTGTTTAGTGGCTGATTGAGTCTAAATTAGATCTATAGGAAAAGTATTTCCCGTTGTATTTCAAAGAGAATTTCGTAAACCACATCTCGGCAAGTTGAGTTACAGAGTGTGAGGGTTAACCCTAAAGTTGTGATTTATATCACCCCAACTCTATCCTTTAGGTTATTTTACGTTAGGAATGAACACTTGGCGTCAGGGTTTGTGGTTTGGGTAACGGCCTCCGTCTCCCAGATTATCCTAGCATCCTTTTTCCACCCTGCTTCTTAGAAACACAAACAACAGAGTAGAGTCTATCTACTATCTACTATTTCTATTTCTATTCAAATTATGAAATCAATGATTGTGATAAATATGTATATTAATACAGTCGATAAACCACAACATAGTTAAATTTATAAATTATCCTTAAATAATAATAATATGATTACTTACAATAAATATGAAATTTTAATTCTAGCAAAGCGCTATAACATTCTAATCCCACTTCCTACTAACAACTTTAAAAATATTACAATTTGATATTTTAATAATGATACAAGTTTAAAAAAGGAGTCTTCAATTGCATATATTACTATTAACAGTATTATGTAACGGGCGAAACTTATTTAATTAATTAATTTATTTATTTTTAAGATAAATTGTTATTTTTAAATTTGGATAATTCTTTCTTTGGCTCCCGAGAAGTGCTGCCCTGGTGCAACCCAGAACCATAGAGGGATTCCCAAAAATGCGTTGTCTGGCCCCACTCCCTGCCATGGGATCAGATCCTTGCATTAATAACATTTAAGAGCGAACCCCTATTATTTCTTTATTCTAAAACAATCCTAAATCAAGGCAGGGTGGCTTATTTTGTATTATTTAACAAATCCTATTTTTTCAGTTCCTCTTATTATTCATTTACACATATACATATATACATATATATCTTATCTTATTATGCTAGCTAAAATTGTATATATGTATTTATCTATATATATTGGTTCTCAAAAACCGCTCTAACGATTTTTTTCAAATTCACACTAGATATAGTATTTATAAAGAAAAATTAAGTTTTATTGATGATATCTCTTGAAACATACAGCTTCATTATTAATTTCTTAATTGAAAATTATATATGGAAAACGTCAAAATTTTTAATACTGCCTGCTAAGACAGTAAAAAAATGACAATTTTTTATCTAAATACATATAGTCCAGCGGTTGGACTGATGTTTTAACGAGTGGATTTCGTCGGTTCGAAACTCGCCGGGTGAATCGTTATTTAAAAATGAAAATAATGATTTTGTTATTTTTTTTTCTTTTTATCTATTGTTTACTTTTTAATAAATTACTATTCTATATTTATTTATTCATTGTTCTTTTATTAATAAAGTTTTAGATAGTTTTATAAGTTTTAATATTTTTTCAATAAAATATTATTCAATATATTTATTAATATTATTTTATTTATTATTATTGAGTACCCGAAGTTCCATTCATTTTAATCAGATTGATGCAATGATGCAACAGTTAATAATTGTAATATTGTAATAAATTTCTATCTTGAAAATTGTTACATATTATTCAGGATATTTTAAAAACTATTTCTTTCTTTAATTAATATTCATTTTTTCTATAAGTCAGATATATTTCCAAATATTAAATAATTTTTGAAGTGAAAACTTCTTTAGCGGCGTTGAGCACTTTTGCGGGATGGGGAAAAAGTATAGAACTCGCGTGATCGTGACCAACACCATGAAACCATCTGCTTTCAAATTTCTTATAACAGAGCGCGAAATTTGAATTGTCATTAGAACTGTTTTATAAATTATCTCTAACATATAAATATATATTTATTATGTAAAGTTCATTTCATATATACATATATAATCAAAATTATACGAAATGAACTTCACATAATAAATATATATTTTATGTTAGAGATAAGAATTATAAAACAGTTCGTATTGCAATATTTTAAACAAAGTTGTGTATTTATATATATATAAATATAAGTTACAAATTTGTTTAAAATATATGTTTAAAATAATATATAAGTTATATATATATACATGCATATGAAATTCATCTTTCTCGTGAAATAGCGCGAATTTCGTCTGTTTTAAAATTTCTTACGCAGAAGTTTTCACTTCTGTCGGCCAGTCCCACGACTGCCAATTTTGCTTTTTTAATTCCGAAAAGCTGCAAAGCACGTTTTTTTGTCTTTAGTTTGTTTTATAACCACTTGGGGCGCTAAACAGTTTTTCAAAAAAACACTATAGAAAAAAAATATATGTACCTATATATTATATATTTATGTATTATTGAGGAGCACAAGTTCATTAATTTTAATCAGATTGATGCAAATGTGTAACATTTAATAATTGTAATAAATAATTAAAGAATTGTGTATCAATATTTTTTAAAGGGTAGAGCGAGAGCTCGGTGTCCCAGGTATTAATATTACCAGCCAAATCCAATAATAATGAATCATTTTTTTTAACTTAAGTACCGAGCCGAGGCTCGGGGTCCCGGTACTATATATATATAATATGTTGCTCAATAAGTTCGCGAAATGGAAATGAAGAAACCAATTTTTATTTGTAAAAATTATTTTATTTTTCAGCATAATTTCCCTCAAATTCAATACACTTATTCCAACGGTATTCTAATTTATGGATCCCTTGACTGTAGTGGTATTCCGGCAACTCTGCAAAATATCCCTCCTCGGCAGCTATTACCTCTTCGTTTGAAGAAAATAAGTTTCCACGGAGATATTGTTTGAGGTGTGGGAAGAGCACGAAGTTGGAGGGAGCTACATCTGGCGAATAGGCTGGATGTTACAACCAGGCACGGCCCGAGCTCTTATGGCGCCCTAGGCCAAGGGTCTAAAGTTCGCCCCATATGTTTTAAGAAGCAAAAAAAAAAGAATCAACTAAAAAATTTTTGTTTGTTATTAAAAAAATATTTTTATATTTGAAAATATATTTTATTTTAGTTTTAGGATCCACATATTGATTGATCTTCCTAAAAAGGAGATATCTTGGTATGATATCAACATTATATTTTTAAAAATGTAATAATTTACTACTTATTTTAAATAAACGCAATTTTTTTATTGCGTACCATAATTTTTTATTTACTATTAAGTCTTATAATCCCTGATATCTTGCGAAGGTTTAATTTTTTTTTCATAATGGCGCCCCTGCCAGCCAAGCGCCCCGAGCCATGGCCTTACTGGCTCGGCTCTAGTACTTCAATTCAGTTATTTTAGCAATGGTTTTTGCGCCACCCATTTTGTACAAAGTTTTTTGAAACCCAAATTAACACTCAAAATATTACTCACTGGGCCCAATGAAATTCCTAAAGTCTCTGTTAAATCTCTTCAAGTCAATCGATGGTCTTCCAATACCATATCGTGTATTTTTCCGATGATATTGAAAGATTTTACTAATATTAAATATCTTTAAATAATACACTTCAATCTACACTAAAATTAAGAGTTGATAAGATTAATTTTGATTAAAAAAAAGGCAAAAAGTGAAATATTTTATGATTTAGTTTTTAATTATACTATACATATATCTTAAGCTAAGCTTAAAACGATCAAATATTGAAAACTAGACTACCTTTCAATATTTCTAGTTAGTTTAATCAATATCAGCAACTTATTTGGTGATTTAATTGCATCTTGTATTATTCGTATTCTTCGTATCAACATAGTAAACTCCTCTCATATCTAATATCTAATATAAATAGTATATTTCATATCGATTTGTTTTCTTTTTAAATGAATGTATCACTATCCAATATCAACATTAAAGTGGAACAAATTGTATATAAAATAAATATAGATATTGGACTAGAAATTATTATTAATAAACATTCAATATTTGATGAATACATTAATAAATGTGTACCGTTTATTTGTTTGCATTGATTTTTCTATTTGAAGAAATTTCATCTAGTGGCATTCATTTAATTATAATTAATTTTAGAGCATATGGTGTGATTTGGAACTCGACGACCTTAGTGCCTTACTTGCATCCTAATTTTGAATTTGAAAGGACCCGTTCTACTGATCATAGAACAAACAACTAATTGATATATCCTTGTTTTTTTTTTTAATAGATTGAATGAAAACTTGTGATAAAGTTCAAAGTTGCGATTAAATTAATTAGAGATCTGGCTAAAAAATAATATTCATATTAGTAACTTTCCCATGATATACGGATTCCACGGTAGTCTGGTGGGAAAGTGTGGGGTCTTATCTAAAAAGCCAAGTTAAAGATTGATAGGAATCGATGTACTGATCATACAACACACGTACACTGCTTAGACGGTAACAGTGTTTGTGTGTTTTAAGTTTAGTATACAATTTAATAGTACAAATAATTAGTACTGATAAAATTAAATAAATAATTATAAATTATTTTTGAGGCATTGGAATTTTAATTTTATTTTATTTATTAATTTTTTATATTTGTTTAATGCCAAATACGTTTTGTACAAGAATTAATTCATAAAATCAATCCTAAAATTTACATAAGCTTAATCTACTATATTAAAAATTTGCCCGTAAAATCCTAATTACAATAATTAGAAGAATTCTTTTTATTATTTATGATTAATGATTTTCTTTTAATATCCTACCAAATATTTTATATATAATTTTTTCTAATAAGTAGATAGATTTTTATATTTTTATATAAAGTTTTTATCGTTTTCAGGTAATTTCTTAAGTATTTTGTTTTAAAACTTTTTTTTTGTTTGCTTTTAACGTTTAGACATTTTTGGTAATTATTTTGAAATGAAAGTTGCTAAATTCAGCCCCTCTTTGCTCTTTCATCTACTCTCAGACTCTCAGTTTTAATCCATGATGTCGTCAGAGTTTTCAGTAAAATCATGGTTTAATTATTCTATTCTCTCACACTAACATGGAACTGCCAACGTGTAAAATGAATCCCAGTCCCTATCAAAGAAAAAAAATTTTTTTTTTTCTTATCTCGTCTTGTGTTTTATTTGATGAAAATAGAATAATAAATAAATAAAAGAAAAAATAAAGCTTAAAGAAAAAGTATATATAATATCGCTGAGCTATTATAACAAGAATGAAAAAATAATAAGTGGTAGGATGTTTCTCTTCTTGCCAGCGTCATTTATTTTCTTCGAAAACTTTTTGAAGCAAACTCACACTTTTTCAACAGCTTATATTTTTAATTAACTTTTTAACTTGAAGTTATCTTCAAAAGAGTTGTCGTCGGCGGGACTCTAAAAATATGAAAAAAAAAAATAACTAAAAAATAAAATAAAAAATAAAATACAAAAATACAAATCTTTCATTTATTATTTAATTAGCCAGTCATATTGTTCACATTAGCATAAAATTTCTGCTCTTCAATATGTAAAACAAAAATAGATGATAATTATCTTTGTTTACATTATTTTTAATTAGGAAAATAAAGAATAATTATGTATGTCTCTGGAAAATTGTGATTGAAAATTTAAGATAAAAGATAAAATTCCTGATAATATTTAATATAAATTTAATTATCAATTAATTAAAAATTAGGAAAAAAAAGGAATTATTATTTGGTTTAGTTTAATTAAAATAACACTATAATTCTTATTTTTAATATGAATTTAATTATTTTAATATTAGAAATTAAGATTTATTATAATATAGGTATATATAAACACACAAATCCAAACAAGGATGGTATTCAATGATTAAAATTAATTAAATTACGATATTATTTTTTTAGTAACTTAAAGATGATTGCAACATACTCTTTACTATCTCGCAATAGTATTGCGATCACGAAAACTTTTAATGTCGAAATTTTGATGTTTTTACACGTTTTGAAGGCCCCTGAGTAATTTTTACTAAGGTTAAAAAAATGTCTGTCTCTGTATGTGTATGAGTATGTAGACAAGATTACACAATAATATAAATATTAAAAATTAAAAATTTTATAAAATAACGTTTTTCTCATGGACTAAAAAGAATAAAATCATTTTTCTATAAGCCTGACAAAGTTTACGGATTAATTGCTTCATGTACAACGAAAAACGTATGACACGTTTAGTTTTATTTATTTATATGAAACACATGAAGTCCAATTTTTGCACTAATAAAAATTTTACTAAACACATACATTTTTTTTTATTATGCAATAAAATTGATAGATTAAGAGCTAAGAAATTAACCTTTTATTATTTTTCACTCTGTAAAATATACTTATATCAAAGTATGTAATAAATTTTAAAAGAATTATTAATTTCTTCAATTGAATAGAATATACAATATTGTTTTAGATGAAAATGTAAAAATTTAAAAATATAATTTCGAAAACTAAGAATATATATTTGGAGTTAAATTATATATATATAGTTCTAACATTTATGAAAGAAGAAAAATAAAAAAAACTTTATCTAATTGAATTCCCTTTCATGCTTTTCAAGGCTATAATTATATTATAGGGATCCTCCAAATGTCAAATAGTAAGGTAACACCAAAAAACGAAAACATTTTAAAACAAATGATATTAAATAACAACATATAAGAGTAAATCACAAAACAAAAAGTACAACTAAGATGTGACGAAGGGAATAGACAATACTCAAGAAAAAATAAAACGGATCATAATACCCAGTTAACGATAAATTATCTCTAAGTCCCTGCTAAAAGTAAATTATCACTTAAATACATAATGAAAGCCGGATTCTATAGGCTTAAATTACTTAATATTCGTGTGTTAAAAAAAATATAAAAAAATCTCTACGCGGTGTGCGGTTTTAATTAAATTCCAACTCCTAAAAAAAAAAAAAAAAAAAAAAATAGGTGTTTAAAAAAAGTAAGGCCAAAATTTAATATAGAATATCTAATTAAATAGGTGGGCGGGTTGAGATCATGTTTGGGTTTAATTCAAAATTTAAATACTGGTAGTTCTCTATCAAAAATGTTAAATATTAGATGACAATTTTTTTCATAGAATCCTCATGTTGATAAATAATAATAAAGGAAAGATATTTTACACACTTATATAATAATAAATAACAAATACTATAAAATTGTGTGTAGAAGCATAAAATATATCTCAAATCATTAAGTAATTATCTCTCTAGGACAAATAAATAAATCATTTATTAATTAAACAGAATTTGTCATTTGTACAAGTGTGACAATTTTAGTTGTATTATATTAAGAAAATCTCAATAATGAATTGCAATAATTCACTTCATATGTACTATTATGAATAATAAAATTATTTTCTATTAAATTTTAATTTGTTCTTTTGAAATTATTTACATATATCTTATAAAATAATATTCATCTTTAAATAAATGTAGTTGAATTCAAGAAAGAAGGAAACTCTTAATAGAAAAAGTATAATCTAAAAACTATTTAAAAAAATAATTTTCAAATATGTTTTTTTGCATATTATAGATTTACAGTGATTATAATTTATAATAGATTTTTCAAAAATCATAAATTAATTAATATTATTTTTAATAAATTTAATATTTTCGAATCGGTTTCTCATATAGAGATGTTTTAATATTATTTTTTGGCAGCAGTAGATTTCTTCAAATCAAACAACTCGAGGAATGAATGTCGAAAATGAAATTATGACTGTATAGACGGAATAACTCAATAATACAATGTACTAAATGAAGAATTTAAGAGTTTTTAACAAGGATAATTTGAATTTTCATAAAAAAATATCGCTAATTAAAATTACATGAAAGTACCTATTATATAGCTACACTAATTCATTTTTTTATTCTTTATTATAATTAATCTTTGAATTTAAAAAAAATAAATTTTCTTTTTTTATTAATTGTTAAACATTATTTGTTATTACTGGCACAAGTGTATTATAAAAATAACAACGTATATTAAAAGATTTTCATTTTCTTGATGTTAGCGCCATTCAAATTCAACATAAATAACACATTAAATAGAAATAATATTAATTTTTTAATTCACTCCTTCCAATGCAAGTTAAATTATAATTTTGAAATTGTCCTCAAATAAACGAAAGAAAGTTTCAAATTATTAATCTTGATAAGTGGAAAGAGAGTGAGAGATGGGAGTGGGTGCGTTTACAGTGTAGAAGAGGTGTTGAATTAAAAGTTTAAAATTGTCCCTCTCATTTTATTCGCCTATAAATTATTGAACTTTTTTAATTAAAACAAAACACCCCCCCCCCCTTCTTTTCTATCCTTTCAACATCTCTTGCCTTTTAGATTTAGATTATTTTGAATATTTTTTTATATTTTATTTTTTATTTTTGTTATCTACTTGTTTTTGTTTTGTAAAATTTTAAAAAAAATATAAAATAAACAATATTCGAATTTACTCATATCACTTTTTTTTTAATTTGAAATATCATTGAAACTATACCAAACGCGTGAAATCTTTAATTAAGTATATGTTTATTGAAGAACAGAGAATATATAATATACAATAGTTCTATTTTATATCCTTTAACGTGAATTTTATATTTTTCTCTCCTAATAATACACAAAAAAAAAAAACATTTAAATCAAATGAAACTTAATCTAAAAATTCACTTAAATTATTTAACAATAATCTAATGTCATATTATTTACTTAGCATATTATTATTATTATTCGAAGAATTTGAACTTGACAAGAATTTAATAAATAATTAGGTAATGAGTAAATAACTTAAACAAATTGTATCCGCTTGATACATCGACTATAGAGGCTTGTAAGACCTAAAAAATAATAGAAAGCTATTGTTCCTGAAAATTGAAAGTGGGAGGAAATGGAAGGGGATGAATCCTTAATATATATCAATTTTGCTCGAAGGCTAAAAAGAGGAATTAATAAAATTACGATAGCAACCTCTTCACTTCTATCGCACCTGGAAATTTAAATGGACTGTATCAAAGGTCTATGTTTAATATATTAAGAATTTGGGATTGAAAAAAGTTCGCTAAATAAACACTATAATCAACTTTTACAATATTTAATTAAATTAAAATTAGGTTCAATTAAAAACGGATTAATTATATTTAGGGTCACCTAAATATTTTTATATATCAACTTAAATCTAAATTTTCAATCTAAAATTAATATAGTTCAAAGTGTTCATAAGTGCACTTATCTGACCACCGGGAATTGAATTAAATGGGGGTTTACGCTGCCGTTCGCTGCCTGGATGTCTTCTCTGCTGGTTTCGCAATTGATCCAACGATCAATTGGCTTTGGACCCTCCTCGAGTTTCCAACGGGATGAATGGACCAGCACGGATCCAAAGGTAGAGATGATCCCCTCAGGAATCACTGGGTTTGCCCCCTCGGAACAAACTCTGGAGCACAGGACCGGCGGCTGCAATCTGTAGCCTCGTCGACGACCCCAAAAGCACCGCGTTCGAGTTGTAAATTCGAACGGGTCGAATAAGGCGTCGGTGGGCCAAGGGGCCCCAGTAAGCAGTGGACGAGCAGATAAAAACACAGGCAGCAGCGACAGACAAAGGCAATGGCACTCGGGCGACAGGTACAACAGCAGCGGGGCTTCAGAGAGCTCGGCCTGTCTTTTTATATGTAGATAGTAAGGGAGGGGGGTGGTCAACCTCATGAATTTATGACAATAACAATTAAATATTTAAAACTATAAATGAAATTAACTTAAAAATATTAAACTACATTATATAATTAATTAACACTAATATTTATAAATATTAACTTAATTATTATTTAAACTTAGTCAGAGGGCGGGAATTCAAATTTATTTGAATTCAGGTTCCATGCGGAAACACAAATAAATAAATCCTATCCTAGCAGGGAACTTAAACAAATTCTCTAAATTTTTAGCCTTTCCTAAAAGATTCCTGATTTTTATATTTTAAAATTTAAATTGTATTAAGTAATATACTTATACGTGTATGTTAAAGATAAATAAAAAGTGGTTAAATTAAATCACTAAATTTTAAATCATTATTAAAATTATTTACTATTTATTTATTATTAATCAAAAATAATGGATCTTTAATGTGTTTAATAATGTTTTTTAATTTTTTTGAATTTATGTCATTCCTTTTAACATGCCATATTTTAATTTTTATTTAATTATTCATTATCTATCAATAATATGAGTATTTTCAAAGCTTTGTGATATTAATAAGTTAAATTCCGCGTAAATAATAATAATAATAATAAGATAGAAGATAGAAGATAGCCTTATTCGATCGATCAAAGGAATAGACAAATGATACACCCCTCTAAACCTATACAACCAATACCAACAAGCCGAAATCCACCAAATGGACCCTTGGCGCGATAAAATCTTGCATGGGAAGTTTCCTAAACTGCTTTTATTGATAAAACTACATCGCTCCAGTGGATCACAGATGGTGAGACGGAAGGTTTTATGTAGGCCATCCAAGATCGAGTAGTTAGGACGACAAACTATGAGAAACATGTACTTAATATAAGAATATTGAGGACAAGTGTGAGAAATGTGGTAATATCGGCCAATCCATAGAACATCTGATGGCAGGATGTCCAGCCCTTGCGGAAAATGCTTACCTCTCAAGTTGACATAACCAACTGACAAAGCTAATCCATAAACACCTAGGATTTAAAAATTGACTTGTTGATCCCAAAACAACACCTCCGTAGTAAATCAATTTTAAAAATTATTTAAAATGTTTTTTATTATTTTAACGTAAATAAATAATATACAATAGATTTTAAAATTACATATAGTTTTTTTTTTATATCCCTAGATTTGTAATAATCGATCCCTTAACACCAAGATTTAAAAAATAAATAAAAATTCACGATTTCTGAATTTAATATTAAATAGATGTATATTTGCTTGTAGAGGTAGTATTTTAATTGAAAAGAAAATTAAATATCGATTTTAATAAAATACCCCTTTTAATACTGCATAATTCTCGCATATCCGATTTATTTTTCTATACCTTAAGGGTGAATCCACCTTCAATCTCTAGAACTAATTTAATCCCAGATTGACGGAGGTTGTTGTGTACTTGGCGAATCCCCTTGGCATATTTTTACTCCTAATCGTGTATTTTCGATAGAGTGGTGCTTGATGGTTTTAATAGGCCCTTGATTCAATTCCGATGCAAATAGCCCTTGCCACATTCACACACAGACACAATGATTTTGCGGTCAGTGTCCGCCATCGACCACCCCTATTCTAAAATGCCATCGGGTTAATTGGCTTACTAGAATGGCACTAAGGCCCCTTACAAATTATTCCCTTATTTATTAAATAACCACCTACATTTATTATTTTTCTAATTTACATACATCAATTATATATCTAAGTAATATATAAATTAAAAATTTATAGAAATCGACCAAAAATAAGGGTCTAAAATACATAATTACTTGTGTCACACATCTCTTACATTTACCATATTTTATTTATTTATTTATTTTTAATCAAATAAAAATTTAATATTAATTCCATCTATTAATTTTATTTTATTTATTTATTTCTATAAAAAAATAATAAAAATTATTTTTAATTTTTTTTATATTAAGAAAATTTTGTTATAATGATAAATTACACCTATCCCCCGATTTACACGGTAGATACGTTCCTGAGAAAAACGTGTAAAGCGAAAATTAAAAATTTTCAAGTCAAAACCGTGTAAATCGAAAAGCTTGCAGAAAATGCATAATTTTGCTATTTAACAGTTGTGATTTTTTTCAATATTTTTAGGTGTACACAGAAATAAAAATAAAATGCATTGACAGGTTAAAATATGTAATATATTACGGAAACACTGTTTTTTTTTATTTAATTACAATACATTAAACAGAAGAACAAAAAATAAAACCAAAGGTGTTTTATTATCCTTCATCACTATCAGAAATTACTCTCATTCTTTTTTTCGGAATCGAAGGTTGGAATTCACTTTCATCACACGAAGTTATTTGTGCCGATTCGATGTTTGAAGCAGAAATATTTACATTCTGAGAGGTGGTAATAAAATCGGTAATTAACAATTGCTAGATAAAACTTTAATTTTATGCGAAGAAATACAGTCACAGTGTGCATGTGCAGCAAGTCAGCACATAAGCTCGGGATTCCCCGTACACAGCGCATTTAGTAGAGTGCGATAAAAACAAAAAAAAACTTAATTGGAAAACCGTGTAAAAGCGAAAACGTGTAAAATAAGTACCGTGTAAATCGGGGGATAGGTGTATAAATAATATTTTGGCAAGTAAATTAGATTAAAATTGAAATTAAAATTATTTTTATAAATTTAAATGTGAATAAATTTTAAATAACTTTTATTGTGTGAATATGAAAATAATTTAGATGGGCATGGTAATTCAATTAGAAAATGAAATTATAAGAAAATTTGTTATCTTTTTTTTTTTCCTAATATATACATAATTCCTAATATTATTGTAACTAATATATAAATTTAATTTGGCGTAGGTTTCGGAAAAGCCAAAATTGTCAAAGTGACTTTTCTGTGTGGAGTTTGCTAAAGGGCTTCAACTTTAAGGGAAACAAGGTCGGGGTTCAAATCCTATTTAGGTTATTTTAAGCGCATATGCTACAGTCTAATGGCCTAGACGAAGGCTTTAAAAGCTTTAATAAAATTATTATTGTTTTATACAAAAAAAAAAAAAAAAAAAAAAAAAAAAAAGTAAAAAGAGAAAAACTAAAAATTTATATGAATATAGAAGGAAAATTATGTGTATTGGAATCTATTAAACTAATCCTATTACTATTAAACGATTATTATTTTTTTATAGAATATAAAAATAATAAATTTATCGAAGCTATTAGAATATTACGTTCTGAATATAAAAGATATTTTAGTTATTGATATCCAGAATTTACTAAACGTAATAACGTTTAAAAAAAATTCAGGGAAAATATATAATATATTATAGTACTTTGTTTAAATATTCTTTTTCTATTTGAAATTATCTATTCGGATATTAATTTATTTAGAAACCCTAAAATTTCTTTCTGAATTTCGTAATTAAAATTATTTTAGTTTATAAAAGTATTTAATTTTGATCTCACATTGTAGAAATTCGTTTTAAGATACATATATTATTATATAATTAAAGAAAAGTTTTTTTTATAGTTTATATGAAAGTAATTTTGTTTGTATTTAATATACTTTTATTTAAATATTTCTTTAAAGCTTAATCAATATTTTATTTTCTTATTTATTATCATTTGATTATTCTTCTCTCGCTGAACTTTTTAGATTATGAAATGTCAGAGTTATAATAGCACTGCCTATTTTTTTCATTGCTACCGTCTGCCAGGCAGGTAGGTGGCGGTTATTTATTTTTATTATTCTTGCAATGGATGAAAAGAAAACCAAGTTAGAGAGAAGTAAACACACAAATGTTTGTTCCCAAGTTGTTTTTCAAACTATACAACAAGAACAATAAAAATATACAAAATTCAATGAAGATTTTTTTCTTAAGGAAAAACACAACAAATCGTTAATATACACTCTTTATGTCTTTCTTAGTCATTTGTCACTTAATTACATATATATATGTAGCCCCGAAGTAATACATACATAATATTTGGTTGAAAGTTTATTATGCAAAGGTTTTCATCCATTTTGTTTCAATCAGTATATTACATAAAACATTCATTTTATTGTGTTCTTATTTAAAATATATTTTAATTTAATCAATAAATTAATTATATATTATTATTATTATTATTATTGTATATGTTATATCTATCTATCTATCTACCTCTCGACTCTGGCTCTACGTTACTCGAAAATTCTTGGCCGCAACATTCACATTTCTCCAAGTGTCCCTATACGCCAGGGGTGGCCAACACGTCGACCGCGGTCGACCGGTCGATCGCAAAGGCTTTAAAAGTAGCCCGCGAAGCCAAAGTTGGAAAAGTTAAAAGGTAAAGGACATGATTTTTCCATGGAAGAGGGCAAACAGAAAAAATCATGAGTTCACGTGAGGGCAGAGGAACGCCAATCCCCGAAATATAATTCTTTTCTACTGGGATTATAGAAAAGAATCTACCCGTTATCCAGGATATTATTTTTAAATTTATTAACAATTAATTTTAAAATTTCATGAAACTTATTATTATTATTATTTTTTCTTATATAAAAACAATAAAATTATTTCCTTCCTTTTCAAGTAATTTTTATGTTATTTTAAGTTATTTATTTTTGAATATAAAATTTGAAAATAGAATAGAATAGCAGGGAAAATGTTTCAATGTTAAAATACAAAAAAGAAGGAATGATTGGGATGGAAAAGTTGGTTAAATCGATTTATTAATATAATTCGTATTAATTTATTTGTCGTATAATACGTAGTATAATTAATTTGTATATAATTTCAAAGGGGGGGGGGAAGGGGAAATAATAGAATTTATTTTGAAAATAAAGTCAAAGGCAGTTGAATCTCATCCATTGGGGGTAAGCAATGCAGCATTGCTATGCTGTCCCCTTCAAGGTCACCGAGAAGCAAAGCATTGGAGGTGGGGGCGAAATTTATTAAATATATTAATATAATTAATATATCAGTAAAAAGTTAAAAATCTATATTTTATAAAATTAAATTTTTATTTGAATCTTTTCTAAAATTTATTAAACTTCATTTAAATTAATAGGAATAAATAAATTTACAATTAATTCTTGATTGAGGGATGATTTCGGTGGTGACGCCGGTCAACGTCTTCGACTGGAAAAGGAATGGGCACTGATTGAGCTCGAAGCACACCTCGACAGGCAGGCCAGGAGGGAGGGAGGTGAGAAGAGGTGGCGGAGGGGGGCAACATGGCGGCAAATCTTTTCAATCTGTCAAAATTCAATAATTAATATTTAATCAACGAAGCAACGTAAAATTATATAATAGTAATGAAAATTAATCTACGTTTCATGATGAATCTATTCGTATAGGTTTTATCTGTTGTTATGAGGCAAGATTTTTGTTGAACTGTAAAAATAAACCGATATTAAAATTAATTAAAAATTTCCATTTAATGATACAAAAAATCAATTTTATTTAAAATCTGGCTAAAATTATGGTCAATGGATTGGTCTTGGTCACAATTTACAAGATTTAGTCAAAAATGTTAATAAAATGAAAAACTTTGATTTAATTGGTTTTTTCTAATTTTGCAAAGCGTTCTATAAATATGAGTTCCAAGTTTTATACTAATGTGAAGCGTTGGAGAGGTGGGTCCTCTCAGAGGCATATAAGACATGTCTCACTCGTGATTATAAGGGGTTTTGCTAGTCGAAGGGTTGACGTGATCTGGATATATTTGAATAAACCCCCCGAAGGGGGGTTTATTCAAATATATATAGGAGACTCTAAAGAGTCTCCTATAAAAGTGAAGATTTCAAATTTTTTTTTCTTTTTAATGATCTATGCTAGGTATTCTCCTTCATCTAAATAAATTTGATTTTTTGAATAATCAGGGGTGGGGGGGGGGGGGAGAGTGAAAGTAAGGGAATGGATGGAAAGGAGTCAACGGGTTAAGGACATGATTCCTCCAGGTAGAAGAGGGATTTTGAAGAAATCATGAGCTCACGTGAGGGCAGGGACGCCAATCCCTGAAATAGAATTCTTTTCTACTGGGTTTTAGAAAAGAATCTACTCGCTACCCGGGATATTATTTTTAAATTTATTAAAAAATAATTTTAGATCATAATCATCCTATATATGTTATTACATCTTTTATATACCATATATTTATATTTTTCTTATCCAGATAATGTATATACTTTATATATCCAAGGGCTTCCCTTTCTCAAAACACCGTTTAGCTCTAGACTACTCTGCTCTACCTCCCCCTCCTCTCATATCCATTCCAAAATGAAGTATTTATTTTAATTGAAGTTATAAATTTAAATGAAAAATAACAGCCCTTCCATTTACAATTTTTTTTTTATTAATATTATTATAATAATTAAAACTAACATATCTTTCATATATCTCAGAACATATATAAATATATTATTGATTTTACCTTTCTTTATTTTAGAATTTGACTATATAATTAATAATATATAATTTTTTCCCATTTTTTAGCACTTTATTACAAACATATTATATATTGTAATTTTTTTATTCGTTGATCAAAAATAATATAAATATAAAATATATTTATTTATTACATAATAAATAGATTTTGGAAACTAATAAGCAAAGATAAATATCCAAATATTTGGACAATGGTTGCTCGTTTCAATTCCTTCTTTGGCTCCACATATTTATGTGAATCCGCATTTTCTTATATGAATGCGATCAAAACAAAACAGTGATCGCAAATAACGGATCTACATTTAGAGTCATGCTTAAGAATTGCTTTAAGTTCATAGGAGCCAAATTTTGAGAAACTTGCTGCTCTTATTCAATGCCAGGTTTCTTCCAAATAAAAATTGTATGCTTAAAATTTGTTTTGTTCGTATTTATTTCTTAACATTGTATTTTTTAAAATTTTAATAAAGAATTAGAATTAGAATTCATAAAATAAAAAATATATCGTCGGCTTAGATTGCAAACCTGCTAACTCATATTCAGCATATTTTGCACAACTTTCTTAAAACGCATAAATTTTTTGCTTGTCATGAGATTTCAATTAAATAGGTGCATAATAGCGGTGTTTCATAGCCAATGTAAGGTGTTTTTCGCTTTCTAATAGTGTGAAAATGTAATTTTTGACCAAAAGTGGAGGTTTGAAATTTAAATCGGCGATATATAATGACTTCTTTAATTATCATCTAAAATTTTAAAATTATTTGCCCATATCCATAGTCGACCGCAGACTATATTTTATTGAAAAAGTAGCCCCTAAAAGCTAAAAGTTTGGCCACACCTGCTATACGCTATACGGGGCTATAAAATCATCTACCTCCTACCCGAGTTACGTTTCTTCGGCCCATATTCTTCGGACATATATGCAGGTGCGCCAACCTCTCCAGACAAATCAAAGTCAGACGATCTTTTTGTCCATTGTCTTCAGACATAAACAATAAATACATAGATTATAAATTATATAAGTGAAAATTATATAAGAGGGATATTATGAGTGAGAGGAGTAAGACCCCAATAAATAATTATGAATGAATTTGAATAAAAAAACTCAATTTCAAAATATATAAAGAAACAATATTTTAAAGAGGATATACATAATTGTTTAATGTATTTGTAGAAGCATGAACCCCCCCCCCCCCTCTCTCTCTCTCTCTGTTTGGTTTGTATTTCGTTTAACAGATTAAATCAATTGAGTGCCGTCTTATTGCTGATCGATAGTAAGCCAAAGAGGCGTTAATTAAGTTGCAAATTAATGAAGCGAGAGAGAAATCCCCCATTTCATCCCGGGAGTACCACCCGCCGGCTTCATTCTCCAATTGGTTGGCTGGGTTTTGCATCCAGCAAGTCGTTCACCAAAGGATCCCGTGCTCGATTTAATTTACTTTGTCAATCTTCTTTGCCCATTGAAAATTCAATTATTTTACTAAACAGTGAGAAATCACATTAAACTTATGATATACCTATTATTGGAATTAAATAACTATAAAAGTTGAAAGAATGTAATAAAAATAAAAATGGAATAATAAAAAGAAAGTTAATATAAAATAGCCTCTAAAATGTATAATCAATTAAATATGTATATAGAGACTAGTAATAAAATAAATAAATAAACATTGCTTCTTTTCTCTTGCAGCTTTGTGATCCTTGACGTTTCCATAGGTAGAGAGCTTTATTGATATCTTCATTGAAAGGCTCGTAACCTTTGAACCTTTGATCAAATTTATGACTGTACTTAAAATGTAGATCATAAATAAACAGTCGTAAACTGACAAATCCAGTTTGTATACAATTTCCCTACATAACGTGGAGGGAATTTTACTAAAATTATTGAAATTTGAAATCTATGTATTGACAAATATGTAGGTATTCTACAAGAAGAAAACAAATTATACATTATATTTAAAAAACATATTTATTTACATTTATTTTTATTTAGATTAAAAATAATTTATTTAGTTTTTTAATAGAACATTTAATATTTATTTTAAGATTTTCTAAATTAAAAAAAAATTTCAAATTCACTTTAAATATTTATTTTTTTAATTTAAGCTGTAATAATGGGGATAAATTTAAATAAATAATAAGTAAGTAAATAATGCGACCATTTCAGTTCAAATTGGACAAGAAAAAAGTTTAGAGAAAAGGTTCATAGAGATAACTAATTAAAAAAAAGATGCATATTTATATATTAATTGAAATTGGTAATAATGCGAACGTTTCCCAATCGGTCTCCCAATAAATTACATATATTTTTCGCCATTCTTTCTTCTCCCATTCTAGCCACGGGGCCTGGCCATCGTAGCCTTCTCGAATTTATAACCTTAACTATACTGGAGATGCATAGTGGTCATGAAATTCCTCGTCTAGCAGTCTCCCCCATTTCCTGGTGACTTCATCTATTTTTGGCCCATAAATAGTGCGAAGAATCCTATTGTTAAATACTCTAAATTTACTCTCGTCTCCCAGGGTCATAGACCATGCCTCATACCCGTATAATACAACCGGGAAAATAATTGTTTTATATATTTTAATTTTAATCCCCTTTGACAATAATTTTGAGAAGATAGCCCCCTTACTGCATGATTACAGGCGTTACCCGATTGCAACCTCGATTTAAATTCTTTTCGAATATTTTGACCCTTCGTGATTACAGAACCTAAGAATTTAAATTTTTCTATATTTTCAAATTCTACATTTTGTATGTTAAGACGCTGTAAAAAATACTTGAATTTTTTCTTTTAATTAGATTCCGTTTGATTTTTCCCCAAAATCTAATCACATACTCAAGTAGTGCGTCCCTTGTTTTAATCCATTCAGAATTTCGAAAGTTTCTGACAATTGGTTTCCGCATCTTACTCTTTCTTTACTACCTTCAAGATAAATTTGAATCATACGTACTAGTTTTTTTCGGAAATTCCATTAAGATCAAAATTTGAAAAAATTTATCCCGGTCTATTGAGTCATATTCTTTACTAAAGTCTATAAATAATTGGTGAAAAGAAATATTGAATTCGCGTTTTTTTTTTCTAATATCTGTCTCAATGAAAATATCTGATCTAATGTTGATCGATTTGGCCTGAATCCGCATTGATATTCTCCTAATATTTCCTCTGCATATGGTCATAATTTTAATAAAATAATATTCGAAAGAATCTTATACGATATCGTCAAAAGAGATATTTCCCTGTAGTTATTGCAGTTGGTTCTATTCTTTAAGAAGTTAAAGAGTGGGATAATAACTGCCTCCTGCCATTCTAATGGCATTTTTTCCTATTATCATTTCTATCTCATGTAACATTGGTTCTTGGAGTTGGGTTAATTTCTGTGAGTCTACCGTTAAAGTCTCTGATCTATTGCCTAGATTCGAATTTAATAATTTTTCAAAATAGTTCCTCTATATTTTTCTACTTCACGTTTACTATTAACCCATTGTAATTTTGCTTTTTTTCCTGATCTCTATTACTGAGTGATTCAATTTTTATGAGAAAAAAAAAATGAGATGAAATATTTCATTTTTCTATGATTTAGTGATTAGTAATTAATTAACTTAAATTAAATAAGTTAATTAAGCAGATAATTATATCTCCGCCTCTTGGATCCCTCGACCAACACCCGCCACACACATTTCATTTATATACATATATATATATATATATAGAGAGAGAGAGAGAGTATATATATATATATATATATATATATATATATATATATATTTCTAAATTAAAATTGAAATTAAAAATATGGTATAAATCTGGGATTATATGTGCTTTGTAAGATATTTATTGTAAATCCAATTTCTATTTCAGTTCCAATTGATTTATTAAAGGAAACACGCAGGTATTGTATTTAATTAGAGAGAACAGGATTGCTTGATTGAAGTTCGCATGTAACGGTGATTGAATTTTTTATCTTGCTTCCTATAGTTTCTCAGTGTTTTTTTCAAGTTGGGCTAAGCAACCTAATAGACACTCATATGTCTGAATGTCTCTCTATCTATCTTCCCCTGAAAAAAAGGTCTCGTTCTTTCTCTTTTTGCTTACTTCTTGTGTTTGTTTATTCAAGAGTGGATCGGTGTGTTGGTAGTAAATTCACTGCAAAGCGCTTCTCTCTGTCTTCGTCTTGATGTTTTTAAGGGCAACAAGAGGGAGGAGACAAATCTATGTCTCAAGGAGAGTATCTTCTCCTGACGTACCCAATACGCCAAAATAAACATACATAGCGAGATTTGATGTTTATTCCAACTAGGTAGACTTTTTGGAGTATTACTTTTTGCATCAAGATAAAAAGAAGAACAAAATCTCGTTAAAAGATGTTCAATTGAATATATTAATAATTCATGATAAATAAATAAAAACAAATAAAGGTTGAATGTCCCGAAGAATTTCGCCTAGAGTTTTTTTAATATTTTTCAAAAAACTACGCATTTTATAGTACATTTTATTGAGTATTGTTAATATTTTTTATTAATTATTCATTTTATTATTAAATTATAATTATGAATAAATATCATAAGTAGGTAATTTTATTTTCAGAAATTTTCTTATATCAATTTCAAATTTCATTGAAAAATTATTGGTAGCTTTCTGTTTCTTACAAAAATATTTATATTAAATATAAGAGAAATTTTGAAAAAAATAAGAAAATAAAAAAGTTAGCAAATCTTGCGCAGTGAATTGGCGAGAAAAAGAAACTTTATTTTAGTTCCTTTGTACCTTTTTATTGCTATTCATTGCTCGACTTTTACAAAATGCATAAGCCCCTTCTCTACTATTTTTCTTTTCTAACATTAACCAAATAACTGTGGGAAATTGAATTTGCTTCACACAGGGACTATTCATTTTATTTATCGAAAATAAAAATAGATAGAAAAAACACACACATATATATATATATACAAAGATTCATGGAAACTTTTCTCTTTTCAATTGGGGGAAAGCAAAGTTACATCTCCGAGAGAATCCATTTGACCGGAAGTTATTCATGTTAAAATATTACTATTTGTTCACAAGAAATAATTTTTTTCTAAACGCAAAAATTCAGAAAAGTTCAAAAATGTATTTATTTATATACAAAAAAACTTATTAACTGGCTCATTAAAAATGTTATTATTATTATTAATTTTGTAAATATGTAACGTAAATATAATACGTGATTAAATTTATTTTAAAATTAATATTTTTATTAACTTGATCTAGTTTTATTTTTAAAAATAAGTGCTTATATTTTAAAATCATATTGAAAATATTTTGATCAACATATATTTAGATATTTAATTTTTAATAGCCATTTAATTTTCAATTTTTTTAATATATATGTACCTATTACGAGATGTTATACAAAAAATAAAAGTATTTTATAATTTTTATTCACTTGTATGTATAATTCGCACGATATTTTATTGTTATGGTAAACATGGTTGAAATGTATGAGTAGATTGATTTTTAGTCATAATAGACAGATGTCATTAGAATAAAGACAATTAACGTAAGATTGACGTTTTCCTGCTGGGCTAGAACAGACAAGCAAAAGACCAACACCTTCGCGTCTCATCTCTCCAAAAGCTTCCAGTCATTCTCTACTCATATAGATTACGAAGTCAAAAATTTTTTGGATTCTCCCTTTCAAATGTCCCTACCTATTAAAGGTTTTAAACCCGAAGAAGTGTACAAAGTAATTAAATATCTAAAATCCAAAAAATCTCCTGGACACGACCTCATCACTACTGATGCCCTAAAAAATCTTCCCAAAGCTGATCTAAGATTCTTAACGACCATCTTTAACTCCATCCTCAGACTTTCTTACTTGCCCAAACAACTCAAACTGGCACAAATCATACTCATCCCCAAACCTGGCAAACCTAACAAAGTTAACTCCTATCGACCAATCAGCCTCCTCCCCATCATTTCCAAGGTCATGGAAAAGCTTATCTTCATGAGAATAAAGGAAAACGACCTAATGAAGTGGCTACCTGATCATCAATTTGGCTTCGGGCAACAGCATTCTACCATTCAACAATGCCACAGTCTCGTGGATGTGATTGGGAAGGCCTTGGAAGATAGGAAGTATTGCCCCGCCGTCTTCCTCGATATTAGTCAGGCCTTCGACAAAGTATGGCACGACGGATTATTATTCAAAATCAAAACCAATATGCCTTACCACTACTTCACACTCTTCAAGTCATACCTATCGGATAGGTTCTTCCAAGTAAAATTTAATGAAGAACTCTCCGAAACCCATCCCATCCTCTCTGGAGTTCCCCAAGGTAGCATCCTGGGCCCATTTCTATACCTCTTTTACTCCTCAGACTTTCCTACCTCCCCTGATTGTCACCTCGCTACATTCGCAGACGACACCGCCATTCTGTCACCTAACACATACCTCTCCAGCGCTTGTGCTAGTCTACAATCATACATAAATCTTGCCTCCGAGTGGCTTGAAAATGGAGAATGAGAGTTAACTGCGACAAGTCCAGCCACGTCACCTTTACGCTGAAACACCAAAGAGAGAACCACCTAATCTACATAAATAATAAAGCCATCCCGCAAAACAACAGAGTTGAATATCTGGGAATCCATCTAGACTCCAAACTCAACTGGAAAGAACACATCAAGAAAAAGAGGCAAGAAATGGATATTAAAATACGAAAGATGTACTGGCTTATCGGTAGAAACTCCAAACTATCCCTCGAAAACAAAGTCCTAATATACAAGGCAATCATAAAACCTATATGGACGTATGGCTTAGAACTATGGGGTTGCTCGGCAAAATCTAACATTGATGTGATCCAGCGATTCCAGTCCAAATACCTTCGCATCATCACCGAAGCACCTTGGTTTGTCACGAATAAATCAATCCACAAAGACCTCAACATCCCTACAATCCCAGAAACAATTTACTCCAAAACCCAATCACACTACGGGAGACTCTCCCAGCACCCCAACTGCTTGATAGATACCCTAAATGTGGTCATCACAAATAGAAGACTGAAGAGGAAATGGCCCCAGGACATACTCCGAGTCTAGAAATTAACACTACGGTGAGCCCCACTGGGGGCCCTCACCTTGTACATATATTCCCTCCTCCCCTCCCCTCACCCCTCGTTCATCCCCATCTCCTCACACCTCCCAGTTAATATATGTTGACACCCCTTCTGCCCATAGAATTCGCATAATGATTGTAATGATGATTGTGATGATTGTAATTCTGATCGGAGAATAAATAAGCGGGAGTGTCCTCCCCTAGACTTTCCCGCATATAAATAGGTATAAAGAGTTGTGAATGAATATTTAGAATGTGTAAACATGGTTTTGATAAAGAGCCAGTTCGTATTAGTTTATTGGTGTCAAATTTGATATTTGGTAACATTTATATATATATATATATATATATATATATATATATATATATAGAATAAAGTGCTACTTCCGGTTAACTGACATTTTAAATGTAAAAAAAACAGATATGGATATAATATAAATATTTTTAATTTTATTTTATTTATAATATATAAGGGCTGGCTGTGACGTCATGAAGACGTCATATAATTTTAAATTAAGAAAAAACTAATGAAGATGATTTTTCTCGAGGATAAAACCAATACAAAGTGCATAACACGTGGAGATATGTCCTCACGTGAAATTTGATATGAAAATAACCCTTCACTTCCTTTCTTCGATCGGCAATGCTAGCACTTCCGGTTTCCGGATTTGCACCAAAAGTTGATCAATTCATCCTACTGATGTATTAAGTAAATATACCAAATTTCATCAAAATCCGTTGAGCCGTTCAGGCTGTACACATCTATACAGACGGACGGACAGACATCATGCTAAAAATACTTTTTTCTGTTAAGAAAATGCATGATTCGTGGAGATATGTACCTAAAAATATCCATAGGTGAAATTTGGTGTGAAAACAATACCTCCCTTACTATCGTCGGTCGGTAAAAAAGAAACGCTACTTGTATAGGTAAAATGTCACTTCCGGTAGTCAGATCATGATGAAATTTGGTATCTCAATTTTTTTCATATTTTTAAATCTATATACAAAATATGAAGCAAATATCTCGAAGCAAACTGGTACTTTACATGAAAGGTAAACGCAACCAGTGCAGCTAAAGTACCACTTCCGGTTAACCGATTTTGCCGAAATTTTGATAGAAATCTACAAACTGTGAATAATATCGGTGTACCAAATTTCGAAGTCCTAGCTTGATTAGTTTTTGAGTAAATTTGCTTACAGACATTACATACATACATACATACATACATACATACATACATACATACACACACACAGACATAATTCGAAAAATGGTATTTTCCGACTCAGGGAGGTCTAAAACGTCAAGATCTATCGAAATCTCGAAGTCGAAATTTTTGACGATTCCAATACTTCCCTTATACGAAGTATGCGGGAAAGTAAAAAAGGAAAAAAAAAAAAAAAAAAAAAAGATTGACGTTTTTTTATTTCAATAAAAAAAACACATGATTGGCAAAGGTTATTTTTTTGAGGTTCACATCTATAAATTAAAATAAAAAAATATTTTTAAAATCAATAAACTTGTTTTATTGAAAAGATAATTTTATGCCATTAATTTTTAAATGTGATTTTGACCATTACTTACCCCACAAAACCGGCCAATGGACTGAAACTCAAATTGATATTGATGTTGTTTGTTATCCATGCCAAATTTTGATTAGCGCTGAAGCTCACTTTTGGTTTAATGGGTATATTAATAAACAGGATTGTAACATTTGGAGTGAAGATAAATCATAGGACATTAACTATAAACCAACCCAAAGTCACTCTTTGGTGCGCTTTAAATCCTTGGAACACAACATTCAGTGAATTTTTGTCAAAATACGGCCATCATTCAGATCGCGTCATCTAGGCACCTTTATAAAATTTGGTTATAAGCATGGAAATAAATTGCGCAGGAGTTTATTGTAAATTATAAACTTGATAACAATGTCACTTCTTCGATTTAACCCAACTTAACCATGACATTTCGACACAATCCTTAAACACTTTAAATTTAATGCTTTTTGTTTGAAGCAGTTCGAAGTTAGTAAAAAATAATAGGCATATAAAGCGAAATAATTCATGGCTTTGCAACACTACCTAACAATTTTGTGAATTTTTTTTTAAAAATTAACATTTTTCTGACACTAATTGCTATTCATAATTCCGTATGATTTTTCAGTGTTCAAAAAAAGAGAAATTAAATTATTAAATAAATTTCTTTTAAAATGAAAATTTCTGTAACTTGTCTCTTTTATAAAAGATATTTTATTTAAATTGATATTCCTCTTGACTTACAAATATAATAATTAATTATATCAAATATTATTTTTATAAAAAAATATTAGTTAAACTAAAATTATATAAAAAACATATATAACAGTTTTCAAATAAGAATAAAAGAGAAATTTTATGTAAAAATGAGTATAAAAAATGGAAAGTAGGGAAAAAATTCTTTAAAGAAAAGAAATAATAGAAACGACAACGAAACGGCTCAAGAATAAATGGACAAAACTCACCTCAACAAGAAAACCTTTTGGCTTATGGAGACTTAAAACTTACTAATGAAGAGGATAATGTACAAAGTTGGCCATTAGAAAAGTTTGTCCTTTATTTCAAGCTTACTTTAATCGTAATCTGCTCTAGATAGGACTGATTTATAAATGACGAAAAGAAAGGGACTAAACTGCCGAGTATAAGAAATCTAAAAAAATGAAATATATTCGAAGAGAATGGGAGGGAGGAGGAGAGTGAATTAGTAATGAAATGAATCATGAGACAAAATTCAATTAGAAACAAATTGAATCATGGAAGAAATGTATAAATTATTTTTATAGTAATTTACATTTAATTAATTATAAATCAGAGTAAGTATACATATACATATTTCAGTAAATGTGTATTAAAGATTGTAGAAAAATTATAATATACTTAAACATGACTTGTAAATATATAATCTTTATTTTATTTTTATTATTAGTTATATTTATAATTTGTTGTCTGTATAATTATCAAGACATTGTTTCATCAGGGTCAATAAGATTAACAATATTTACAAATATTGGCAGATTGACCGTGTAAGGATGAAGTGGAGACATGTTGATAGAGATTTAAGAAATAAGGTTATGAAAATGAGGAATAGCATGGAAGCTAGATCCTACAGTAAATTTCTTCATTAAAAGGTTAAATTTTAATGAATTATTATTATTAAAACCTAAATTTTATATGTTTTGATAAGAAAAAACACCTTTTCTCACTTAATAATATCGGATCTATAAATATAAAGCATTCTTAAGAATATGTTGAAGTCTAAATTATAATTATTTATTATTTTTTATATTTTTCCATGATTTATCTTAAACTTCAGTTATCAGTTTGATAAACTATTGGGAAAAATAAGGAAAATCTTAAAATAATTTCTATTATCGTTTTATATGATTACTTCTCTTCGCTACTTCAATCGTACAAATTCCTTTCGTCATTCAGCGTTGGGCGTTGTTCACACCCCTGCCCTTCTACCCTGTATTTGCTTGGAAGTTTATATATAAAAGGTTTTGATTCATTTTATTTCAATCAGTATATTACATAAAACATTCATTTGTTTTTAAGTTCTTATTTAAAATATTGAGAGTTTTCCTTCATAAAAAAATTTTTAATAAATCTATTACCACTAATATCTTTATTTTTACTGTCAGTTTAGAGGAAAAAAATGAAAACGTGGTGGTGAAATGGCTCTCTTCCGAATGAGATACATATCTCAAAAGTTGATAGAAATGCCCTTGTACCAAATTTCATTATTCTAATATAGCTCACACCGTTTTTGCGTAATCTTGTCTACATACATACACACTCACACACAGACATTTTTCTCAACCTTACAATTGGTAAAAATTACTCAGGGACCTTCAAAATGTACAATAAAACCATCAAAATCTCGACATCGAAAATTTTCGTGATCGCAATACTATCTCTGACGAGATCGTAAAAATTGATTGATAATACAGGGTCTGGCAAAAGAAATGAACCGATTTCCAACGACTGTAAATAATATTAACCAAAAGATTGTGCATAACATCTTAAAGTTTATTTGTGAAAAATGACGTCTTCCAAATGGCGTCCCGTGTTTGCGATACAGCGGGTTTGCGTAATCTTGTCTAGATAGTAAAAAGGTTGCTCATCCCTGTGTTCTACAATTATAGTATTATAGTATCACAATTTTTTTTTAGAAGTTACTATTAACATATTAACCTATTTATAATTCAAATAAAATAAATCAGCCTTTAAATTTTCCGAATCCGCTCAATCATTACTTAAAACAATCCACCAAATAATACATAACTCTTTTTTTCAAATAGAAAATTTAATTAGCAGATTGGAAATTTGATCAGAACTCCGTTACAATAAAACAAACAAAAAGACAATTGGAATAAAAAAAAATCAACACATTTAGAAATAGAAGACAAAAAAAGGGAAGAGACTAAATATAAAAGAATCTATTGATTTTTAATACAACACGAAGAGAATAAATAAAATAACTAAATGGTCTCTTGTTACCTATTGATATGATAGAATTTGGATGAATATAAAAAATTCTTAACGTATAAAATTTTAACACCATTCTCTACGTTAGTATAATAAATAAATAAATGAATATACTCTATTTCTATTAATATATATATATATATACCTATATATAATTATATCGTAAGTTAAATACCCATATCTATGTATATTCTGGTATAAATTGCTAAAGATTAGATATTAAATAATGATTTATATTTATATAAGATTAATCATCACATTAATATATATTACTTCGTGATATAAAATTTTGACATCTTTTATAATTAAGATAGTGCAGATCATTTGCCATCTGTCTTTTTTCAATTATATTTAATTATTATATATTATAAATAAATACATAGTAATAATACAAGGTTAATTTTTCATAATATAAGTATATAAATACATTCGCGAAGATGTCATTTAGTTACATAGAGATGGACCTTGACTTTTGCCCACAATTGGTTCCTGAAAATGTGTGCCAAGTTAAAATGTTCGAAAGTCGTGAGATGAAAAAGAAAATTATAGATCAATATAAATATAATTTTACAACATTAACCTAATGAATATATTTAATAAAAATTATAACTTATTAGAGTTAATTTTGGTTTTATATCCGAATAAATAATTTTTCACTTAACTGAAAATCCACAACCTTTTATGTAATTTATTATTAATTTTATTATTAATTTATGTAATTTTCTGAATCTATTTTTATTTTTTATAAAAAAATCGATTGACGATTTATCTAGTTTGAAATATCGATTATTTGTATAAAATTATTTATTAAATTAAAATACGTTGTACAATTATTTTAATTTAATAAATAATTTTATACAAATAATGTGGTCTTTTAATAAAAATTCTCTTAATAATTATTAAAAAGTATAATTTATAAAAATATGAAAAATAGTGAATTGTGCGAAAGTTGAAGTCAGCCTGTAATGTGTTTTCTTTCATTTTAATGTCACATTTAAATATTTTTAAAATTTTATAATATGTAGATATATTATTTATATTTATTATTTTTATATACGCAAATAAAAAAATCGCTTTAATATTTAGTAAATATTAAATGATAAATGTAAAATTAAATATTAGAAAATTGAAAATATTATTATAAAAAGCCAGAGTTTTATTACTTTAGATAAAATAATTTTTTTAATCTATATAGATTTATTTCGAAATTATAAATTATAATTCATTATTTTAGCAAAATTTTATTTCATGAGAAATCTTTATAATCATATTTTTTTTTAAATTGACATTTCAATTTATACATATTTTAGTGGTCTATTTTATTTTTTGGTGATGTATAAATATTTTTGTATTTAGTATCATTTGGAATAAAAAGTGAAAATGAGATTTTTTTTATTTGTAACCTAATATATATATATTACGCGTAAATAAATTTTCATTAAATTTGATTATTCTTATCAATGAAAATAAAAATGGTCAGTAATTACATTGAAAGTAATTTATTTCCATTTAAATAGATTTAATTATAAAGTATTAACACACTATGACCGAGGCGGGTATTTGTACCCGTTGCGGGGACTGCCACTTATATAAGCGGGGCGGGTATTTATACCCGTTGCCACTTATATGAGGGATATATATTAGTTATTGTTTAAAATAAGTAATTTTAAGTGACACAAGGGAAAATTTATATTATCACACTATGAGCGGCTAGCGTCCGCCCCCGCTTATAAGTGGCAGTCCCCGCAACGGGTACAAATACCCGCCCCGGTCATAGTGTGTTAAAATTTTTTTTTTCAAATTGATATTTATATTAAATTGATATTGATGAGTTTAGTGGGTGTGCATATATTGAAGTCAGTTTTGCAGTTAAGATTGAATGGCTTAAACGTCGAGTGGGGGTGGGGTCAAAAGCTTCTCCGGGAGATAGATGGGAGGAGGGTGTCGAAGAGGGTTAATTACCCTTGTTGATCTCTAACCCCCTCCTTTTCCTCTCTCCGATGTTTGCCTAGGAGTTTCAGTTTCAGGCCTCCTTAGTTTGCATGCACTCTGTCCCACGGGATAATTAATGCCCTTCACTCGACCCCCCCCCCCCTCTTCATCCCTTCATCCCTTCAACCACTCCAATTGTTAATTTATTGGGGCCTGTACTGGACTTGCCTTCGGCTACATCCGTATATTTTTAAACAGAAATAAATTAAATTTATCCGCTATCATGGCCTCACTAGCAAATATTCTGTATTTCAATTAAAATATTATTCTATGGGGATGAAAAAAATATGATATTAAAATGATTTCTTCTCTTGACTTTTTTATATCTGTGTGTGTGTTTGATGAAATAGTAATAACAATCTTGAATAGAACAATATTAAATAAAAATAACACAAAATAATAAATATAAAAAATTATTAAACTTAATATATATATATAATAGTTAAAAATCAAATGAGAAATGTGTATCTACATTTTTTCTTTATATTTATAATTACCTTTAAAAATCACATTATTAATAAAAAATAATAAATCTTAAAACTTTAACTTACCCCATTAGAAAATAAAATAAAATTTAATTCAGACAATTTATTTATGTATTTACTAGTATATTCTGAAATTTAAAATCTATTGAATCTTTTCTCAATATTATTTATTCTTACTCGATTATAATATTAATTCGTATGATGCATAAATAGATTGAAAAGTAAAATTAATTATAAATCACTGATGGGAATTGTTTTAACATTCTTAGAGAGCAAATTTTTACAATCGAATGCCATAAAAAAGAAAAAAAATCTAATATTATATAGATAAATATGAAAAACAATATAAAAGAAAATTACACATTTAAGATTTGATTAGTTTTAATTAATAATAATAAAATAGACAACAAATTTTAATTTAATCTTAAATATTAAATTATGGCATATAACTATTTAATTTTAAAATATGAATGATTGTGAGAGAGAATGGTACAATGGACATTGGATTGCATGTATAGAAAACAAATACGTGGCTTAATATTAATAAATAATTACTAATAATTTCTAATATATGTAGATTTTAATTACTTATCGTCACACACAGCCAACGTGTTGTCATGTTCACTATTCGATGCAAAAAAATGCATACTAAAAAAATATTTCCTTCAATTTTATTTTATCGTTTTTCAAGAAATAGGTTAAGTAGCTTATCTGTTCCCGAAAGAAATTTAATGTTATTTTAATCATAATAATTGTTCTGGAAAGACCCGTTTACTGCTTATAGAAATTTAGCATAGTCAATTAATCTTATTTTGAATTAGCATTATCATTGATGACTAAAAATAAATATCTCGTATTAAATATATAAAATGATTTCAATTATATAAGATATAATATATAATATAAGGTGCTTGAATAAGTTCTCGCTGTTTTTTTTTTTTTTTTTTTTTTTTGTGAAAATCAATGCTTTATTTACACAATGTGGTGCACAACACGTCACTCCAAGTACAGCCCATCACAAGACACTACTTTTTTCCATCCCTCCAATTCTTCGTCTTTAAACTTTTTCGGTGCGCCAGAACGTTCTTTATCTTGAAGATCAAAATCGTCATTTATGAACCGTCGAAACCAGTCTCTGCTAGTCGTTTCCGACAGAGCATGTTCCCCATACGTCTCAACAAGAATTCGGTGTGCTTCAGCTGTATAAAATAATGCAATAGAATTCCCCGCAAATACTCTTTTCGTGGCACAAAACTCGACATCTTTAAGCACTCAGAACAAAATGTGGTTGACACTGTGGCAAACAGAAACACACTGGCGTTCAAGAATACGAACAGTATTTCCTGGAAATGCGTTCGTTTCAGGAATATCATCCACTTATATTACTGGAAACGCCATCTGTTAGAAAACAGCGAGAACTTATTCAAGCACCTTATATATTTTTACATATATATTTAATATATAAATTATTATATAAAAGTGTAGAAGAATTATATATATACGAAGTTTGTTCAAAAGAAAAGGTGTATTTGGAATTATTTCCATTCATCAATTTCCATTTTGTCCCCTTCAAAGTAATTTCTTGCAGATATATATATATATCTTATCTTATTATGCTAGCTAAAATTGTATATATCTATATATCTATATATCTATATATCTATATATCTATTTATCTATAACCATTGGTTCTCAAAAACCGCTCTAACGATTTTTTTCAAATTCACACTAGATATAGTATTTATAAAGAAAAATTGAGTTTTATTGATCACATCTCTTGAAACTTACAGCTTCATTATTAATTTCTTAATTGAAAATTATATATGGGTGTGACGTCATCAATTTTACTTCAATTAATATTTTTTTTTATATTTAAAATATTTTAAAATAAAATAAATTTCGAAATAAAATTAAAAATATTTATTTTTAATAATATATATATATATATATATATTTATTAATCTATTTATTAAACAACAAAATAAAATACGGATGGTTGACTCCCGCTTTTTTTTAAATGAATTGTATTAACATTTTTTTATATTTAAAATATTTTAAAATTCATTATTTAATTTCGAAATAAAATTAAAAATATTTATTTTTAATAAAATATATATATATATTTATTAATCACTCTCAAAAAAAACAAAAACAAAAACAAAAAAACATATAATTCTTGCAAAGAGAGTAAAAATGTCATGTTAATTAACTAAATATATCAGTCTAATGGGTAAAGGCACTGTTTTGAATAGTCAACTTAGCAGGATCGAAACCGGTGGAAAAAATTTTTTTTTTTTTTTTTATCTATTATTTTTTAATAAATTACTATTTTATATTTAATTATTCATTGTTCTTTTATTAAATTTAATATTTATTAATATTATTTATTATTAATTTATATATGGACAAATGACACTCATATTGAAATTTGACTCCAGCCTTTTTTTTAAAAGATATTGTATTAATATTTTTTTTATATTTAAAATATTTTAAAATTTTTTATTTAATTTCGAAATAAAATTAAAAATATATATTTTAATAATATTTTATAATTATAAATTACGATATATATTTATCATTCTTCCAATAAAAAAAAAATATTCATGCACTTAGAAACATATCTAATAATACATATTTATGTATTATTGAGGACCCCAAGTTCCATTCATTTTAATCAGATTGATGCAATGATGCAACATTTAATAATTGTAATCAATAATTAAAGAATTGTATATCAGCTCGGTGTCCCAAGTATTAATATTACCAGCCAAACCCAATATAATAATGAATTATTTTTTTTTAACTTAATTACCTAGCCGAGGCTCGGGGTCCCGGTGTGATCTTTTTTTTCGAGCGACAGCTCGGTATCCCAGGTATTAATATTACCAGCCAAACCCAATAATAATGAATCATTTTTTTTAACTTAAGTACCGAGCCGAGGCTCGGGGTCCCGGTACTATATATATTATATACTTATGCCAGCGCTTCTAGATGATGTACCACATCATTGTAATCGAAGAAAACAGTGAGCAAAACCTTCACATTTGATCGAACTTGGCGTGCTTTTTTAAAGCGCTTGTTTTATAAGCTTATAAACATTTTTTTGAGACAAAGTAGACTCGGCGAATGCCACAGCCAACATTTTAAGTGCGTGGAGCACTTTATTTCGTTTTTAACGCAAAATTTAATACACATTCTTTAAAAAATCGAAGAACACAACAACCTGACTAACTTTTTCAGTTGTCAAAAATAAACTACTAATCCAAAATGGCTGATAATGCAAACATATGAGAAACATATGTGTACCATATGTGTACGACAAAAACTTCGATAATCGAATGTACACAGCCCGTGAAAATTCAAAATTCACTTTTTCTTTTGAACAGACCTCGTATAAGTATTCAAATATAAAAAACTATTCAAAATAATTAATTTCAATGTTGAAAATTCCTTACTTTACTTGAATAATTCTAAAGCATTATTATAATTTATAATAAGTGACAGATTTTTTAAAAAGTTTTATATCTATGAGCCTACTTATATATGATCGATAGAAAAATAATTAAACATGCAAAACAATCATTTTTAAATAATTCAAAATATCACATGTATAAGTTAAACAAATTTAATATATTCATATATTTAGATGATAAATACATGAGTTTTTAGATGAATTGTTTGGATTATAAATTGTATAGGCATATCTGGAATGCTATATTCAATACTCAACAAAAATAAAAAAAAAAACAAAAAGAAGAAACATAATATAAATAAACAAATAAATAAAATATTAATTAATAGTAACCTTATTTTATAATGGTTTCAATAAAAGTTTCAAATTTTACGAATTAAAAAAGTTTATTCGAATTTCTATTGTTTTTCATTAAAAATGTTGCTACTTGTTAATTATGGTATCACTACTGGAAATGCGCAGCTAATTTTCGTTCATTGATGGGTTGGAAAGAGGAATTTTAAAGTTTGGGTTGAATAATATGAAATTTTATTCAAAATTCAATAAGTGAATGGGTGAGTGGGCTGCAATATGGCATCTATTCCACAAAAACCTACGTTATACCACTGAATATATGTAAATATTTCATGTTTTACGATTTATTAGAAAAAAAAAATTAATGGTTTTTTTTGTCAATAATAAAAACTATGTATTTAATTTGTGTATTTTTTAAAAATATTATTATTAAATTGTTCAAGGGTACCAAACTTATTTATTATTAATTATTCAATAAATTCATATATAATCTCTCTTTAATATTTTTTTAAATAAATAATTGATCATGTTAAATTTTCAATGGCCTGATATTATCTTGTTGTAATTTATACTCAGTATACATCATATAACGTTGATTGGTCTTGAGAGGGTTTCTGAGTATAAATGACTACAACTCCCCTACCCTAATCCATATAGCATCAACTTACTCCCTTTGATATTGAATAATTGACTTTAATATTTAGATCTACTTCAAGGCATAATAGGTATGTAATTATTAAGGAGAGCATAAAAGAAGTGGATAATTAATTATATTATTATATTGCTCAAATAATAATTGTCACATATGGAAGGTAATATAAAGTCTTCTACAATGTTAACTTATTTCTAAAAATGTCAGCAAAAATAGAAAACTGCCCTCAATACATTTTTTGTCAATAAACCTACCTATTATCTAATTATATGTAAGAGAAAATTAATCTAACAATCTTAATTATTTCTCTTTTTTTCTTTGTCTTTAATTTTTTAAAAATAATAATACAATAGATATTCAGTGGTTATTTGTTAAAAGGGATTATTTATTTATTATTCTATACTCTCAATTATTAAATTAATAAAAATCTTTTTAGAAACATAAAAAACAAGCAAATTCATTTTCTTGTATCTGTTACAAAATGAAGGATTGACAGAAGGGATAATGAAGGCATGTTTACTCTTTTTTAGTGGAATTCGATCCTTTAACCCTTTCCTCGCCATCTATTATCTCTTCTTGTCTAGTTTTTTGTCAATCTTACAGAAAATTCTTTAGTCCTTTTAAAAAAACTCACTAAAAGGTAGTTTGTTTAAAGGAGTTATCCAAACATTCCTTTTAGAAATGTAAAATACATATATAACTTTATTTATTATTAAATACAGAGTAAATTTTAAGATTATTTTTTTTAAATCCTTATATGTTTTTTCATTGAAAATTCCTTCCTGAGAGGATGACTTAGGTTTATATTTTCATTTTTACTTTCCCGCATACTTCGTATAAGGGAAGTATTGGAATCGTCAAAAATTTCGACTTCGAGATTTCGATAGATCTTGACGTTTTAGACCTCCCTGAGTCGGAAAATACCATTTTTCGAATTATGTCTGTGTGTGTGTATGTATGTATGTATGTATGTATGTATGTATGTATGTATGTATGTAATGTCTGTAAGCAAATTTACTCAAAAACTAATCAAGCTAGGACTTCGAAATTTGGTACACCGATATTATTCACAGTTTGTAGATTTCTATCAAAATTTCGTCAAAATCGGTTAACCGGAAGTGGTACTTTACCTACACTGGTTGCGTTTACCTTTCAAGTAAAGTACCAGTTTGCTTCGAGATATTTGCTTCCTATTTTGTATATAGATTTAAAAATATGAAAAAAATTGAGATACCAAATTTCATCATGATCTGACTACAGGAAGTGACATTTTACCTATACAAGTAGCGTTTCTTTTTTACCGACCGACGATAGTAAGGGAGGTATTGTTTTCACACCAAATTTCACCTATGGATATTTTTAGGTACATATCTCCACGAATCATGCATTTTCTTAACAGAAAAAAAGTATTTTTAGCATGATGTCTGTCCGTCCGTCCGTATAGATGTGTACAGCCTGAACGGCTCAACGGATTTTGATGAAATTTGGTATATTTACTTAATACATCAGTAGGATGAATTGATCAACTTTTGGTGCAAATCCGAAAACCGGAAGTGCTAGTATTGCCGATCGAAGAGAGGAAGTGAAGGGTTATTTTCATATCAAATTTCACGTGAGGACATATCTCCACGTGTTATGCACTTTGTATTGGTTTTATCCTCGAGAAAAATCATCTTCATTAGTTTTTTCTTAATTTAAAATTATATGACTTCACCCAGCACTTCATGACGTCATATATTATAAATTAAATAAAATTAAAAATATTTATATTATATCCATATCTGTTTTTTTTTACATTTAAAATGTCAGTTAACCGGAAGTAGCACTTTATTCTATATATATATATATATATATATATATATATATATATATATATAAATGTTACCAAATATCAAATTTGACACCAATAAACTAATACGAACTGGCTCTTTATCAATACCAAGTTTACACATTCTAAATATTCATTCACAACTCTTTATACCTATTTATATGCGGGAAAGTCTAGGGGAGGACACTTCCGCTTATTTTTTATAATTAAAGTAATTTAATGAATTCAAAAATTTTAGAATTTCTTTTTTCAATTTTATTGTAAAAGTAAATTCATTTTGTTTATTAAAAAAAAAAAATATTTTAATTAATTCATTTTTCGAATCTCCATTTTTTTCCATTCTGATTGAAATTGAAATAATGTCCTTTCACCATCGACTTGTATGTTTTTAGTGAATTTACGTTATACAAAAAAAAAAATGAAATTATGGTAAACACTTGAAGTTGTTGAATCATCATTATTCATTTGTGTTTATACAATCTGCAATTTTTCTTAATTATCTTTTTGAATGATAATTCCATTCATTCATTAATTTTTTATAAAAAGATTTAATATTAAAAAATATTAAACAATAATAATAATAATAATAATAATAATATAATAATAAATTGTAAGAGCATTTATTTATCATCTTATTCAATTATTTATTTCATTAAAAAAATAATAGAAAGTAAACAAAAGCGAAGAAAATGAAAAGCGTCGAGCTGTAATTATGGTCGATTCATATACACTCATTTATTTATTCACTCTTAGGAGGTTGAAAGAAAAACATTTATTTTGTGTCCATAAGAGGGTGGGAAGTAGAGATTTTACAATTTTCAAATCAATTTAACATTGAAGAGATTCTTATTAAGAAGTTTTTGTTTTCGAAAAGAAAATGAAATAAATTTCTTTGCTCTGTGTCCCCCATCATAATCATCCACCCCCCTCCTCTTACATCCCGAATATTGCTGCCATCTCAACACTCGCGTACATTGTTAGGTTCCGTATGAAAAAGAAAAATAATAAATCATTTCTAATGGACTATTTTCATATAATTTGTTTTTTTTTTCTTGGTGAATGAACAGTTGCTCAAGTATATAAGCTTAGACGAATATTATTACGGTGTTTCGATCACTCACTTCGGTTGAATTCATTTTGAACTAAAAAAAAACATACACCCATACTTTGCCATACACCAACACATGTTGTCCAATTTTATAAATAAATCAATCAGTTTTTTTTTTTATAAATGGTGGAATTTTTTCTATCACCAACCAAAAGACCTCTTTCAACTCCACCCAATCTCTCATTTCTAATGCATTTGATACATATGATTTAAATGGAAAAGAAAATTAAAGGTGGAAGAGAAAAAAATCAAACGATTTTAAAATGTTATTTTATCAATCAATCAATAAATATATAAAAATATAAATGATATTTTATCTTTAGTATCATTAAATAGGCGCTCAATTATTTACACACGACATAAAATTTTCACTCTTCACTAGAGAAACAGAACCTATCAAATACTTAATTTTATATGTATTAAATATTATTTTTTATTTACTTTTGTAAATTTCTTTTATATATATTTGGCATTAATTAAAAAATAAAACGGAAAAATCAAGAAAAAAAAAATATTTTACTATATAAAATTTTTATAATAAATAAAATAATAATGTAGGGTTGGTGGCTTCGAAGCAGGTTTTTTTAAATAAAATATCGTTTTTGTTTAAAAATTAATAAACAAGATAAAATAAACTTCTTGATGAGCGTCGTCTTCTGAAATAAACGTGTTCTTCGTATAGGGTCTATTAAACTTGACGTCTTAAACATGAATGATGATTGGTGTTCGTATGGAGTCTTCTTCATGAATGATGCCGTCTGACCAAATCCGAGCCATTTTATACCCCTCTGGTGACGGCGGAGTGGTGGGGGCGCTCGGCGACCAATCGGGTGACAGACGCTATGCGAGGAGCCAATAGATGACTCCGTTATAATAATTATCTCCAATCGTAGGCTTGAGAGAGGGGGCACCGAGGTCTTAAATATTAGTCAGAGCACAACGAGAATTTGTCCAGTCGCTCCGAGAACAACTCAGTCGAAGGAATAAAAAAAAAAAAAAATTCCCATTTTTTTCAAATCCTACAATAATTTATTTATTTTAAATTTTTAGCATGATGTTGATTTATTTCTTTATATTAGAAATTAATAGAAATACTAAAAGAAGGGCATCAGATTTAACATAAAGCATACATAAAATATTTATCGTAAATTTATTATTTACATTTAATATTTTTCACATGATTTTTTTAAAGCGCTTTATTTAATTGATATGTTTGTTGTTTGGTAAAGTGTTTGTATTCATTTGTGAAAGTCCTTTTTCTACTCTATAAAACCGTGTTATTTATATTTTAATATAATTGTATTTTTCAACCTTAGAAATAGAATATCCAGAAGGCAAAAATCAACATTTTCGACATTTACATTTCTTCAGTTTTCATCGCAATCAAAAAGCAGTTGAAGCCGCTCGTGACTTATGCAACGTGTATGTAGAAAGTGTCATAAGTCATAAGAGAACGTCATCTGCGTTTGGTGGGTCTGGGAAGGCATATAATATAATGGGAAATGCTTAGAAAGAACGAAAACGGGCAACATCGTTCAACTATGCCGTATGAACGTGGCTATGCGACTGAGAAGACAAGATCGACAAGGCCAAATCATCTTGTTACACAATAACGCCAGACCCCATGTTGCACACAAGTCGTCAAACCCGAACTTCAAAAGCTCAAACGGGGGGTTCTTTAGCATCCCCCGTGCTCTTCGGACCATTATCACCTTTTCAGTTCCATGTCGAATCAAATGAGGGGTATTATCTTCGAAGGCGAAGAGGACTTCAAAAACTGTCTCAAGATCTTCTTCGACACCAGACCAGGTGATTTTTGGTGGAAAAGCATCAACATATTGGTCTAGAGGTGGAAAGAGATGGTAAACAGTAATAATTTATTAATTTATTGTTATAGTTATTGTTTCTTGTTTAAATAAAGCTCTTTAAAAAAACGAACAAACTTATTTTCCAACCTATATAATACTAATTTTTTTTTTAATATATATTTATTAAAAAACAATTTTCTCAAACTTCCTAAATTTTAATTAAAATATAGTATAAATTAAAAAGCCCTGAGAGTGAGCTTGAGTGTTATAAAAAATTTTCAAAAATTTTAACAATGACAGATACTTGAAGCAAGGAAGGGTCTCTCTTGGTTTTTAAACAAGTATTCTAAAATATTATTAAGAATCATTTTCTATAATCAATATATTTTAATTACGTTCGGTTTTTTTTTTATTTAAGAACTGGTCACCCTTTTCGATAAAGGTTTTATTAATTAATAACTCCATAAAAAAATATTGAAAAATATATATATAGTACCGGGACCCCGAGCCTCGGCTCGGTACTTAAGTTAAAAAAAATGATTCATTATTATTGGATTTGGCTGGTAATATTAATACCTGGGACACCGAGCTCTCGCTCTACCCTTTAAAAAATATTGATACACAATTCTTTAATTATTTATTACAATTATTAAATGTTACACATTTGCATCAATCTGATTAAAATTAATGAACTTGTGCTCCTCAATAATACATAAATATATAATATATAGGTACATATATTTTTTTTCTATAGTGTTTTTTTGAAAAACTGTTTAGCGCCCCAAGTGGTTATAAAACAAACTAAAGACAAAAAAACGTGCTTTGCAGCTTTTCGGAATTAAAAAAGCAAAATTGGCAGTCGTGGGACTGGCCGACAGAAGTGAAAACTTCTGCGTAAGAAATTTTAAAACAGACGAAATTCGCGCTATTTCACGAGAAAGATGAATTTCATATGCATGTATATATATATAACTTATATATTATTTTAAACATATATTTTAAACAAATTTGTAACTTATATTTATATATATATAAATACACAACTTTGTTTAAAATATTGCAATACGAACTGTTTTATAATTCTTATCTCTAACATAAAATATATATTTATTATGTGAAGTTCATTTCGTATAATTTTGATTATATATGTATATATGAAATGAACTTTACATAATAAATATATATTTATATGTTAGAGATAATTTATAAAACAGTTCTAATGACAATTCAAATTTCGCGCTCTGTTATAAGAAATTTGAAAGCAGATGGTTTCATGGTGTTGGTCACGATCACGCGAGTTCTATACTTTTTCCCCATCCCGCAAAAGTGCTCAACGCCGCTAAAGAAGTTTTCACTTCAAAAATTATTTAATATTTGGAAATATATCTGACTTATAGAAAAAATGAATATTAATTAAAGAAAGAAATAGTTTTAAAATATCCTGAATAATATGTAACAATTTTCAAGATAGAAATTTATTACAATATTACAATTATTAACTGTTGCATCATTGCATCAATCTGATTAAAATGAATGGAACTTCGGGTACTCAATAATAATAAATAAATAATATTAATAAATATATTGAATAATATTTTATTGAAAAAATATTAAAACTTATAAAACTATCTAAAACTTTATTAATAAAAGAACAATGAATAAATAAATATAGAATAGTAATTTATTAAAAAGTAAACAATAGATAAAAAGAAAAAAAAATAACAAAATCATTATTTTCATTTTTAAATAACGATTCACCCGGCGAGTTTCGAACCGACGAAATCCACTCGTTAAAACATCAGTCCAACCGCTGGACTATATGTATTTAGATAAAAAATTGTCATTTTTTTACTGTCTTAGCAGGCAGTATTAAAAATTTTGACGTTTTCCATATAATATATAATTTTCAATTAAGAAATTAATAATGAAGCTGTATGTTTCAAGAGATATCATCAATAAAACTTAATTTTTCTTTATAAATACTATATCTAGTGTGAATTTGAAAAAAATCGTTAGAGCGGTTTTTGAGAACCATGATATATAGATAAATACATATATACAATTTTAGCTAGCATAATAAGATAAGATAGATCGAGAGAGAGAGAGAGAGAGAGAGTGATAGAGAGATAATAAAATCAAATATCACTGACATGATATTCAAATCAATGACAAAAACATCATCTTCTGTTAAGTAGTAGTTGACCCAATATTTCATTCCCCTTTCACACTCTTCATTCGTAAAATAATCTCTAGTCTACTTTATAGTATGATTAAATTTTATAGATGAGTGATCTTTTTTATTGAAATCAACAAATTAAATCCCACGAGAGCGATAAATATGTAAACGGTGTCTTTGGAAGAACCTCCCCTTAATAACTTGTGCCAGGGTGGTTTTTATGATCAACCCTTACAGATCCCTTTTGATTGTGGCATTGGACACTTAAAGAGTGAGTTAATGTAGTAAAAACGCCACCCAATGTCGAGTTAATATCTTGATTTAGTCTTCTAAAATGTGGGTAGGAGAAGGGTGAAGGCAACTTAAATTGATAACTAGCACTTGCGATTCAGTTAATTACCTGGAGAAGAATTAAACGAATCCAATTGTGTAATATCTTTGTGGTGGATAATCCAATAAGAAAATCACGACGAATAAGCAACTCTTGGGTTTGCACCATTAATTCGAATTTACAACAAATTTCTAATTTATTAATTATAATTATCGTAAATTTTCTTCCCCTGATTGAAATAATATCTTTTTGGGTATTAAATAAAAAATAAAAAATTTTAATTTAATTTAATTAATTAATGTTAAATACATATAAATTAAAAACTTTAAAATTGGTTCAATTTATTATATACTTGTGAGAAATTTTTCCTAACGTAATAAAAATAAAAAGTATAGAAAAAGTAGGCTCTATATTTATATTATATAATATATTGCAATATATAAGAACCTGCAAATAAAAAATATTTCTTTATTATTGTGGGAATGGAGCTTTTTGGCTCATCAAGACTACCATAGCAACTCGAGAGACTGACCGAGTCAGCCAAAGCCTGGCGCATCTTACGGCCTCCAGCTCAGCCAATCTCAAACACGAAATCATCGCGGTGCGTGCTTCCTCTCTACGCCGCTCCAAGCAGCGAGCGCCCCAAACGTCGCCGCCTTCGCCGCATTCCCCCACTCCACGCTAAGCGTGCCAATTCAACGACCAATAGCAACCGAGTTTCAGTCGTTTGGACTTCTTTATAAAAAGGACCCCGGCACGATTCTATTCAGTTTTTTATCAGTGTTCATGGCGAGTATACCCACGTTATCAGCATATCGCATCGTTACGAAAATTTAAGAAGAAGTATTATTATATTCAGGAACCGAAGAAGTTATAATATCATTTATTTATCTTTATACTGTTTTTTTTTATCTTGTTCGTTTTCTTTAAATAAAAACGATATTTTTTGCAACCATTTCTAAACAGAAACAGATATTTTTTGCTAAAACAACCCCTAGAAAACGAAATTCCCTACATTATATTTTACTTATTTTTACAAAAAGAATCTATTTATGATATTAGAATAAATTATTAATATTGTTTTTTAATTTTAAAACATTATAAAAAAAAAAATAATATTTACAAAAAAACAAATTATTAAAATATTTATCTACTATTTGTCTATTATTAATATTTGAAGGAACTAAGGCCATTTGTGCTCCATTAGTTTATTTTAATTAAATGAATATTCCAATTAAAATATTAAAATGTTTAGGATTATGGAAACCATTTCATGTACAACAAACGAATTCATTGTTTTGTCCGTTTTCTTTCAGATTTCAACGACCGCCTATTCTCACATAATCGTTCTTGAAAAATCGCAATACCTTTTTGATCCATAACTTGTCAATGCATTTGAAATTTCAATAGTTAAGACGTCATTATCCCAAAAATCGCAAAAAAGAACATCTCCAAAATATTATTTATTATTTATAAATTCCTCTTCTTTTGTTAAACATATTTATAATTTTATCTTGGTTTTATTATAAAAATAAAGAAACTCAACTGACAAAATTGTCATGCATTGATAATCGTAGAAAATAAAGAATAATAATTATAATTATCTAATCTTAATTTACAAAATTCAAATTTTAAGTAGTTTCTAGGTGAAGGATTGATTTATAAATTTCTTATTATATTCAAGGTGTTTAAAAAAAAAATATTTTATTATATTCCTTATATTTTTATGTTGTCTTTGAATATCAAAATATCACTTTGCCTACAAAAATGTGTAACAAGCTCAGAAGCATAATGAATAAATCTGTTTTATTTCCAAATTTAACTGATTTTATCTAAAAAAAAGTTTCATATTTCTTATTTGTCCATGTATTATATTTTCTTAATATATATATAAGATGGTAGGTTTAATCAAATGGACTATTTACCTAACCTTAACACAACAATCCTGTCTCATTGTTGTGATACCAACTTAGGAATATTAAAATAATATAATTATTATTTTACATGTCCATCCCTCCCTGTGGGAGATAATTCATAGAATTTTCTACATATATGAGATATATGAGATTAGTTTATTAATATGGTATAAATTAGTATCATTCCTATGTTTGCTTTCTACTTCATCATATATACTGTTTGATATTTTATTCACTATTTTACATGGTCCATCTCTAATTGGGTCAAGTTTATTTCTATTTGTTTTATTTCCCTTTTCAATATAAACCAGGTTTCCTATCTCGAATATATATTATTTTCTTGTTCCACTTTTGCCTTATTTACATGGTGGTTGTATTGAGAGTTGATAAATGCTTGATTTCTGTCTTCCTGAAGGTTAAAGTCTTAAAGTATGTAGTTGTTTCCTTTCCCAGCATTAAGTATGCTGGAGAAAACTTGGTAACGCTGTGGGTGGTGTTCTTATAAAATGTTCTATTGCAATAGTTGTCCATCATCGGTTTCTGTTTACCAAGGTTTGAATTTAGAAATATTAAAATAATATAACTATTATTTTACACACACACATATATATATATATATATATATATATATATATATACGTATTATTATGAACGGGCATATTGTATAGTATGTAATATGTACCATGTCTATTTTTTACAATTACTATATATATATATATATATATATATATATATATATATATATATACTAGTCTTACTGTAATAAGAAAATTTAGATTGTATCTTAACCCAAGAATTTTTAAAATCTTTCCATTCAAATCGAGAGGATTTATCTGACAATTCAAAAATAATAAAATTGATTTGTAAAAAAAAAAAAAATTATTTTCCAATCGAAATTTCTACTTTATCGTTAATGTTTTAGTAGATGTGAATGGGAGATCTGGTGCTGATGCCAGAATTACAAACTCCAAGATTAACTTATCTCCCACGCAAGCATCAATTATAATCCCCCACCCCCACCCCCCCACACTTGACTTATCTAAAAGCAAAAACAATCGCTGATCACGTCTATATTCGCATTGTACAATTGGAGAAGGATGGGTGGTGACTAATTAGCTGTTAACCACACACTGGAACGAACAAACCAACCAACAACTCTCGTTAACTTATTTAAAAAAAAATATTCACATCTATGAAATTAAATTTATGATAACTCAACCTTGATGATTTAACAAGGATTGAGCAACTTGTTATAATCGGCCCTAACAAATTAAATTTTAGGTTGGTATCATTAATTAACAGTTGATAATATAAAATTTTTCATAAATTTATGTATCTAGGTAATTAATCGGATATATTTTATTTATTTATTGTTTTATTTTTTGTTATTTTAATAATTTAATAAAATGTCGCATACAAAATAATTAATATTTTAATTAAATTTTATCAAATATTTGTTTCATATATGAATTACGTATTATAAAACCACATAGCTGTTAGATTTTAACTTGTATTTGGTTATCATTCATTCTATTGATAAAAAATCTATCAATATAAATTGCTTGATAAAAAATGTATCAATATTTCTATTACACCGTCTATTTTGGTGTTAGCTTCTGATTACCTCTCCTACCTGTATTTTTTAATTGTGGATATGAACAATATATTTACAATTAGTTTGAAGAACTATTAATTCTTTTAATTTTTTTTTTTTTTACTTTTAACTTTTGAATTTAATAATAAATATTTACTTATAAAATAGGAATGGTATCTCTGAAGTTGCATATAATTTTAAAAGAATATTTTTTAATATTGTGAATATATGTATATGTATACACTTAAATTTAGGTTAAACTAAATTTTGACCAAATTTTTTGTTTCCTTTGTAATTTTCAAAATAAAAATAATTCAGAGCTAGATGTGTTAAATGTTATGTTGTTATGTACTAAATTTTATTGAAACTTGATTCTACATAGAAATTTGTTAATTTGTTAATCAAAAAGTTCATAAGTGGATCAAGTTTCAAACTACATATACATATATTACAATTAGGAATTTATTATCTTTATTTGCTCCTCTCAATTTTTTTTTATGTTAATTTATTATCTTTTTCTTATTTTATTGTTATGATTAAAATTGTATTTTAGAGAAATTTTATTTATTTTATTAAAAATCCCGATTTGTAGACTTCACAATTATTTATGGCGTGTTTTAAATGAAATGTTGTAGAGTATAAATTTTTCTTCTTTTGATGAATAAAGAGAGAAGTTCGTTGGGAAATACCAGGAAAAGAGATGATTATGTTGCTTGGCTCGTGATGGGGGACGTTTTTATGTTTGTTCTGTTCAGAGGTCATTCAAATTGCTTGGCTTTTGAGCTAATAGGCAATGGAACAGACAGACAGACAGATAGACACCCAAAAACAAGCATTTAATCCATTCTCGGCAATGTAATAACTTGTCAGCCAAACATCAGACAGCCATCTGTAGCCAAGCACAGCGACATTTACAAACTATTATGTTGGCAATTGTAACTTTAATCATAAGTTAGTCAATGGAAATTAAATACGGCAAGTGGGAGAAAGAAAGAGAGAGAGAGAGAGAGAGAGAGAAAAAACAGAGGAGAATAAAAATAAGTAGAAATCATGGAAACATTAGCGAGTCCATTCACAAACTTAAAGAAAAGTTTTACGAACAAATGAAGAACAGAATAAGAATATAAATTTTCAAGCTGGAAGTAATCAGGTTTTATTCATTTGAAAGGATAGAATTCCTGTCAAGGAAATGTAGAGAAACTTTATAATTGAATATTTACTATAATATTTTGTTAATGAATTTTTGTTGAGAAAATAATCATTTCGTAACCCTGGACAAACATTTGATACTCCAACTTTTTATTTTGATTATTACCTTTTTTTATATTTATATTTAAGTATATGTAAGAGTGAAGGAAGAAGGGGATGAGGAGGTTTCCAATTCCTGTATTGAATTCATTGACGAGTGAAAGATTCATCGATTGATTGGAAACAATTCTAATATTGATTTCTAATATAAGTCTTTAACTTAGAAAGAATTGTAATAATTTGCCTACAGAGAGTATATATAAAATGGAAAATATTTAAAAGAATATGATTTATTTACATATTTCTTCTTTTTTAAAAGCACTGAATAGCCGCTTTAATTTCTGTATATTTCAACAAATATGATTATTATTATTATGTAAAAGATTAAATTTAGTAATTAATATCAATTGAAATAATAATATATTTGTTTAAAATATAAACTATTAATTTAATTTAAAAAAAAATAGTAATAATCACTTAGGGTTAAAGTACTAAACAAAACATGTCCTACTTCTGAGATAGTCCCCAACAAAATAAATTTCTTTAGTGAAAATATAATTAAAGAGCGGCGACGTTAATCCCTTAATTACTCTTAGGAAATATAATTTGAATACTATAATCGGATTATCATTTAAATAGAATTCTAAATTAATTTATATAATGATCTGTAGTTTGCATCACCTATGCAATGTTTACAATTCATCAACTCTCAAAGACCAGCGAGGTTTTATTTAGCTTAGAATCTAAGCCTTTTAGAAACTTTTATTTAAAATACAGTGGTGCGCCTCGCACAGCGAACGCTGCACACAACGAACTTCATTTCAACTTCTTTCATGATTCACTAAACAACGAACTTCGTTTCACACAACGAAGTCGCCCGAGCTTCCACGAAATTATCCTTTTATCAAGGTGCAGTATTTGACACCAATCACCACATCCATTCTTCAGCTAATGGATCAGCAAGCTATTGCAAACTTTAAAAAAAACTCTACACTAGAGCCCTCTTTAAAAAGGTGTTTGAAGAATGCGAGTTTGGTGGAGACAATATGACTGTCCAAAAGTTTTATCATAATGTCATTATGGCAATACGACTTATACAGAAGGCCTGGGAAGAAGTGTCACAAAGAACCCTCATTTCTGCTTGGAAGATGCTTGAGCCTTCGTGCACCCAGAAAGAAGCAATAGTTGATGACATAGAAGTGGTGAAGGACATGATCACAGTGACCCAAAGGTTAGAATTAGAGGTACATGAAGAGGATGTAGAGGAGCTCCAAGCACTTCTAGTCCCGCAACAGGACAATGCTCAAAGGGAAGCGTCATCTGATAACGAGGAGCAACACAATCAAACAATCAACCAATCCCAACTGCTCACATCAAGAACATCCTGGTCAAATGGACCTTGTGAATAAATATCCCATATTAGTAATTATTTATGTAAGGAATGTGTGTGGTGGAGCATTGCAGACTAAGATACTATATTTGGTATATTTGATCTAGATAAGAAGATGTGCATCATAAAAGAGTTAGTACAAGAGTGATGAAGATAGAGGGCCTATAGTTTTTAATTAATTAAATTAATTTATTTTATTTTAATTTTAAAATTATTAAAGCTAAAAGTAAAAAAAGTTAACTTAAGATAAAAAAAAAAATGAATATAAACAATCACATTAACCTCCTAATTCTAAAATAAGTGTAAATATACAAAATGTCCAAAAATTATTAAAGTACAGGCTGAGCATGGTAAGAGCCCTTTTTAGCCGGGTTGATCAGCTCTTATATTATTATTTAATAAAATTACTTTATTTTAAATAAATTCAGCATCTTTTTAAAGTTTCTAAGACACCCAAATTTTGATAAATATTTTATAAAGTTTTTATGAATTTAGAATAAATAAAAATGATGAATTTTCTTCTAATAGTTCAAATTCTATTCTATTCTATTTAAATGATGAAAGTTCTTTCGAGAACTTAACTTAGCATAACTTAGCAATCTATGTAAGATCTGTCCTGCATCTTTCAAAAAAAAGAGTTTAATTAAAAATTAAAATTCTTTAAAATAAAAAAATATAAAATTTTAAAAATGAATATAATAATTTTTTGATGTTTTAGTTAAATTACATATAGGTACATTTATCCTCAATTTTAATACTTTTGTGTAATTGGATATTCCAGATGGCGGCGGATTAAATCGATTGTTCACTGAGCGATGAAAGTTCTCCATCCAAGCATTTTGGCCACTGAATTTGTCAGCTAATAGATACAGTGGTTGGCGATGGCTGCCTCGTGACTGCATCGGGACCCTCCGACTGTCGTATGCCCCATCTGGGCCATGGCCAGGCCATGCCCGGCCCCCTGTTAAGCACTGGGCGGCGGCCAGCGCCATGCGAGGCCACTGCTGCTGCCTCCTGCTGCTCCTGTTGTTCCCGTTTCCGGGACAAGTAAGTGCCGGGCCCAGGTACAGCTCCCGGATTGTTGAGACCAGAGCGGGCGCCATCAGGGGTGTCATCTGGGAACTTAATTCGAGACATCTCGAACCTGTTGAGGTTGGTATACATTCATTAAAATCATCAAAAATCAACAAAATTTAAAAATTTGGGAGCAACTTCAAAATTAGTTAATATTATTATTTCCATTTTGTGAATAAATAAAGATTTAAGACAAGATTAAGTCTGGGTTGAACCTTTTATAGCTACTCCAATAGATTTTGATAATTTATTTATTTATTTTTTAATTGTTTATTTATTGATATATTTTAATGTAAAACTTTTTCTTTCAATGAGATAATGATATGATACATACAGTCCATGGCCTTTAATGATAAATAATAATAATAATAATAAGACTATCCAAAGGATCGTGTTGGTCAGGGTGAATTCCCTTCTCACAGCGACCGAGCCTTATCCTTAATAAGATCTGAAAGGGATAGGTAAAATTTTGAGACTAACTCGCCTAATAATAATAATAGTAATAATAATAACATAATGTATCTTAAAATAATACATTTTTGTTTAAAATTTAGTCGAAATTTAATTTATTAGATTTTGAATTGTATAATTCGTGAAATGGCTGTCCAAAAGAAAATGATGATCCTCTGTATTCCATCCGCCATATTATCTAATTGAAGAGATTTACAATTTAATTAAAATGTGACATAAAAATGCAATAAAAGTAAAATATAGATTCCATTATGAATCTTAATTTGAGAATATATTTCAATTTAAAATATAAAAAGTTCATGACAAGAAAAACAATAAAAAAGTATAGATTCAAAAATTTAAAACTAACAACATAAATTTATTTTATATTGTTTCAGTGGCCAGCAAATTTTATTTTATTTATTTCATTCTGTTAAGTAAAACATAAAATTAACTCTTAAATAAAAATTAATAGATGATTGTATTCGATTTATAATTGCTCTACGCTAAACATTTATTACCTAGAATATAAATTAATTTTTATGATATTTTGAACGATTTTAAAATGTTTTAATTAATACTATAACGATTTGAAATGACATTGGTTTATTAATATTAAATTATAAAATTATAAATTTTATAGATGTAATATTATTTCAAATTTTAATGTTTCTAAATTTTTTAATTTTTCATAAAATGGTATTTGATGTTTGCCTATATACACCTACATATATAATACCTATTTCATAATCATTACAGAGTAAAAATAATAAATAAATGATAATTAGTATTAGTCAATTACAATTAAGATATATATATATATATATATGTTTTGGAAATTTTTATTATACAATGTTCCTTCGACAGGTATTTCTAATTACTTTAACTGAAAATTAATTAAACGAAATAATTGTCAAATGACTTAATTAAAATCTTTTAATAAATCTAAAAATGAGCTGTTGCAATGCACAGAACCGACAAACGATTTGAAATAAATTATTTTGTTATTTATTTATATTTAAAGTAAAGTATAAAAAAAAATATATTTTTAAAACTTGAATTAAAATGATTAAATTATATTATCTTGGTTTTTATTTTTAGTTTAATTACTCAATTATTAATTACTACTATATTTTAAAGCAAAAAATTTCCGACAATGAATATAAAATTAATAGTCTGTAAACTACCACATCCGGTTTTTGGATATACAGTAAAAGTTGATGAATTTATGCTACTGATGCATGAAGTAAATATATCAAATTTTATCAAAATCCGTTGAGCTGTTCAAGCTATACACGTCTATACGGACACACAATAGACAGACGGACGAACATACAGACCGACGGATGCTAAAAATACTTTTTTTTCTGTTAAAAGAAATGTAAAAATCTTACATGTGAAATTTGGTGTGAAAACAATACCTTTCCTTTCTATCGTCTGTCGGTAATAATATTAATTATTATGTATTTAAGAATAAAGACACGACAATCCTCTCGCATATGAAGAGGATGATAGATAAAAGAGTGATAAAACAACCTTCTTCTCTCCCATCTTTTATAAAAACCAAAAATGATGATTCTTAGATAATTTCTAGAAAGGGGTATTTTGGAACTACATATTTTTTATGTTATATATTTTAAAGTTGAGGATCAACCCTGATTATGTTTCTTTTTTTAGCTTCTTTTTTATTCTTTTCTATTCATAATTTCTCTTATTTCTTCTAATCATTTATTATTTAATTATTATTCTTGTTAAATTATGAAATTCTTTAGAAGAATATTTTAAAAACACATTTTTTTTTTATTTGTCTTGTCCCTTTATTCTAAGTGAAAAGTTATGTAAAATATATTTTCATTTTTTTTAATCAAAATTTTAATTTATAATTATGCTAAGGGCAGAGGTGTTTTTGTTAGAAAGCTAAATTTAATATTTCACTTGTATAACAGCATTTGCATGATTTTGAATTTCTAAACATTCTTCTAGAAAAGTTCTCTCGATGTTATTTTATCAATTTTCATTTGGAATGAGTAACCTGTGTGAAGTTGAATTTGATTTTTGTTTCTCTTGTTAGGTGTTCCTTGGAGTGCCGTACGCGGCACCCCCCATTCGGGATCTACGACTTCGTCCACCAGATCCTCCGTTGCTGTGGTCAGGCACCCGTTTGGCCGACGCCCAACCCCCTGTTTGCCCCCAGCGACCCCCTGACGTCACCAATCGGACGGCGGCACTTCTGCGCATGCCCAGGTCCAGGTACAATTACCTGAGGAGACTTGTACCTTTATTGGCCAACCAGAGTGAGGACTGTCTACATTTGAATTTATATATCCCCGGAGGCGGTGAGTATCCCTTTATAATCCTTTTCCCTTTGACTTACTTAATTTCAATTTGGGGATTTGGACGATTAAATAAATCACCTCAATAAACGATTTCTACAATAAACGATTATCTACAAGATTTTCAATGTCAACTTAATTGAAAAACATAAAACCCGATTTAGTTATCAACTTTGCTTTTCATATACATACTCCTTGCTCGTGGTATTTGTAGAATTTATAAACCCCTAACAACCCTCTTAACTATTAAGAAAATGAATTTCATTTTCATTTTTTTTTTTTTTTTAAATAAGCTATATTTATCAAATAAAATAAATTAATCCCAAGATAAAATATGAAACGATATAAAAAAAAATTATTTAAGTTTATTATTCTAATTCACTATTTACAGATCGTTTTTACATTAACTTGTTGAATTCATATAATCAAAATGTTAATTTAACAGTAGCGTATCGCTTCTGTCTAAAAATATACAAAACCACTACATTTTGAAATAAGGACGTTTTCACCTTCTCTTATTATTAGTACCTATAGTTAGGACGACAGTAATCATTTTTTTATAGAGGAAATACATTTTTGAAAGATTCTATAAAAGATTTTCAACAGGACCATCTAATACAATCCACTGTTCTGGATATTATTGTACTAAATTTTCTTTTTACTACTCTACATATTAATATATTATTTTCTTTTTAATTCAAAAATTATAAAAATTATTATACCATTATATATTATTTAATTTTTAATTTCACAATTAAAACTTCCCTCCTCATTTTTAAACTTTCCCTAATATTAATATTATGAGAAATTAAAACTAATTTTATTTTAAACCAATACTTTTTCAATAATCTCATTTACTTTTCATCCTAAATGTGTCTCTAATTATATATATATATATATATATATAAATATTTAGATGTATGTTCATTTCAAATGCAAACACATAAATAAGTCAGAATGCATACACAAATGTTAAATATCCATTTAATCTGCCTACATGAATAATTTATGTAATTTCATTATGTAATTACATAAATAAAGTGACATATTTAAAAATGAAATCTTCAATAGGTAAATCGATTTAAATATGTAAGTTCATGGTTTTTTGACAGTACTGATGTTTTTGATGATTTATTGAATGGCAACCACTCCATAAATATGAAGACCATTTGTTTCATCAAGCATTTAATAATATGTAATATGATTAAAGTTAATAATAATTACTACACACTAACTAACTTTCACTGGAAGGTTGATAAATTAGTCACAGGCTAAAGATTTCAAATTCATTTGTCATCAGTTAAAACAAACTGCTTTCTATCCCCTAATACAATTTTCAGTTGAATAAAAAAAAAAAAAAAATCCAATAGAATTGAGCTCTAAAAAAAGAGAAAATAAATAAAAAAACTTTTAATTTTCCATGTTTAAAATCAAAAGAAAATGATTGCCATCCATTTAGCAATTTTGAAATTTCAACCTTAGTTGTCCTAAATGAATAGCGTCTATCTATTTATTGATATCATGATATATTATATATTATATACATATCTATATATATATCCTAAATTGATTTTTTTTTGACAAAGCCCAATTTAAATGACCCCCTCCCTCCCCCCCGCCTCTCGCTTATGATTTTATCAGTCAGGTATATTTCATTCCTCCCCCACACACATCTACATAAAAAAAAAACCAATTCAATTTGACTAAACGCACGAGGGTTTGGGATTGAGTTCATATTTGATTCGCGAATCCTTCCCCCATTCACTTAACCTACTCTACTCTAGCTATTTTTTGAATTCCTGATGTGTTCCGGTTCGATGGAAGGAGAACACCGATTAGATAAGAGCGTAATACGATTAAGGTAGTTGAATCCGTGTAGAATTGGTATTACAAAAATCACGATGACATAGCATACAAATTATACTTAGTATTATTAAAAGCAACTAAGGAAATATTTCTAATCGTAGATTTCATTTCCTTCTCTATTATTTTATTTTTTTTTTTTTATTTATGAGATGAATATTTAAAATATTTGAAAATATTTCAATAAGTTAAGTGTTAACATTAAAATATTTTTATCTTATAATTATTACCTTGAATATATATAGATTATCAAAATATTATATTATTAATTCAAAAAACAGAAATATTTGTTATAAAGCCTATAATAATATTGTTGAGTAGATATTCAGTTCAGCACTGTTCATCTTCTTTAGGTTCTTTAGGAGGCTACGTTCATTTTAAGAAAATTAATATTATGTCTAGAAATTCCCATAATTATTTTTTAAAATATTAAATAATAAAATTATTTTTTTTTTTCAATTTTTAATTAAATCTATTAATTTAATTTCTCATAAGTTAGGAATTTAATTAATAGAATATTTTAGATTAAATTATATTTATTATAAAATCATAATTTCTGTAGGAAAATTCTGTTTGATTGATAAGTAATTATAGGATGAAAAATATGAAGAGATTAGTTTAAGGAAATTGATGCATTGTGTTTGCCGAGCACTAAGGAGGAAAGTTTACATTTACCATATATACAGGTATATATCATCCTTAGGCAATTATTAGAAAAGATTGTCATTATTTCTATGATTAAAATTTTATTTTTTTTTTTTTTATTGAATATTCACATATTTTTATTAGACAGAAGAGCAATTCACATCTAATTATTTGGAATCAAATTGAGTGACATCCGGAGTCTTTTATTTAATCTAGGCGAATATCCCAATTTAATATTTGAGCATCCGAATGAAGTGGAATCGTATTAATTAAGTAATGGAATTGACTTAGATATAAATATTTAAATTAGCATCTAGTTTATTTAATTATCCATTAATGTTTAAACAACATCCTTGTTTATTTGATTAGGAAATGAGAAATAACTCATTTGCTAATTCTTTATCGTGAATTGTAAACAGAATAAAAATGTTACTAAAAAAGCAAACTTTGTTTAATTTATGAGATTTAAACCAACATACTGAAAAAATAAATAAAATCCATGTCAAGTTATTTAGTCAAACTTTTGTGATATTCCAAATTTAATCAAGGAAATGAATAATAATATTTTTTTAAATTATTGATTATTACTTTTTAACTTATAACAAAATTAACAAATTTGAATTCCCCTTTATAACCACATTCAACTTCTCTCTATTCCTATTAATTTACATATTTTCTAATCAATACTTTATTATTTTGATTTATAGTTTATAGACAATAACTATCAAATAATTATACCATATTTTCAGGACAACATCATCAAATTTAATAGACCTTATATTTTAAGAATAAAAAAAAAAAATTCAAAAGGTTCTGAAATTATGCCTTGCAATTTTTGAATAATTTGGATGTTAATAATGACTCATCGATTCCATAGATAAAGAATTACAAAAAACAAATAATGTCAAATAACGAACAAAATATTCCGATATTTTCACTTACTGCTTGAAAGAACATGTTAATTAGTCAAGTTACTAACTCAGCTATAAAATTTAATTAATTAGCTCCCGCGCATGTTATTGCGTTTATTATAAAAGCGACTTTATAACTCACAGGTTTAATATATAATTAGGATGTTGCTCATTCCACCGTTCGGTATAAATTCCTTTATGGCAAGAAGAGATTAAATAATAAATGTAGTTGCTTGAAAGAATTGAAACATGTCATTATTGACTCAATGAAACGATGTTTGTCACAACCCTCTTCTTTTTCCTCTCCCCTCGTTTACCTCCCTCTCTTTTCTCACCGTCTTACCTCTTTTTTAGTACTTTCATAAATATCCAAGTTTTATTTTATAGTCAACATTAAATGGGATTTTATGAAACTATACCGGATGATTTGTAAATGATAGTTCCCTATTGACGTTAAAACAATAAAATAGAATTGTAGGAAATAAACAGCCGGAATGTATTTAGAGTAGTTGTGTACCTATAATAAAAAATATACAATAAATAAAATTTAGTTTAGAAAAAGGTAATTTTTTGATTTTATTTTCAAATATAATATGTTAATTTATAGATATCATCCTAATTCATAAACATTTTATACATATGAAGGTATATTTTCAAAAAATGTGTATCATTTACTTTTCTTTTTCGAGAATCTAAAATACAATTCATTCTCCTCAAGGTTTCATTAAATACAATTAAGTATTTTAAAACATTAAACAAATTATAGATTTTCACCCCCTCCGTCCCTCCAAAATATTATTATTATTATTATTATTATTTATTATTATTATAGGAGAAGTGTTTTTAAACCAATTATTTTTATTTGAACTACTATATTTGTTTATATTATTATATTAGATGTAAAATGCATTTACTGAGGAAATCTGTGTCAATATTTATTTTATTTCCTTATAACTTTATCATTGAATTTGATATCAAAGAACTCACTCTTTTATCACACACCAGTAAAAGATTTACTAAAATAGTTTACTAGTATATACGTGTATTTGTATTGAGTCTTTTGATGTCTAATAAATAAATATTGAAATTAAAAATAAACATTACATTCAATATTTATTTAAAGGAATACATTTAAAAATAAAACGAATTCTTGTTTTCATATAAGTATTTAGTCATCCATTAATTTAATTATTTAAATTAACTAAATAATTATTAAGTCTACTTTCATAACGCCCTCTTTTCATTGGAGTGGTGTATAATAATAATAATTTAATAAAAGTCTTGTTAAAAGCTTTTCATTTATTTTGTTCCAATTAATATTTTAAGACTTTAATTTTTTATTTGTTTTCTTTTTCATTTTTCAATTTAATACTAAAAATTAAATTAATACTATTTGTAATACTGAACATATATCATATAATTGAATAAATTAAATGAAATATATTAGTATCAATTTTATATTATTTTTTATTATAAGTAATTAATCTTAAATTATAGGTATCTAAAAATGACTATATGATTCCAATACTACAGTCAATGAATATGTATGTTTATAGTTTTCAAGGCACTTTATTTGTAAATACAAGAGTTGATACTTTCCTCCTTGATAATAAATAAAGAAGCTTTATTAATCAAATTATCTTTCTAATATTATTATATAGAGTTACAATATCTGTTTTTTAAAAATACATTAATTTTAAATAAAATATTTGAAAATTTAATATTTTTAAATATAATTCTTGGATTTCAAATTTTTTTTAAATTTATTTTAATTGATTTTCAAAATTTTCTATTTAAATTTCATTCAATCAATCATTTGTGTTAACTTTAAACAAATAGTATATAAATAATTTTTTTTTAATCTAGAACAGGGGTGGGCAACACGTCGACCGCGGTCGACCGGTCGATCGCAAAGGCTTTAAAAGTAGCCCGCGAAGCCAAAGTTGGAAAAGTTAAAAGGTAAAGGACATGATTTTTCCATGAAAGAGGGCAAGCAGAAAAAATCATGAGTTCACGTGAGGGCAGGAACGCCAATCCCCGAAATATAATTCTTTTCTACTGGGATTATAGAAAAGAATCTACCCGTTACCCAGGATATTATTTTTAAATTTATTAACAATTAATTTTAAAATTTCATGAAACTTATTATTATTATTATTTTTTCTTATATAAAAACAATAAAATTATTTCCTTCCTTTTCAAGTAATTTTTATGTTATTTTAAGTTATTTATTTTTGAATATAAAATTTGAAAATAGAATAGAAAGCAGAGAAAATGTTTCAATGTTAAAATACAAAAAAGAAGGAATGATTGGGATGGAAAAGTTGGTTAAATCGATTTATTAATATAATTCGTATTAATTTATTTGTCGTATAATACGTAGTATAATTAATTTGTATATAATTTCATTTAACGAAGGGGAAATAATAGAATTTATTTTGAAAATAAAGTCAAAGGCAGTTGAATCTCATCCATTGGGGGTAAGCAATGCAGCATTGCTATGCTGTCCCCTTCAAGGTCACCGAGAAGCAAAGCATTGGAGGTGGGGGCGAAATTTATTAAATATATTAATATAATTAATATATCAGTAAAAAGTTAAAAATCTATATTTTATAAAATTAAATTTTTATTTGAATCTTTTCTAAAATTTATTAAACTTCATTTAAATTAATAGGAATAAATAAATTTACAATTAATTCTTGATTGAGGGATGATTTCGGTGGTGACGCCGGTCAACGTCTTCGACTGGAAAAGGAATGGGCACTGATTGAGCTCGAAGCACACCTCGACAGGCAGGCCAGGAGGGAGGGAGGTGAGAAGAGGTGGCGGAGGGGGGCAACATGGCGGCAAATCTTTTCAATCTGTCAAAATTCAATAATTAATATTTAATCAACGAAGCAACGTAAAATTATATAATAGTAATGAAAATTAATCTACGTTTCATGATGAATCTATTCGTATAGGTTTTATCTGTTGTTATGAGGCAAGATTTTTGTTGAACTGTAAAAATAAACCGATATTAAAATTAATTAAAAATTTCCATTTAATGATACAAAAAATCAATTTTATTTAAAATCTGGCTAAAATTATGGTCAATGGATTGGTCTTGGTCACAATTTACAAGATTTAGTCAAAAATGTTAATAAAATGAAAAACTTTGATTTAATTGGTTTTTTCTAATTTTGCAAAGCGTTCTATAAATATGAGTTCCAAGTTTTATACTAATGTGAAGCGTTGGAGAGGTGGGTCCTCTCAGAGGCATATAAGACATGTCTCACTCGTGATTATAAGGGGTTTTGCTAGTCGAAGGGTTGACGTGATCTGGATATATTTGAATAAACCCCCCGAAGGGGGGTTTATTCAAATATATATAGGAGACTCTAAAGAGTCTCCTATAAAAGTGAAGATTTCAAATTTTTTTTTCTTTTTAATGATCTATGCTAGGTATTCTCCTTCATCTAAATAAATTTGATTTTTTGAATAATCAGGGGTGGGGGGGGGGGGAGAGTGAAAGTAAGGGAATGGATGGAAAGGAGTCAACGGGTTAAGGACATGATTCCTCCAGGTAGAAGAGGGATTTTGAAGAAATCATGAGCTCACGTGAGGGCAGGGACGCCAATCCCTGAAATAGAATTCTTTTCTACTGGGTTTTAGAAAAGAATCTACTCGCTACCCGGGATATTATTTTTAAATTTATTAAAAAATAATTTTAGATCATAATCATCCTATATATGTTATTACATCTTTTATATACCATATATTTATATTTTTCTTATCCAGATAATGTATATACTTTATATATCCAAGGGCTTCCCTTTCTCAAAACACCGTTTAGCTCTAGACTACTCTGCTCTACCTCCCCCTCCTCTCATATCCATTCCAAAATGAAGTATTTATTTTAATTGAAGTTATAAATTTAAATGAAAAATAACAGCCCTTCCATTTACAATTTTTTTTTTATTAATATTATTATAATAATTAAAACTAACATATCTTTCATATATCTCAGAACATATATAAATATATTATTGATTTTACCTTTCTTTATTTTAGAATTTGACTATATAATTAATAATATATAATTTTTTCCCATTTTTTAGCACTTTATTACAAACATATTATATATTGTAATTTTTTTATTCGTTGATCAAAAATAATATAAATATAAAATATATTTATTTATTACATAATAAATAGATTTTGGAAACTAATAAGCAAAGATAAATATCCAAATATTTGGACAATGGTTGCTCGTTTCAATTCCTTCTTTGGCTCCACATATTTATGTGAATCCGCATTTTCTTATATGAATGCGATCAAAACAAAACAGTGATCGCAAATAACGGATCTACATTTAGAGTCATGCTTAAGAATTGCTTTAAGTTCATAGGAGCCAAATTTTGAGAAACTTGCTGCTCTTATTCAATGCCAGGTTTCTTCCAAATAAAAATTGTATGCTTAAAATTTGTTTTGTTCGTATTTATTTCTTAACATTGTATTTTTTAAAATTTTAATAAAGAATTAGAATTAGAATTCATAAAATAAAAAATATATCGTCGGCTTAGATTGCAAACCTGCTAACTCATATTCAGCATATTTTGCACAACTTTCTTAAAACGCATAAATTTTTTGCTTGTCATGAGATTTCAATTAAATAGGTGCATAATAGCGGTGTTTCATAGCCAATGTAAGGTGTTTTTCGCTTTCTAATAGTGTGAAAATGTAATTTTTGACCAAAAGTGGAGGTTTGAAATTTAAATCGGCGATATATAATGACTTCTTTAATTATCATCTAAAATTTTAAAATTATTTGCCCATATCCATAGTCGACCGCAGACTATATTTTATTGAAAAAGTAGCCCCTAAAAGCTAAAAGTTTGGCCACACCTGATCTAGAATGATATGATATGAGCAAAAGGGGTGGACAATCTTTTGAGAAGGAAGAGTCAAAAGTTAAAATTTTCAAAATTCCTAAGTTTTTAAAGCTACCAACATTTTTGTTTCAATATTATGGGATTTGATTAAGACGAAGTTAGATGGTTTATCGTATTTTATTTTTGAGATTTCCAATAACTCAATAAACTCTTCTCCGTGAGTGTTTTTACCCTGATTGCAGTATATTTTTTTGCAAAATAATATTGTGAGTTTTCAAAATAAAATAATGTAATTATTAATATTTACGCATGGAATTAGAGAACCACATCCTGATATCAAAGAATCAAAGACCATATGCGGCTCACAGGCCGCAAGTTGCCGACCAGTGCATCTTAGGCTATAAATACCTATAGGTACTATGGGCGGAATTCATAGTCAAATCTTATATTACAGATCATCTTAAGTACGGTCTTAAAAGGTCAACTAGATTCATAATCATAGTTTTTGTTTTATAAAATGCTAAAAAAATTTAATTTTAATAATATATTGATTAACAACATACTCAAGTATTTTCTTACTTTTCATTATTGGTTATTTAATAATAAAAATAAAGAATTATATAAAATACTTAGTGTGTCTCATAAAATATTCAATAAAGCAAACAGAGAGAGTTACTTCAGTGAATAAATTAAGTACATATTTTAAGAGGGAACCAAAAAGGAAATTTTAGTATGCTGATTGATTTTAAATAAATATTAAACAATTATGTTCAGACTTTTAATAAATATTATATGTACCTATACATATTTCTTTTTTAGTAGAGGAGGAAGAGCCCCTTGTACCAAGAGCGCAAAGTTGGTCTCTTTTAAATAACCAATAATTATGAACAAATTAACAAATTTGAATTTTTTTCTACTAAAAGTATTGGGTTCATAGCTCATTTCAGTCTGTTTTCGCATTAATTAAATCATCAATATGTAAATTTTTAAATCTGGGGAGGTTTGGACTTTTGGCTTCAGGTTCAGTGAACAAGCTGTTTTATTAATGAACCATTCACATCAAATTTATCTTAATTATTATTTATTAATTCATTATTTTTTTTTTTTTTTACTTTGTAATACGTTAATTAAATATATTTTTATATTTATTAATGTACCTCTCTTGCTACAGTTTATTTTTTTTAATATATAAAGTCGACCATCACCTGTTGAATATTTATTGTTTTTTTTTTAATACCTCAATTTTATACGACTGTTTGTTTTAAAAATTACTTTCTGAAAAGATATAAAATTGCATTTAAACAAAATATACATTTCTGATATACATATGTATATAAAATTAATTAAAATTAGGTGATAATTTATATGATGTATTACAAATTTTAAATCAAATAAATAAATAAATTATTGAAACAAAAATAAAATATATGTTATAAGTTATAAGAGAAATTGAATTTAATAAAAAAATATAGACATTGACCATATATATATATATTTATATATATATTTAAAATTATAATTTAAATAAATTATTATTATTAGTATTTTATCCAGATACTTAAAATAAGTTGACCTGTGGCCAGGTCCGAACCGACCGACTGTTTGAAATAAATTAATTTCCAGCTACAGAAACAATTTCAAATAATTTTAATATATCTATTAATGTAATAAAAAACAGATATGGATATAACATAAATATTTTTAATTTTATTTTATTTATAATATATATGCAAGACCAGGCTGTGACGTCATGAATGGCTGGATGACGTCATATAATTTTAAATCAAGAAAAAACTAATAAATATGATTTTTCTCGAGGATAAAACCAATACAAAGTGCATGATTCGTGGTGATATATAAAAAAATCTCCTTTGGTGTGAAAATAACCCTTTCCTTCCTATCGTCGATCGCTAATACTACCACTTCCGGTTTCCGGAATTGCACCAAAAGTTGATCAATTCATCCCACTGATGCATTAAGTAAATATACCAAATTTCATCAAAATCGGTTGAGCCGTTCAGGCTGTACATATCTATACGGACGGACGGACGGACAGACATCATGCTAAAAATACTTTTTTCTGTTTAGAAAATGCATGATTCGTGGAGATATGTAAAAATCTCCACATGTGAAATTTGGTGTGAAAACAATACCTCCCTTACTATCGTCGGTCGGTAAATATATAATATATATGTATATTTGGTATAGAAAGCAAGAGATGCATTTTGTGCATTGCAATTTGATCGACATTTTTTATATAACAAATAAAACAAAAACTTATTTATATATAAGTATATTTCGAATTAATTCAAAAATTATTATGTATTAATTAATTAATTAGTAGTATTATCAATTATTATTGTTATGAACAGACTATTGTTACAATGTTTATATTAATATTATTATGTAAAAAATAAATAAACAAAAAACATCGTTTTGTTTCCCATTGAATTGCAATTGATTTCTTTACTTATAATTAAAAATACACTACATATTTTATCAATAAATCAAATCGATAAATATTCATATAATCATTGTCATGTCATTCATAGTTATTTATATAACTTCACATCAATATATATATATATATATATAACAATCATTTTATTTTTATTTTTATACCTGATTTTTATTTGCAAATGTATAACTCTATTTGAATATGCATTTGAACAATAGCTTTTCTATTCGCACTTTGCTTGACAACACGGAGAGAATTTTTTTACTGTGGATTCATTAAAGCCCTTTGTGCTTTTCCATCCTTTCCTGACAGAAATAATGAAAAAGTATATATAACAAAAGCATTAGGATTTATAGAAGCTTATCTGTCATATCATTGGAACTTGATATATTCTCTTTTCAATATTTGAATTAAGAAAATTTTTCACTAGAGTAGATCCAAATTTTGATATTCATGTAATATTTTATATTTTTTTCATGTTATATTTATGTTATAATTATATTAAAGAAAATTAATACTAAAAGATGCATAATATACATTATATTATGTACTGTTTGATAATTTGGTCGTTCTTAAAAGATAAATTTTGTATTTTAACATTTTGTTCGTCTTTTCAATTATAAAAACAAAAAAACACAAAAAACAAAAAAAAAAATAATAAAATAAAAAAATTGTAAACCTTTTGAGTATTCAAGATTTGAACTTGACGTCTTTAATTAACAGAGTCATTGTAAATTAAAGACTGAGGGAGTTAAGTCGAATTAAAAAACTTCCTCCGCTATGACGTACCCTTTTCATGAACAGTTGCTGGTACCCTTTAATTAAAAAGGTTAGAAAAACCATTCAAATAAATGACAAGTGAATTAATGAACATATAAATAAATATATTTATTGTTTTTATGACATATGTATTAACAAAAAAAAAATCTTTTGGCAGCATAAATAATAAGAACAAAAGAAATATGAATTCTTGTTAATTAAAATTCTAGTAGAAAGAGGAGATGTGATGATAATTTTGTCTATTGATTATTTCAATATTTGTTTTAATATTTATTGTTATACATAATATATATATATATATACAAGGCTAAAATATATTATAAAATCAGATGGTTAAACTGTCGATGTAACTTAAAATTAAGTAAAACAAAAGAGAATAAAATCACTCTACAAGGGAAAATATGTATTTTTCTCCAATTTTTATATACAACTGAAGCAGACTTGATTTCTATCACCAAAATAAACAAGGAATAAAACAATGCTACACATTTTCTTTTACCCGTTACTAATATATAAAAGACCTTAGAAAAAGTAGCAAACTGCAGCATAAGGTCTTTTTGTAGGATAAAAAGTTAAGTAATACTTTTTCCAATTCGGCCAAAACTGATCCCAAAGGGCAAGTTTTGGTACTTTCGAATTTTTTTTCTACTTAGATTTTTTTATCTTATCTGAAGAATCGAATTAATTATTATACAACATCAATGGGATAAAAGACCTCCTATATAAAATCTAAATATAACTACATATTTCACAATTTAGAATTTCTTTCAAATTCAAAATCCAATTCTATTATGTATATTGTAATAATATATATTTGAATTATTATTCAATTCAGATTCATATTAATAACAAAATTTTTGAATTTTAATCGAATGAATGAGTTATTCTATAGTTATTCATTAATAAATGTATAAAAGTAATGTATATATATATATAGTATAGTATAGTATAACAATGTAATTTAGATTAAATTCCAACGTTCAGTTATTTAATAAATAATAATTTGTTTTATAATTTGACCGCTTTCTCAATTAAACATTTCAGCTCGAAAAGGGATGAAGGGAGAGGATAGGGGTCAGGTTCAAATTAATCATCTTCTCTAAGCTCAAACTCGGAATGTGAAATATGAAAATAAATGATATCGCGGAGGTCTTTTATTCCTTCGCACGTTGATCTCTTGGCGGGTCAATATCCCTCGTTGCTTTGTTTATTGAATTAATTGTTTATCACCGAAACCACATTCTTTCATTTTTCAAAAGCGTACATATTTTGTAAATAGATTGATTAAAACATTTTAAATATTGGTCTAAGGGGATTAATTTTCGATAGAATTATATTATATTTAAATGGTTATTAATATTTTTATTCGAGAAAAACTTAGCTTTGTTTAGCTCAACATCTAAAATAAGCAAATTTTTATGAGTTCTTCAAAATCAGGGATGACGAATCTTTCTTATAATATATAGAAAATAACTATAAATTTATCTATATATTCCTATCTTATTATAAAAGCATACGAAAAAGTATACGATAGATCAGGGATGATATTTTTTAATTAAAAGGGGTTTGACTCCAATCTATTTGGCATTAAAATGTCATATGCCTTTAGATTAAAATACAGGATTTTATTCGGATTTTATTTGAAATAAATATATATATATATATATTTGATATAATAATAAAATAGTTTATATATTTTTTATATAAAAATAATTAATATCATAAAATCTATTTTACATGAGAAATATTTTATAATAAAATGAAAATTTTAACTCGAATCTTTAAAATATATAAATAAATTCAAAATTTTCAAAGTTGTTGTATAAAATAAATGATTAATATTGAATGATTTTATTTTTAAATATGTTGGAAAGATGAGTATAAAGATAAAGCAATATTTTAGATAGAAAATTTAAGTATATTTTATTTTATTATTATGGTTGAATCAATAGCTATTATTAAAACAACTGTTGATTTAGATTTTTGGTAAATATCGAGATGAATGAAAAAAGTTTGGCAGATACTGCTCTAAAGCAAATTGGATACATATTTGATAAAAAAAATTGATTTCTTTAAGGCATAATTTAAACATTTTTAGAGATCTTTTCCAAAAACACAAAATATAACTTGTACAACATTCCAAAATTTAATGTTTTAAGACCTTCAATTTCAATAAATATATAAAATTTATAAACAAGATTATACCAATTGATGTAGCAATGAACATGTTATTGATTTATATCATTTAATTTAACACAAAAAAGTTAGGTTTCAGATTTTGAATTCATTAAAATATCTTGATTTAGAAATTGTTTTCTAATTTAGTCTACTTCTGTTTCTCTGTAGTTCTATAGTGAGTGGAAACAGAAGAAGCAAATTCCATTGAAAGTTAGCTTTTAGTTTCCTGAAGGGTATTGTATAGTCCGAATCTATTGTATCTGTCTATTTCTTTAAGGAGAAAGTTTTGGTGTCTTTGTAAGGTTTTAATTCTGCAGTTGATATAAACATCAACAGAATTTCCTTATCTGAATTAGGGAATTGTTTTTTCAATGGCAATTGCAAATATTTTCTTGTTTGTCTATATAATAGACAGAGAAATGTTTCTTTTTTTCCCGGGAAACGGGAAATAAAAATTCACGTATTTTCCCGGGAATTCCCGGGGGAATAACCTTCTACTATATAATTCTCAATTTCCTCTATTTGAAAATTTTTTTCATGGGGGATTAACAAATGGTCTTTACCAAGCAATGATTTAAAATTATTCCAATTAACTTTGTTAAAGTTGAATCTATATTCTTTTTAGCAAAATTCAATGTTGAGATGTTGCGATGAGCTGTTTTCTATTATAGCAGGGATTGCGTTATGATCGCTGTCGTAATTTATAGAAGGGAGGAGTTGTTGCCTATTTTATTTGTTAATACAAGCCCAGAGTCTACAATGAGAGAAAAGGTCTAAACTATGCATAATATAGTAATTTGAGTTTCTTTCAAGGTTTAGACAACAAAATATATTTTCCCATTCACTATTAAATATTAATATTGAATTGCCTTGCTGCGTACGCTGCAATGACAAAGAGATTATTACCGTTTTTAATATTTAGTTTAATTATTGTTGATTCTAAAATTGAGGTAGCTTGTATATATTATTAACAATTGTGTATTTGATTGACTTCTTTATTATTATTTTTTAAAAGGTCCATTAGATTATAACGCCTATGATTTGAAACGAGCAAGTTAACATTAATTGTAATTATTTTTAAATTATTAATTATTATTTTGTTAGTATTCATGGTGAGTGAAATCTTTTTTCGAACAATTTTGCAATCGCTATGGAATTTTTATCATTACTGTCGCTCATTTTCCTTATGCATGATTGCATGTTATTAATGAGGTTAATTATTTCAATGTTATTAGCATTCGTGTTATTATGGATGTTATTTGTACTTTTGTTATTGCTAGTAGGTGGGTTATTATTTTTAAATAATTGAGAAAATTTAACATCTGGTCTGACATAATGATTCATTTTTTCTAACTTTTTTTCTTTTAATTTTTGATTTAATATTCTTATATTTTTTTTATTTTTTTGTAAGTTACTATTTTCGGGCACCCTTCGTAATTTGTGGGATGTCTTTTGTTGTTGCATCTAACACAATATTGATTCTCTATTTTGTTGTGGCTGTTTTTTGGAATATCACACTCATCAGACTCACCATGTTGATTATAACATTTGCAACATTTATAAAGGCAGGTCGCATTTATTTGCTAAGTGACCTATTCTTACAGATCACTAAATATCTTTTAACGGATTTCTCCCAGAGAACAGCCTGATAATTTACAAATTTAATTTTGGAAAGCTCGGTTGGTTTTGAGTCAGCCGAAATCAGAACATATAAATGCGAAATTAATTTTTTTTTTTTCTATCCGATACTTTTGTACGGAAATGATCGTTTTTGAGAATTTTGAGAAAGTCTCCAGTTCCTCTCTAATTTCATTTAAATCGGAATTATTAGATAAATAAAAAAAAAAAAAAAAAAACAAGAAAGCGTGATTTCTTGGAATAAAGGTGTAAAATTCACTCCACTCGCGCGAAGGATATCTATAATTTTTTTTATATTTTATCAGGCTGTCTCTTTAGAGAAATATTATTTTTGTTGAATGTGAATTCTTTTATGTTATTATATTTTGTTAATAGATTAATTATTTGTTGAGTGTCACTATACCATATGTTATTATTCGGTGAGATGTTGTCTTCTTTGTTGGACGAATCATTTGTTCACTTCAACGCCGATGCAGTCGAAGATTGCTTAAAACCATGAAGGTTGTAGTTTTTGTTTATGCGGCGAGGATACCACCATTTTCACCTTTTTATGAGAAGTTTTAATTTCTTCCGTCCCTTTCTTTTTTTGTCTTCTGGTCCTCACAGGAGAAAAATCAGCGAATCCTCTTCCATTGTATCATCCAAAGGAAGGATGTCGAACGGATTTGGACTTGGAATGGAGCATTTTTCGTTCATACCTTGTTTCAGTCTCAAGATCAGTAATTTGTTTTATGTTGTAAGTCCTTTAGTTTCAAATCTCAGCAATTGTATTTTCTTCAACAAGTCTAGCATAATAATTTCTAAGAAGCATTTTCTTTAAACAAAAAAGTATTTTTTTTCAGATACTTATAATAAATATTTTAAAATTTGCTTTGAATAATTTAATCTTCTTAATAAATATAATTATATAAAGTTTAAACTAATTATTTTAATTTTAATTTAAAAATATTCCTTGACTTGTCTTATATTTCTACATTGGAGTTTCTATTATGTTTTTATTGTAATATTTTTTAATACTCATTATTTTATTATTATTTTTATTATTATTAATATGAAAAGTAAACAGTAAAGCTTCCTTTTTAAAGAGGATCTACCTTCCGTTCTCGACCTTATAACACCGGGAAATGATCTTCTAAAGCAGCTTTTAAGTCATAATTCTTTCAATGGTTTTAATATTAAAAAAGTTTTACTGACATAAATTTATTAAAATCGCTATTAAAAATATTATTATATATTCACAAGGTATGTTCTTTGGTTGCAAATAAAAAAAAAGAAGAAATGATAAAATGTCGGATAGATTTTATATTTACTAGTTTTTGGTTTCTAATTGGTTTGTAATTAAAATCAAATTATTAGATAAATATTTCATTTTATGAAATCAAAATAATTTTCAATTTATATTAATATTCAATATGCTTGCTCAATATCTTTTTTCAGTAATTATCGTATAATTTAAATTAAACAAAAGAAAAAAAAAAAAAATTAATGGTTAATAGTTGCAATATACATATTTCCAAATTCTTTTCATTAAATTTTAGTATACGTTAATCATCTCAATCGATACATAAAAGTTTAAAATAGCAATCCCTGAAAACTTTTAATGGATACATGACTAAACTTAATGGTTAATAAGTCTATGCTACAATTATAATAATGAAATATATTATTAGAAATTTATGTCTAATTTGCTATCATTATTGATGGATTATACTATTTATGTCTGCTTATCCTCACAAGCTCTTTTTTTACCCGTCTCAAATGACATGAGATGTCATCTTATTTATTAAAGTGAATTAAAAATGTCTCTCAATCAATCTTCAGCAAAAAAATGTTCTTATATGATTTCCCTTAATAAATTATTTTTTGTAAAAATTCGAAATTCAATGAATTTCCATCTTGGATTAAAACACTGTTACCATTCCTCGTATAGATCTTTTGCACAATTGAAAAAATTTAATAAAAGTTTGCAAAAAATTTGCTCTCTTCTTTAAATAAAAAATTAATATAGCGATTAGATCTGTAAAAAAAAAAAAGAATTGTAAAATCTCTGAGCTATACCCATCCAACTCCTATTTTCTGCATTGTCCACCGAGGACACCTCGGTCTTCCAAGCGGACGTTTCCTAATCTCAGTCTCCCCCTCTCTGCCCCTGTCTATCATCATCCATATTTCTCAGCGTTCTGCCCATCTCAATCTTATTGATTTTATTACTCTGGGGATGTCTGGAGATGCATAGATGTCATGTATTTCGTCGTTATGCAATTCCCCGGGGATCTTTCACTTCTTTAGGCCATAAATACTGCGAAGAATCCTATTTTCAAATACTCTCTCCCAGGGTCATAGACTATGCATCACACAAAATAATTGTTTTATACTCCTAATATTTTATATTTTAATTTTGATGAGATAATACTGTACTTTACTGTATTATCCTATTATCATACTATCATACAGGCGTTAGCGAATTACAACCTCGATTTAAATTCTTCTTGAATATTATTATTATGCTCCGTGATTACAGAACCTAAGTATATTTAAATTTTTCTACATTTTCAATATTTTCTATATTTTATAGGTTAAGACTTTGTTATTACTATTCCTCTACCTTATTAATAAATACTGGTATAATTTAATATATAATACTAATCGAATTAGGTATCGTTGGAGGTCATATATATCATTTTGTTTATTTTATTTCATATTACAAATGTATAATTGTTTTATTTGGAAGGATCAATTTAAAATGTTAGAGTAAAAAAACATTTATGCTATATATCATAGGTTCTTAAACTTATGTACTCCACGGACCCCCACTTGAAAAAATTTTTTTTGACGGACCCCCATCACAACTTTAGGTACTTTACGTCATTTTATTAATTAATTTCTGGCTTACGATCTCATAAGGACAAGGATATATGATGAATATTTCTAACAGTGATTGGTGAATAACGATTTTTTTGCATATTGTAGAACACATTTTATTAGAAATTATAATATTGAAGAAAGAAAATACAAACATTGTCATAGCAACAAATCTCACAAATTATAATGGGTACTTACATTAAATTCATATAAATATTTTATAATTTTTTTCAGAAAATATTAAATAAGAAATATTTTAAAAAATAACTGCATCTATCTCATTAAATATAACTTACATATTTAATGAGATGTATGCAGTTGTTTTCTTGAAACAAGAATCTCAATATCTGGCTTAATATTGGAAACTTTTAATCTAAGATCCGGCTCTACATTTAATTTGTTTCTATATTTAGACTTAATATAAAATAGTACCGAAAAAGCTTGTTCGCATAAATATGTTGTGCAGAATGGAATCAAGTGTTGAAGTGCTTTATTTGCAAGCGCAGGATAATCTGACCTGAGAAGTAACCAAAAGTTGCTCAATTCAGTTTTGTTAAATTTTAGTTTATAAGTTGTATCACATGATAATTCCACGAGAATATCTTGTTCAGGTGCAGATAAATGTTTAGCATTTGTAATTTCCATATTAAATGGATCTCTGATCCAGTTATTGCAAGGATCAGGAGTAGAAAAATACTTCCTGAAGTTGCTTTTCAAAGTAATTAAATGTTCAACAAATAATTGACGCGTTTGATTAAGCAATTTTTCACTGGAGCTTTCTATGAAATCATTGAGAGTTGGAAAAGACTCATATACACCGTTCTGGATGCGTTTCGACCACAAGTCGATTTTTTTAATCATTGCTTCTATTTTATCTTCAACTTTAAATATATTTACAACAGTACCTTGCAGGCTCAAATTAAGTTCGTTCAATTTTGTAAAAATATCAGTCAAGTAAGCCACCTTAGCTAACCAGATAAAATCATTGAAACATTCGGTCAGTTCAAAATGCGCATCTATTAAAAACAATCGTATTTCATCTCGAAGCTCAAAAAGGCGAATGAGTACTTTCCCGCGGGACAACCAACGTACATCTGTATGTAATAATAAATGTGTATGTTGACTACCCATTTCCTCACACAAAATTTTAAAAACTCTGGAATTAAGTGGACGAGCCTTAATGAAATTGACAATTTTAACTACTTCGTCTAATGTTCTTTTCAAATCTGGTGACATATTTTTGGCTGCTAATGATTCTCTGTGAATGCAGCAATGATTCCAAACAACCTGAGGCGCAACATTTTTAATAAGAGCAATCAATCCAGTTCTTGTACCTGACATTGCACGAGCACCATCAGTGCAAATTCCAACACATTTTGGCCACTCTATTTCATTTTCGGTTATAAAATTATTCAAACTGTTAAATATGTCATTAGCTGTCGTTCGTGAAGGTAGTGAATCACAAAACAATACATCTTCTTGTATTTGATTTTCAAACTCATATCTAATGAAAGCTAACAAATTGGCATTATTAGTGACATCAGTACTTTCATCCAATTGTAATGAGTAATAGTGACTTTTGCGCACTCTCGATATTAATTCTTCTTTTATATTACATGACATGTCTTCAATCCTATTCTTAACCGTATCATTTGATAATGAAATCAAATTTATATCGTTTGCTGCTTTAGTTCCTAACATTATATTTGTAATTACTTTTGTAGCAGGAAGAATTAATTGCTCTGCTATATTATGCGGCTTTCCTGCTTTAGCAATAAGTAGAGCTACTTCATATGATGCCATTACTGCTTTCTTACTCATACCACCAGATCCCGTCTTTACCATCAATTTCTGACTTGAATTAAGTTCTTCTTTTTTCATTTTAAAAAATTCGATAGACTTACTAACATGCTCGCTGTGCTTTGTTTGTAAATGACGTCTGAGATTAGCAGGTTTCATACTTTCATTGGATAAACTTTCCTGACATAGAACGCAGACTGGTCTTTCCACATCATTGTTGCAAATATAAGTAAATCCAAATGATAAATAATCATCCGAATATTTTCTAGTTTTGCGTTTCTTGGTAGAGTTTGCTGTTGATGCCTCATCATCTGATTCTTTCCGTTTCTGTGTTGAACCAGTTTGTAGCCAACGATCCATTTTATGGAGTAATTTATTAACATTGAACTACAATAATATAAATATAATATAAATATAATATAAATATAACGAATTATTATTTACTAGCTATGTTTTAATATGATTTTAAATGAATGTTTTAATATCATTTTAAATGAATGTTTTAAATCATTTTAATAAATGTTTTAAATCATTTTAAATAAATGATTTAATATCATTTTAAATGAATATTAATTTATATAATAAATATATTTCGTAATTTGATTCTAAAATATTATTAATTTCGTAATTTGATTCTAAAATATTATTAATTTCGTAATTTGATTCTAAAATATTATTAAAATAAATATTTTTTATTCATAAAACTAACTTATACTTACTCTCAAAAACAGCCTTTCTGGGAAATTGCAAAATGTGTTTAGTGTTTTTATAAAATAATGATCATGCAAATTACACTAAAAATTAAAAAAAATTATTAGCTATAATAAACTATTATTAGCTATAATTTAATTATAATTAATTAAATTAATAAAAATAATTTAAAGATACAACTCGTTGAGAAATGAACTTATAATTAACATTAATAAAAATAATTTAAAGATACAACTCGTTGAGAAATGAACTTATAATTAACATTTGCTTTAAAACTGTTTAAAACCCCAGAGTGGACGCTGACAATTTGGGTTTTTCCGGGTAAGACTGTCCCCTCCCCTGGTTTTCCCCAATAACAAAGTGAAAGAAAATTCCCTTATATGCCTCCCCTTCCGAGCCCCTAAGAGGGGTTATTTTAAAGGAACAATCGAAAAATGATTTTAAATGAATGAATGGATGAAAATTCAAATTTTATATATAGTTTTTTATATATGTTTATTTATTCACAAAAAATTAATTGACATAATTATCAATTTAATAAAATAAAATAGTATTATTAATAGTATTAAATTATAGCCGTAATTCTCTAGGAGGATATAGTTAAACAATGAACTTTAAATATTTATATATGTATATATTTTTACGATGATTTTTTTCCGAGGACCGCGGACCCCCAGTAAAGGCTTCGCGGACCCCCAGGGGTCCGCGGACCACAGTTTAAGAACCACTGCTATATATATATATATATATATATGTAACTTATTTGCTGAATAAAAAACAACATAAAAACATACGGGTTGATAGGGATGAGCGTGTTTGGATAAATCATTAAAGTCAATTTATGGGATTATGATATACGTATATGGTTAGCATATTTAATCGACTCCAACCTGGGATTAAAATAAAAAAAAAAAGTGAATATAAAACATTTTGTCTACATATTTATTTAGATGATGTTAATTTTAAAACATGTAAATATGTTATTAAATGGAATTCAAAAAATAAAATTTACTCTTTTTTCCTAGAGAAAGAATACATCAAAATATAGTTATTGCTTAAATTTGAAATATTAATAGTTATTTTTAAAAAAGATTTTGATTTTCAAAAAATGTATTTAGTTAAGAAATTATAACAAATTAATTTTCAATGATTTTAAATATAAAATCATATAAATTCTTTCAGTGCTACAATTTTTACTATCTCGCCAGATAATTTTTCACATGATTAATAATTGTATGAAACTGCTATATATAGAATTTCAGCTTGATTGAATCGCTGAAAGTACCAGAATTAATTTTTTAACACTGCAAATCTCACGCGCCAACACGTGCCATGGTGCCATCAATAAAAAACCAAACATGCGCTGGTTTAATATTTATTATTTATAAGTTATAATTAATTAAATTTAATTTAAATATAATATATTATGTTATTTAATCCAATTCAAATTGCGAGATAGTCGAGTGGAGACACTCCAGCTTATTTTTTATTATTATTATTTAAAAGAAGGATGTACAAACAATTATTTGAATATATTTTAGCCTGTTTTCAATTTCTATTAAATAATTATTTTTTATAATTTTTTGCAAAATTAAACTGTATGTGAAATATGTTTTTAAATAACACACACACACACACATACACATATATACCTAAAAATCAATTCTTTGAACATTTAAACACTTTTGTAGAAATCTCTCTTTTATAGTATATTGAATCCACTATAGAATGGTTATATATAATATATATTATATATATTAGATGAATAAATGACTTTAAAACTTTTAAAAAAAAAGCTCTTTGTTTGAAGGGATCTCAGAAAAGTTATACTTCGACTTGTAATTTTTTTAATTATATGGCTAAGTGGCAGAGATTAATATCCTTATTTTAATTTTCCTTTGTCTGCTTCTTTTAAAATAGGGGAGAAGTGGCTTTATGAAAATGATATTTCAATAGAATCTCTTTGAAATATTTTTATAATACTGTCTGAAGAATAAATTCTTATTCTTCAATTTGATTTCATTATATGATTAACAATATTTATATTAAAAAAATCTGTATTCATAAAATAAATGAATATAATCTTAAAAAAAAATATTTGAGCCTTATGCTAATTGTCGTTGATATGAAGCAGTTGTAGTACTTCTAGTACTTGTCGTACTTCTAGTTAAAGAGCAAATTTGTTGATTTTAAAGCTTTAAATATATAAAATTTAGATATTGTATGTTCATAATGCATTCTTGGTTGTATAACTAAATTAGAGTTATTATTTTCTTTTCTCTTTTTCCCATATATTATCTACAATTAAAAAAAAAAAAATTTAATCCTTAAATAATGTGTCATGAATCAACATTTCACTTCATATAAATGTCGTTTAATTATTTCAATTTAAAGGTTTTTTTTATTCATACTTTTGAAAAATAAATTAGCTGGAGTGTCTCCATTTGACTATCTCGCAATTTAAATTGGATTAATTAACACATATATTATATTTAAATCACATTTAATTAATTATAAAATTAATAAATAATATTCCGGTTGAGCTACATTTCTCAAAAGTTGATAGAAAACTACGAATTTTGAATAATGCCATTGCCACCAAATTTCATGATTCTAGCTCAAACTGTTTTTGATTAATCTTTTCTACATACACACACACACACACACATACATTTTTCTCAACCTTAGTGAAAATGATTCAGGAATCTTCAAAACGTATAAAAACATCAAAATCTCAACATCGAAACTGCAATACTATCTCTGGCGAGATAGTAAAAAAATAAAAACTATTCACTATCCGATAATCCATGCATTTAAAATGATTATTATATTAAATTAGTTTTCATTTTCGAATTAAATATGACTTACAAATTAAAAAAGGATAAGATATGAAAAATGCTGAAATGAAATTGCTTTGTAAAAATAATTAAATATTTTCATATTAGATATACTATACAATACAATATTAGTCAATTATATATATATATATATATATATATATATATCTATATATCCAATTTCTATAAATAATAAAGCCAATGATGAAATTCAATAACATATAACAATAAAATATGGATTCAATTCAGATTCAATTGTGGGAGTCGATAAATCGAATCTTTTTTTTACAAATTAATGGAGAATGGGCAGAAAATGTAAGGTTATAATTAATATATTTATCTTTATAAATTGTTATCTCCGTATATAAATAAATTATTTAAGATTAGTTAATTGATAATTATTATAATGTAAACAAGCGAAGTATATGATTGCGAATTAAAAAATATTCTTCAAGCCGAATATCATTTTATCATTTATTAAATTAGCTGGAGTGTCTCCACTCGACTATCTCGCAATTTGAATTGGATTAAATAACATAATATATTATATTTAAATCACATTTAATTAATTATAAATTATAAATAATAAATAATAAATATTAAACCAGCGCATGTTTGGCTTTTTGTTGATGGCACCACGTCACGTGTTGGCGCGTGAGATTTGCAGTGTTAAAAAATTAATTCTGGTAATTTCAGCGAATCAATCAAGCTGAAATTCTATATATAGCAGTTTTATACAATTATTAATCATGTGAAAAATTATCAAACATATATCTTTATTTTTACGGTCACTTTAGAGGAAAAAAAATCAAAACGTTGTAGGTAATGACCCTCTTCCGGTTGACCTACATTTCTCAAAAGTTGATAGAAAACTATGAATTTTGAATAATGTCCATGTACCAAATTTCATCATTCTAGCTCAAACCGTTTTTGCGTAATCTTGCCTACATACATACACACACACATACACACACACACACACACACACACACACACACACACAGACATTTTTCTCAACCTTAGTGAAAATGATTCAGGAACCTTCAAAACGTATAAAAACATCAAAATCTCAACATCGAAAATTTTCGTGATCGCAATACTATCTCTGGCGAGATAGTAAAAACCATAACAAAATCAATTTAATTTCTTTATTTCTTGTTAATTTATAAAAATATTATTAAAAGTTTAATTAAAATATAGACGTTGATATTCATATGTTTAATTAAGATAGATTGTGTTCTATTTATAAATACATTCAAATATGCAACGACTGGATGTCTCTTGAGGGGAGCCGTTTCAACGCTATTTAGAATTCGTATGTCTATTCCATTGAGATGAAAACCGACACTCGATTCACATATTCTCTCTCAACACAAGTTCCCTTAAATTATAAATTCAAAAGTGACATACTAATAATTAGTTTGATATTTTCATTATTTTAATCAAATAAATAAAGAACTATATCAAAAAAGGTTTTTTCTGTTCATTTTTAATAAATGTATATAAAGCATATAAATTTATTTTAATAAATATATTATTATTATTATTATTCGTAAATGAAGTATGTAAAAAATAATTATTATTTAAATTGATGTAAATAGATGCAATTATTTAAAAATAATAAAGTTTATAATTTATTTCTTTTGCAAAATACCCAGCTAAAGAATGTATAATTCTTTTATAAATTATTTTAAACCCTTTGAATTAATTTAATTTACTTTATGAATAAAAATTAATTTGAATTCTTAAATTATATTTTTTTTTATAAGTAGTACCTGGTTCACCGAGTCGCCGCCCGGTCATTAAAAAAAAATTATTCTTTATTATTGGGGTTGGCTGGTAATATTAATAACTGGTTCACCGAGCCGCAGCTCGGTACTTTAAAAAAATTATTCCTTATGAACCATGAATATTTAAGATTAAGATTATTATTTAAAATAAATAAACGACAAAATATATGAAACAATTTCAAATAATTTAAAAGAACATAAATTAAAAAAAAAAAATAAGTCATAAAACATACAGCTCTTAAACGTACGTATTAATGCACTGAAAGACAGAAAAGTATGGCCTGTGGATATAACATAATATATATTTCGTAATTTGATTACAAAATATTATTAAAATAAATACATATTTTTAATTTTATTTTATTTATAATATTTTTCTATTTAAGGAAGCGCTATAATATGGAGAGATTGTGTGGTATTCCTAAATATTTGACTTAACACTATTAATTTCAAGGCCAAATCTTTTCCAGCGTCTATTAATTTATCTACTACATCTTTAATTGCGTTTATTTAGTCTCCTATTATATTCAAATCGTTCGCGTAATCTAATAGATTAATTTTTTGCCTAAAGCATTAATTGTGGTGGGAGAAGGATCGGTAGACCTTTCCTTGGACGTCACCAAAGGCCCTGTATCAAGCTCAACTTTCACTTCCCATATATATATATATTTTAATCTTAATTTTTTTTTAGTTAAGAAAGAGCAAAAGAAAGAAGATATAAAATTCACTTTCATATTTTTTGTATTTCAGTTTGTTTTAATCATATAAATATAATTAGAAAAATCAAATTATGAATATTAATATCATTTATCTATTTGCATTTCCACACTGTATTTTTTAGTATTCAATCAGCGCGCAATACATTTGGTGCTAAAGTAAAGCGGTAGTTTGCCATGACTCCACCGAGAGTTTATAACTCGGGGTTGAATTTCTCGTTGCTTGGTTACAAGTTGGCCACTTATATCGAGATTTTATTTCCTACATATATAGAAATATAATTTTACGATAAGAATTAATAAAATATGTTAACTTTTTCCTTCAAGTTGCACTTTAATTCAAGGAGATTAAAAGAATTTCATTATACATTCTAAATTTTGTGCAGTATTATTAAAGAGATTTATAAGCAATTCGAATAATTATTGTAATGACAGATTTAATTTATAAAGGTTTATATATTCAATTTTGTTCCAACTTCAAAGTAGAGATATAATTATTATAAAATCTTCTTTCATTTTATGATTGTGATGTGAAAAAATATTCAATAATTCAGTATGAAAAAAATAAACATGTTTTTATTTATTTATTTATTCTGTTAATCTTATCAATGTGAAATTTCTTTTAAATAATTAATTAAATTTAATTTTTCAATTCTAATTTAAATATATATATATATATATATATATATATATATATATATATATATATGTAGTAATAGATTTAATTTTTATAAATTTTCTTATGTCTAAAATTATTATTTTATATTTGTTTCATTTGATTTATATTCCAAAGTTTATCTACCTCTTTAAATTAGAGTAATAATAATTAGTTAATATGAAATTCTCTCTTGGTAGAAAGACTAACATCGTCTTTCTTTGATCTTGGCATCGTAGGATTGGTATGTGCAATGAATGTGAATAAATGATGAGTGATATGGGAGATTAAACTAGTCCCCAGGAATGATTCTGCAGATAAGTAATTATGTTTTAATGAGGACGGCTCAGGGCCCGATTATCGAAGCCCAAAAGGCTCAATGGAGCCAATTCTCCATTGAACTCGGACAACTAATCAAACCAATGACAATAAGCGATGCCATTTAAATGTAAATCACCAATAAAGAAACGAGAAACCCAATTAAATTGGGAATATTATTAAAGTAGTTTTATAATTTATTGTAATTTCAATTTTTTTTAAGTATATATTTAACGTTTCGAGGTATAGAATGCAATTCAATTAATTGTCTTTTTTTTAGATCGACAATTAATATTTTAAGTAGGTATGTTATGTTAATTATCTTGTTTTTATTATTTTTTGTTGAGTTAATTTATATTATTACTTTTATTACTATTAATAATATATTTATTAATATTAATATATACCTAAAATTAATAATAATTAAGAGAAATTAATTATACATTTCTATATATTGTTAACTCAAAGGATTTCCCAAATGAAAATATGCTCCAGTGCATAAATCAATCCCCTTATTTACGTTAGCAAGTTTTTATTTAATTTAAAAACTGTTTATCAAGGTCGCCAGCTAATCTTTATTTTTTTTAAAAGGAGATTAGCGAAACCTTTTAATGCAATTAATACTTACCAAATAGACCAGTTAGACTTAGATAGCTCTTAAATTATAAAAAATATATAAATCGTCCCTGGGTGATCCGAAAACTGCAGACACGTGGCTTTTATTTCTTATTTAAAGAAATAAAAAAAAATAAATAAAAACACTGGAAGCTCTCCAAACCAGAATCAATTCCACTCACCTGCTTCTTAAAGGGACCAGCAAATAATTATTAAATAAAACAAATTCAATTTCTTTTTCTGATATATTTATAAAACTAATCTTTGTTTTTAAAAAACAATGTATAATTAAGTGAAAGATGAAATATAAAAATAATAATCTTAATCTAAAAACAAATTAATTAATAAACTAAATTATAAACAAATTTGAGGACGTGCAATATCGAAACAAAGAAATTCATCAGTGGATCTCAAATGTATCAAATATTTCAAATTACAAATTAGATTTAATCAAACATTAATCAAATTAATTAATATATAAATTTCAATACAACCTGAGCAGCGATAATTAAAAGAAGGATAGAATTTTGCAAACCTTAATGGCTTTCGTTCCAAAATAAAAAAAGAGAGGTTTTCAAATATGATCTCACCTCCACGAGATACCAAGGCAAATAGCAAATAGAAAGAGTGTTCACGTGAAATGAACGGACCAAAGCAACTCCAAAGACCCAGAAAACGCTAGACGGCAAAAAACATTCAAAATTTTCGGCCCCGTGTCACACGACTGTGTTTACCTCCTCCGCCACTAGAGTTTTCCAAAATTTAAAAATAACCAACTTGCGGGAGTTTCGATCTTGCTTAAACATATATAAATATATGCATATTTATTCTAATATTCTATTATAATATTTAACCTAATCGTGGCCATAAAATTATCTGAATCTATTTAATTTTTATTCACATAATTTAATAACAATCAGTTATTTTTCAATTATTCATAAAAATGCCTTTTTTTTTTTGTTCTTCTCTTCAAAAATTAAAAGAATTCTTCCTTCTTAATGAAATCCAAAAAAATCTTTATATAAAATATTTTTAACAAATATAAAAAAAAATCATCTCAAGCTAACAAAAAAATAATTATTATCTTAATATTTTGTATTAAATTAATTTTAAAAGGATAAAGGATTGAATGTTCATGAAATGTGGGAGAGGGGGATAAAAGTTAAAGAATTATCTTAATTATCTGAATTTTCAATTGACTGATTCAATTATAAAAAAAAAATTGAGTAAAAAGTTATGTTTAATTTCCACCATGTTAATTTTTTAATATCCTCCTAGGGATGATTTTATCCCCCTTCCTGCTTATCTATCGACATTCTCTTAAATTAGGATCCATTCCCACGGGATATGATATCAGTCTCTTATCTATCTAGCTCTATTTCCTAGAAGCTTAATTTAATTTCCATTCTAAAGCTTTAACCACTCAAGCATGATTAAACTCAATCTAAATTATTTTAAAATGTAACAAAAAATTCGTCCTATACATCATTTCTTGATAGACACCAGAATATTCTAAAATCTGGATAATTGTTTTTTAAATTTTATAAATAATATTACTAAGATTTAATTTACTTTTTTCTTCATCAAAATTTTCAGTCTTAGGAATTTTGAAAAATTCTTCATTCTTTTTAATGAAATGTTTTTTTAAGTGTAACAAGGCATACTGTTTCGTATCTTGTGCTTTTCGATTTACCATTTTTCTTCTATTTCTACTCACTACTTTCTCCCAGATTAATCCACTAATAATTTCATGACTTTCCGTACACAAACCTGCCCGGGGAATATCTGAAATTGGAGTAACAGTAACTTTTCAAAATGTTATTTAAACAAAATTATGGAAATTTTTAAATAAAAATGTAAAAAAAAAATAATGATAATTTCCACTGTTTTATTAAATATTAATGGTGTGGACCAGGTTCCCTAAACTCTATTGTTCTCCGTGAAACAAAGTTTTTGGCGTCATCTGGTTATGCTGGCATTCGAATATATAATAAAAAATCGGACTTGTGTGTGTGTTGTGTCGTTGCAAAGACCAAACACAACAGTCCGATTTTGTTTTCAATTAGTTACTGCCAGCATTCGCATGGTGGCGCCAAAAACTTTGTTTCATCGAGAACAATAGAGTTTTCAAAATTTAGCAGTCTTTTAGATGGTCTGTGTGTCACATCCATTTTAACTATTTTTTTTTAATCTTTAGGGGACTCCAATGACTAAATGGGAGGGTGAATCAATTTGAATTTAAATAAAATAAATAAATATAATAATATTTAATAATTACCTACTCTCAATATTCTAAGATAAAATTTTACTATTAATTATAAAAAAAAATTATTATTTTTATTAACCATTACAGTCTGTTATCTCGGTATTTTTGAATAGATAATTAAAGAAACATATGAATAAATTATTATAATATGTTGTTTACATAACGGGAAGTTTCATAGAAACTTTACCTGTGGATTCCTCTTATAATTCTAAACAACTTTTTCAAATAAAATTTCACATAACTGGAAGTCGGTCGCTTTTAGTTTAAAAGTTAAATTAATTTAATTTTAAATTTTTTTTATAATTAATAGCAAAATTTTATCTTAGAATACAACACACACGGAGAACAATAGAGTTTAGGGGACCTGGTGTGGACGGACCTTCATAAAATCATCGCAAGCTTATATTCAGTGGCGTACCTAAGGGGGGCGGTGGGCGCGGTCCGCGCCGGGCGGCACTTATCTTGGGGCGGCATTTTTTATATTTAGTTATAGTTGTAAAAAGCAACTTATTGATTTCATATTTATTTTTTTTCTTTCTTGAATAATAAATGATTATTATGATTATTATAAGTTTACTATTTGATTTATATAAATTATGATCAACTATATGATTTCGAATATTATTCCTCGGTGTATATAAATGCATTTTAGTATAAATTTTGATTCTAATTTCAAGAACAGGATAATAATTTTATTTTATTGAATTCATTAAAATTCGTTGAATTCGTAAAAGCATCTTTAAGATTTTGTTCGGCAAAATTATCTTCGTTCTATAATGAGTCAATTAAGAATACAAAATCTTGCAATATTGTCAATAGAACAAGAAATTACAAATAATATTGTAAGAGAAATTTAAATTTAAAATTTTAAGAGGAAGCATGGTGCTGCCTTTAGTTCGCCAAGGCGCCGTAAACGCCTCAGATCGGACCTGATGTTAGCTTCCTGTCCATTATGCTTTCGACCACCATTCTGACTATTACGTTTATGTTTATGTTTAAGTATTATGAAATAATAAAAACCTCTTAAGAAGTAGAGAATTGTTTTTTATTAAATTCCCTACAGATTTCAGAAGTGGGATAAAAGTGACTCTGTTATTATAGTGACTCTTGGATAATAGTGACTCCTGGATATTCTAACTTATTCATATATCCAATATCCAATATGGCCTGCTTAGCGGATTTCGAAGAAGTAAAAAGAAGAATTCTGAATGCTGATGCGAAACAAGTCCGTTCACTCTTCTCAATTATTTAAGGAAATGAATTGAGATTAAATAGAAGAAAATTACTGGCATTTCAAGGATTTGATGATTTAGAAGAAGATTCAGAGGTATTTCATCAAATGATCAATAAAATATCAAAAGACTTTAATTATGAACAGTTGTTGAATTGCTGTTTTTTATTAAATTTAAAACATGAAGCAACTTCAATAAAAACAGCTGAAATTATTTTATTATTCTTAATTAATTTTGATAACCCTGGAGAAATTGAAGAAGAAGAAGAAGAAAATGCAAGTAGCCATTCAGAGACTCCACGAGAGCCTCTTGATGAAAAATTTATACATGGTTTCAGCTCTGTTCAAGTCAGTTCTCATCAACATATCCCTTTTAGAGATATTGAAGACTCTATCAGTGTTTAATACATTAACGTAATAATCCCAGCTTCAACGTCGAATGTCTTAGAGAGAGATTCTTATTGTCGTTGGAATTATTACAAGCTATTTTCTCTCGAAAATAGCCTGAAGAGAGATAGGGTTTTTGATTCTAAGCGATAGGTAGCGGATAGTGATGGTTGGTATAAGGGAAACACACTCAATATGTTCTTTTCAGAGCTTTTATTTAAACTTATTCATATATTGATACAAACAGAAACTATACACCTAAACCGGATGGAATCGATCAAACTAGTCCCGTGTTAGGTGCGCCAAAATGAATAATACTAATATATACACATATACAGTATGAAATTGATACAACCAGGTAAATAGGGCCGGAATCTCAATGCTGCCACGCGTCCAATGCACAGAACTGAGACGCTGCTTCTCTCGTAGACCCGTGTTCGCTCGTTGATGCAAGATTCTTCAAATAAAACTCGATGTTCTTGTGAGATAGCCGTAGTCGAAAAAAGATAGCTCTTGCGGGGAAGGAAGAAAGAAAAGGAATAAAATATAGAAAGGAAGAGTTAGAAGGGATTCAGATGGTGGTATCTTCGAGCAAAAGGATCTAAAACACTTTTCTCAAACAAACTCCTCAAACAAACACTCTTTGCCGTTGATCAAACCACCAAAAAAAATCGAAGGAAACAGCAGGCTCAACGCTGCTCAGAAGAGGTAGAATGACTTGCTCAGGTCAAAGTGGGTCAAAGGCAGGTGAGCGAGTGACCAAAAAGGCCGGGAAAACAGCAAGACTCAGAACAGAACAGGAGGGGGAAAGTCAAGGAAGGGGAAAAGAGATAAGGCAGGTAGGTTGAAACAGAAAGACTGCCCTCTCGGAATAGCACTATTATCTTTGTGCACATGTGCTTCGAAATGGCTTGTTCAATCAGAAAATTTACAGGAGAAGATAATTATCCAATAGAGACATGGTTTTCTGATTTTGAGGAAATGGCAACTATTGCTAATTGGACGGATCTGGAAAAAATGATTTATGCTAGGAAATCATTAGATGGCCTTGCCAAGCTTTTTATTTCAAGTGAAAAAGGTATTTCTTCATATTCAATTTTTAAGAATATCTTATTAAATGAATTTAAAAGAAAAATTAGCTCAGCCGAAATACACTCGATGTTGAGTAATAGAAAAAAAAATATAAATGAATCATTTCAACAATATTATATGGAGATGAAAGAAATTGGTTCAAGAATTAAAATTGAGGAAGATTCATTAATTAGTTATATTGTTGATGGTATACCTGAGAAGCCCATGGACAAATTAAGCCTCTATGAATCTAAAACTTTAAAAGAATTAAAATCGAAATTGGATATTTTTGCTAAAATTAAATCAAAAGAATCTTCAGTGTCCAAGAATGTTTCAGGTACCTCCAGTAAATCTACAATTCCAGATTCAACATTTAAAATTAAAACATGTTTTAATTGTAACAAGCCAGGACATAGGATCAAAGACTGCAAAGCTCCAAAAAGGGAAAAAGGATCATGCTATTTATGTGGATCAAAAGATCATCTGGTGAACACGTGTCCCAAGAAAAAAACTCCATCAATACATTGTCTAGGTAATCCTTATATAATTTATTCCTCCATTAGTGTTAATAATCAAGCAAATGACCACTTAATTTATAATATTGAAACATTAATTGATACTGGTAGTAGTGCTAGTTTAATCAAATCTAAATTTGTTCCAAATGAATGTATTGATACAAATATTTTTAAGCCAACACTTTTTGGTGCGAATTCTAGCCTAATAAACATTTTAGGAAATTTCAAGACTATTATGAGTATATGTGGACATTCCTTCAATGTTAATTTATTAGTGGTGCCGGATCAAACCATTTCAAGTGGTATTCTTTTAGGACGTAATTTTATTAACCAATCTAAAATTGAAATAACTTTTACTCAATTAGGTTTTACAATTAAAATTCCTGATAATGTTAACCCATTAAATGAAATTTCTTCACCTGTAAAAAATGAATTATTATTAATAGATGAAAATGCTTTTGATGGCAAAGAAATGAAGTATGTTGTAAACCCGGAGATAAGTGTAAAAGACCGTTTTAAATTAGATTCTATAATAAATAAATTTGTAAATTCTCCCCAAAGTAAGTCATATGAATCTCCATTAGGTTATGATGCAGATATTGTGATTAAACCAAATCATAATCTGTTTAATCTTTATCCAAGGCGTTTATCCTATTTTGAGCAAAATTTTTCAGTTATTGCAAAGCTATTATATGATTTATTAAAAAAAAATTCTATTTTACAATTTGGCTCTGAACAATTAGAAACATTTGAGAAACTCAAAAATTGTCTTGTTAGTCAGCCTGTATTCTCAATATATTCTCCGATTGTAGAAACAGAGTTGCACTGTGATGCATCGTCAGATGGTTATGGTGCGGTTCTCCTTCAAAAGCAGTCGGATAATAAATTAAATCCTATTTCTTATTTCAATAGAAGGACTACGGAACATGAATCAAAATACCATAGTTATGAGCCTGAACGTTTAGCTATCATTTATGCACTTAAACGATATCATGTCCATTTACAGAGAATCAATTTTAAAATCATAACAGATTGTGCAAGTTTGAAATTGACATTAGATAAAAAGGATTTGAACCCTCGAATTGCTAGATGGGCTTTATCTCTGCAAAATTATGATTATACTTTAGAACATCGAAAGGACGAAAGAATGAAACATGTGGATGCCTTAAGCCGTTATCATTTTGCTATAATTCATATTGATCATTATGGGCCATTAGAAAAAACTCCTGGTAAAAACAAATTTATTTTTGAAATAATTGATTCGTTTACTAAATTTACTAAATTGTACCCAACAAAATCAACTAGTAGTGTAGAAGTAATTAAAAACTTAAAAATGTATTTCCAATACTATAGTAAGCCAAAAAAAAAAATTTCTTATTTCGGATCGTGCAACATCTTTTACTTCTCATAAATTTAAATCTTTTCTTGAATTACAAAACGACCGATATTTGTTAATTGATATCCCTGGCTTTCAGTATACGCAATTGCCATTTAAAGGTGTTTATGATGTATCTAGGATTAAGCCGTGGTTATCAAATGATTTTAATAGTGAAATAACCATATGAATGTTATTGGTTATTGTGAAAAAAAACATGCATTAATTATGTTAATCTAGAATTAAGTTAGTTATTTTAAAAAAATTAATTAAGTTTATAAGATTTATATTTGTATGTAATAGTTTGATGATCCAATTATGTAATTAGATAGTTAAGTAAGTAGTATAGAAAGAAAAAAATTATGTACTTATGAAATGTTTCTAATAATTAAGTTTTAAGTTCTAATGATTCTAAAAGTGATGAATTATATGTATAATAATATTTGTATTTGATGACATGTTGATCAGGTGATCAATGTTGTCAGGTAGGCCGAATTGTAAGAGAAATTTAAATTTAAAATTTTAAGAGGAAGCATGGTGCTGCCTTTAGTTCGTCAAGGCGCCGTAAACGCCTCAGATCGGACCTGATGTTAGCTTCCTGTCCATTATGCTTTCGACCACCATTCTGACTATTACGTTTATGTTTATGTTTAAGTATTATGAAATAATAAAAACCTCTTAAGAAGTAGAGAATTGTTTTTTATTAAATTCCCTACAATATTAATTTTGAGAGCATTATACACGATTTTTCTAGTATGAAAGCTAGAAGAGTAAATATTATATAAATATGTTTACGAGTGCATATAAATATGTGTAAAAAATTTACTCTGTGTATTAATTAATATTGATTAAATAACTTAATAATTTATTTATGTGTATTAATTTATAAAAACCACTATTTGATTGACTTATAATAGAAAGGGCGGCAAACTGGAGATCGCCCCGGGCGGCAAAAGTTCTAGGTACGCCACTGCTTATATTATACATAAAGATAAATAAATAAACGTGTTAGATTTCTAATTCATCCCTGTGATATGATTGTATATAACTAATTTTTTAAATTATTTTTAAATTAGAAAAACTCCTATTAGTTAATGCTGGTGAAATTGAAATTATTAATAATTTTCTTGAACTAATAAAATTAGCAAATTTAAGCACTAAACTGGTGATCATTAGAGCAGATACAAAACAATTTAAATCTATTTGTATAAAAATATTGAAATCCATTCATCAATCATTAAGAGAGATCTCAAATTAAATAATTTATTATTAAAATCATATTTTAATTTTAATAATTCTCACTTACTTATTAATCTCACCCACTCGATAAAGCTATATTCTTTTAAATATACATTTTTACACTGTACTTACATTCGTATTATACTTTATATTTAAGTTTAATATTAAAATAGAAATTATTATATTTTAAATATAAATTTTTAAGAATATAATATATATAAACAAGTTTGTTTTCAATATACTCTATAGTCTATATTATAATAGATCGGGAAGGGGGTGGTCTAGGGTGATTTCCCCAGATACCAACCCATAGCAAATGATAACATTGTCCATTTTCAGATTTACTTATTTAAAATATTATTTGCTATTTATAAAAATAATAATAATTAATGTAATATTAACAACGATTTATTATTTATTATAAATATGTAATTATTTCCAACTCTTAGGATTGGTTAAAGGATTTGGTTTTAAAAATGATTATCATACATACATTTGAGAAATCTCTATTCACTAGATTAAATAATCTAGGGATAAACCAATAATAATTAATAATCATTTTTTAAAACATACACATTTTCGTCTTTCTGGGTTTGGCTGGTAATATTAATACCTGACTCTCACTCGACCCTTTAAAAAATATTGATTTATGTTGCATCATTGCATCAATCTGATTAAAATGAAAGGAACTGGGGTCCTCAATAATAATACATGGTTCCCTGAGCCACCACTCGGTCAATAAAAAAAAAGATTCTTTATTATTGGGTTTGGCTGATAATATTAATACCTTATTCACCGAATCGCCATAATAACATACAAACAGAAAAGTAGGCGTGATGATATAACATATATATCTGGGACACCGAGCTATCGCTCGACCCTTTAACAAATTTATGCAATTTATTATTATATACTTTAAAAATTTTACAATTTTCAACGAACATTTAGTTCGTTTATAAAATCTATATATCTGTGGTCCTGTGTGTGTTTCTGTGTTAATACAACAATTTTTATTTTATAATCTATAAAATAATTTAATTATTTAAAAAACGGCGGTCTTCAATTACAATTTTTTTTACTCTCTACTGACTGAATCCCTTCTCAACTGAAAATAATGTCGAATGGAAATAGACGATATTACTTGGATTAATCTTATTATGCTAGCTAAAATTGTTTCTTTGTATTATTGAGAACCCCAGTTCAATTCATTTTAATCAGATTGATATAATGATGCAACATTTAATAATTGTAATGACTAATTAAAGAAATGTATATCAATATTTTTTAAAGGGTCGAGCGAGAGCTCGGTGTCCCAGGTATTAATATTACTAAACCCAATAATAATGAATCATTTTTTTTTAACTTAAGTACCGAGCCGAGGCTCGGGGTCCCGTTATATTTATAAAAAAAAATATTTTGCCCGAATAAAAATTTTTTAATGATAATATTTATAAAAAAAACTAAGTTATTTAATATTTTAAAATTACATATCCATAGCTAAACTTTCTGTTGTGTTTTATTAATAAATAATTATTAATAAATAAATATTTCTTCTATATGAATATTTATTGTACAATAATAATTTATTTTTTGACGTAAATCTAATTTATAAAATACAATCCAAATTAATTTTCAAATATGTTAACTATTCTGAATTTATAAATTCATATAATTAAAAAATCCGAATATATTATACTGAAATACTCAGATCAGAATCTATTATAATAAATATAATAAATATTTTAATAATGAATATAAATGATGAGTATTGATTACAATAGAAAATTCCTCTTATAATCATTTATTTAAATATTATAAATTATTATAAGTAGGTTCCCTAGAAGTTGTCTATTCAACTATGCTTTATAAATTCAAAATAATGTTTATTTATGCAATTTTTAATAAATCTTAGTAAAAATTGTATTATTACGAATAATTCAAAATAATAAATCTCTTCGAAAGAAATATATCTGAATTATAGAGATTTATGTCAATTTGTAATTTTCCTGTAATTCCCTTCCTCCCTTTTCCCATCCCTTACTTTGTAATTGTATAACTGGATGATGGACGCACAATCTGCATACCCATTTGAATTTAATAAACGGACATATCTAAAATGTTGGATAATTATATTTGAAATGATAAAAAAAAGTTATAAAATAATCGTTTATAGAGATGATATGGGTTCAGTAATTACAAGCACAAAGGGATCGTCCAGATAATGCCGCTGATCACAAACAAAGCTGAGAGTTAATGAACAAAAAGAGAAAGAGACAGGATAATTTCATTGGGATTTGTTTGTTCAAAAATCGTAGATGATTAAGCGTTTTTTTTTTTTTTTTTTTAATATTAATAGAAACTGAAAAAGGCAGGGAAATACTAAATATGATAAAATTTAAAAAAAAGGAAATAATTTATTTCGTAGATTCATAATTATAAGGAGTTTCATAATTATTGAGTGAGATAAAGGGTGGAATATCTTGGTCTTATGTCAAACAACATGGATTTGTGTTTATTTTATTTTATTTTATTTATATGTATTTAATTATAATTTTATTCAATTGTTCAGAATGATAAAATTGTATAATTTGTATGCCGAGTTGGCAAAAGCAAATAAATAATAATAATAATTATTATTATTATTATAGATTCCTAATTATTCTCATTTAAATTATGTATTTAACACCCATTTGATCTGACTTTTTGAAAATTTATCATTTAAAGAAATTAACACTTAATAAATTTAATAATCTATCTACAAATTTCTAAGTCACTATTTAATTTTGAAAATTATTGTCCTATTTCAATTTTAAATTACCTCCTTTCACTATTTTCTCCCAATTTCTTTATATCTTACATTTATAATGTTTGCTCATTTTGTGGTTGATCTATCAATTGGCGGTTTCCCAATTGGGTTTTCCAAAAACAAATTTATCGCACATTCTAACCACGTGATTTTATGTTGAGCATCACAAATATAAGCATATAGGTACAATATAATTCCTTATTTATGCCATTTCTTTTTAATTAATCTTTTTCGTTTCTTAAATTCGATAAATCTAATTATCTTATTTTCAAATACCCTATTATACTCATCATTCAATATTTCCTCCATCAAGTCTCACTTCCTTACAATACAATAGTTTTATAAATTCTAATTTTTACATTCTACAATAATAGTTTTGATGAAATAAGTTCGTTTGTTATATAATAACAGATGCTATCCAAAAACTTAAATTAAATTTTTTATCAAATATTATTTACTTTTATGATTATAGATTATAGATTTTATGTTTTTAAACTTTTCTACATTTCCAAATTTCACATTAAATTTATTTACATCATATAAAATAAATTCATTATATTCATATACTTTACAACGTATAGATATTATATTTTTCTTTTACATTTTATCGAAATCGGTAGGCAATTTTATTTTTCAATTTAAAAAATAAATAAATAACAATCTCCCCCAGAAATAAATGTTAAAATTTTCAGTAAACATTTGCGTTTGACAGGCAGAATCGAAATGAAAATTCATATTTATTATTTATTATGCTTTGTTTTAATTTTAGATCACGTGTGTTTCTAGAATTTATCTTGATGAAGAACTAGAATAATGTTTATATTTTAACATATAGAAATACATATATATATATATATATATATATATATATAATATATATCATAAATAAGATATATATTACAAATGTTCCTAAGAAAATCATCTATAATTAAATTTGAATCTATTATATTGATCTTCAAAATAAGAGTAACAAGAAATCTGTAGTTTAAAATAATGATTATTTCGAGAGGAAATACGATAATATTTTCAATTATTTTCCTTTTAAGAAAATTTTATTAGTTTTTCAAGAATCTCAAAAAATAAGGTTATTATTGCATTAATGTTAAATTTCACAAGATATAGCATAAAGTCAATATATATTTATACTAGGAAAAATTCAATAGTATAACGGTCAAACTTTTTAAAAGTTTCTATTTCATTCAATTTCTAATCCCTTTTACATCCTATATATATATATATATATATATATATATATATGTGTAGGTTTAAAGAGAGAGATAAACTAGAAATTCATTTAATTGGAAAAGCTGAGTTAAATGGAACAAATTACAACTACAAGTTCTATGCCCCAAACACATACCTATATATGTATAAACACCTTAATAATATCATATATTATCAATAAAGAAGCTTCCATCTCATTAAACATTTAAAAACTCTACATTTGCAACGGAGATTACATATAACATTTCCTAACAATGTAATGTGTGCTTAATGGATTGATTTTCATTAAATTTTAGGAAGAGGAATTTTAGGAATAGAATAATAAAACGATTGATTGAATTGAAATTTAATTTTTAAAAATTGTTGTATGGTTATCATATGGATATGTTTTTGTTTAAAATAAGAGTAATTATATTTCATTTACATGTAATAATCACTGATATTATTTTATTCAACATTTGATTTTAATTTATTCACCATCCTAATCAAAGTACAGGGTGGTGCAGAAGAAACACATGTTTTTCGAACCGCTAGTACGCGGCGACGGGAGGGGTATTGACCTTGAACTAGGGCTTACAATACCGAACTAAAATCTGAATTTGGAATTTGAAATTTGAAATACCGGGATACCGGTATTAATACCGGTATTATTAATAATAAATTTACTAGCTATATTTCTTCTTACCTCAGATGTTATATTGACTTTTTAACAAATATAATATATGAAATCCAATAAATATTGTTCTGAAATGAGTAGATATTATTTATTTTATTACATCGAGAGTAGGAGTAGATAGATACAAAAAAACGTGCAAGTAAAATAAAGTAAATATTAAATTCTATGTGTTACATTTTACATATAATAGGCTCGTTTGGTATTATATAACTAAAGAATTAAATATAATTAAAGAAGTAAAAAATATAAAAATATAAATTGAAAGTATTTAATATTAATAACTTGCGTTTTGTTTATTAAAATTTGCTCTTAAAAAACACAATGAATCAAGCGTTTCACCATCAAGCGAGGACCGAATTTTCGTACAAATATAACCAGCGGCCGAAAAAGCTCTTTCTGATTCTACACTTGTTGGCACTATTGTCATTAAAAAATCATACACATTTTGTAAATTCGTAATACCAAAATACCGGTATTTTTTACATAAATTCCGGTTTTTAATACCGGACAAAAATCGTCCGGGATCCCGGTATTGTAAGCCCTACCTTGAACGAATGTTGACAGGCGGCCCTTACAATGCCGTTTCAGTCGCTATGGAGCGTTAGAGCGTACAACATCGTGTGTTCGTTGTCGAGCAGTTTTTTAGAAACAATGAATCTGTAGTCACAATGCAACGTCTTTTCCGTTAATATTTTAGAGTTGGACGTCGAGGTGCAGTGCCTGATCGAAATACTGTACTCCGATGGGTTGCAGCGTTTAGAAGTACTGGTTCTGTGATGAAAAAGAAACCACCTGGTCTTCCCCGTTCAGTTCGTACTCCGGACCGAGTCAGAACGGCATTTATTGCTAGTCCTAGACGATCGACTAAACGAAATGCTGTAACGCTGGGTATGTCACGTCGTTCGCTTCACCGCATCTTATATGATGACCTCAAGTTCCATCCGTACAAAATAATGATCGTCCAGCAGCTTAATGAAGGGGATTTTGTAGAGCGCAGAGAGTTTTGTCGCATAATGAATGAAATGCCTACGGTAGATCCCGATGCTACAATCTTCATATTCATCTTGACGGTAACGTCAATGTTCAAAACTATCGGTATTGGGCATCGGGGAACCCACAAGAATTACACCAAAGACATCTGCACTGTTTAAAGGTAAAAGTGTGGTGCTGCATTTCAAAGTTGGGGATTGATGGACCCTATTTTTTTGAAGAGGAAGGAATTGCAGTTACTGTTACATCAGCTCGCTATGTTGAAATGTTAAACAACTTCCTTCATCCAGAACTTGAAAGGCGTCAAGTGAACATGAGAGACATTTGGTTTCAGCAGGATGGTGCCACAGCTCACATGGCGAGAGCATCCATGGAAGTGGTTCGGCAAATGTTCCCACGACATGTGATTTCGAGATTTGGTGATGTTTACTGGCCCTCGCTCACCCGACCTGTCGATATGTGACTTCTTTTTGTGGGGATATTTGAAATCAAAAGTGTACATCAACAAGCCTCGCACACTCGATAACCTTAAGAATTCCATTCGTCAGGAAAATGTAATTTTCAGAAGAGGATCCAAATTTGTACCCAGCAAGAATGACGTCATCTTAAAGTCATTATTTTCCGAACCTAAATATGGTATGATATGGACAAAATGGTATGGATTGGTCAAAAACTGCATTAAAATACCTATTATTTAATACTTGTTTTTATTATTTTCAACCTATTGTGTCCCAGTAATTCAATATTGAGTTAACTAGCTTTCACAACTACTTTATAACTTATTTAGATGTTTATTAAGTCATTAAGTCAGCAAGCATCCAGCAGAGAAGTTGAAGCTTAAGAAATTGACTCAAACTTCTTTTTCAACCAATGTGTCAACGTTTCAGCCCCTGACTAGGACTCTTTTCAGGACTTTAGTTTTGTTTTCCTTGTGGAGTTGATTCCAAATCCATTATACATTTTTAAATCAACCATTATCATTTTAAAATAATAAAATAAAATAATCTTAAAGACTAATTATTCATTTGTTCTTAAAGGTTTGCACTACTTTTATCTTGAGTCCACCTCTGTGTTTCTTCTAGCAGCATCACATGCAGAACATCAACTCAAATGGTTTTTTCCTCTTCAATCTTCTGAAAAGCTGTTTGTTGTTGACAGGTCTAGCTACCTCCACGTTAACACGTAGTTGCAGTCGTGCTTCATGTTTAATTACATATTTTCTTATTTCACACCCGATGGATCAAAATCTATAGTTACGTTTGTATCATGGGGCATTTTGCTATGTTCCATAGCACATTGTTCAGAAAGGCTTGCTTGTATTCTTTTAATATGATATTTTTAGCGCAATCCTATTAAAATAATTAAATGTGAAACAAATTGCATTTTACATATTTTTTAACTATGATTTATAATATTTGCCATCATTTGAAAACAAACGCGTTGAAAATTATTACATTGACCAAAATTCGTTATTAATTATTATTAACAACTAGTAATTGAGATACACGAGAATTATTTATCACTTTAACCGAAAATCGTGTCATTATAATTATTTGTATTCAATTACATTGGTCGTAACATATATAATATATATATCAATAGCCAATATTGAATATTAGAAAATAAAAATCATTATTAAAAAATCATTTTTTCTGTTCTCTAATATTTTTCCGGATTTTTTCTAAAAGAAATCACAACTTAAAATTCTGATTAATTTACTAAATTAATTTTTATTAATTTTGTTTGTGCTTAGATATAAATATAGATTAATTTAATTATACACATTATTTTATTAAAAATTAACAATTATAATTTATGATAAAATGTCGTTAATGTTAATTTTTCTTTTTCTAATTTGAGTAGATGAGTTAATTAGCTATTAATATATAACTAGCCGAAATTAGTACATGAATATGGATACAAGTATCAAACTTTAAATTCTATTTTTCCCTTAATCCCGATAATCTGTTACGTAACTGAAAATTGAATTTCTTGCGAGCATATCTACCCAGGTGTCTGTCCACAAAATGGATTCTATATGTTTTTCAGGAGGCATATTGATCGGCTTTTTTGCATGAATGTATTATCAATAGATTAGTGGTGGTATTTTTTCATTCGGTAATAAATTGAGCTTTGGTGAATAGGAAGTGGCTGTGTGGGTGGATGAAAGCAGGGAGAAATGCTAGTGGGATCATGTAGTTCTTATATCTCCAAGTATGTTGGCTTCTTGCCATTCCCTCCCTTTGCACAACTCAATCTCTTGCCTTTTTACTTTTCTATAACGACAAACAGTGAGATTAAAATCTCAAACCATTTAATTTTGTTACTTGCATCAACACTCATTCCTTTTTACAGTGTTTTTTTTTTTTTTTTTATTATGTCCAGTATAGAAATAATTTTTTAAAACCAAGGCACAATAAAAGAAGCATTTCAAGCAATTTTTGTTCAAATTTTTCGATATAGAAATTAATATTTAGATATTATATCGAATATAATCTGTAAAATATATTTTACCTTACAAATTAATATTATTTCTTAAGCGTAAGCCCCCCATTCATTGATTCAGTCACATCTAAAAACTTTAGTGTAAAGAAAAGTCGTAGGTAAAAAAGATATCGATTTCTTCATTTGAGGAGAAATCCTGAGCTCACGTGGAAACAAAAGCGCTACATCTTAAAGAAAATGTATTTTCATAAAGTTATTATAATAGAGCAGCAAGGAAGAAAACAGAAGAAAATTTATCTATCTTAGGAATGTGTCAATGTTACATTTTTGAATCAGGGTCCTCTTCAGGACTTTGGTTTTATTATTTTTCATTAAGGAGATTCATAATATATAAACTCTCAACCTATACCTTGATTTTTCTTGATCGGAGGCGCTATCAAGTAGCTTTTCCCCAATGTTGTTCCCGGAGGCTGGGTTGACTCCGTCCCATAGACCCCAGCTAGGGAAATTCCCTTGCCAGGCCCGGAACTTGAACCCGGGGCCATGTGGTTCGCTACCCACACACCCAATGACGCCTTCATAAATAAATCAATCAAAATAATAATTCAAAGAATAACATTTATCTTCTATAATCAATCTACCAAGTTGGATATTAAGTTAATCTTAGGTATATCGTTTCAATGAAAATAGTAAGTTTAATCCTTTTTCCTGGTAGATGTAATTTGAATAGCTAACATTTGTTTCAGAAATTCATAAATACATCATACCCATCAGAATACAATTTATAAAGAATATTTTAATCTATTCGAGAGTGAACAAATTTATTTAGAAATAAAATTTAAAAATAATAAAAAAAGAAATCATAAAAATCAGGTATGATTCAAATATTTCTTCTTTCTTCTTTTCTTTGTTCCTTTGTGTCTGTTTTTGACTTTAAAGAATCTATTTCTTTACTTTTTTATGCTGAAGAAATTAATAAAATCCATTGACTCTTTGAATTTAATAATTTCGAAATTTTTCAATTATTTAGATTAAAATTTAAAAGTCATGTTCCTAACCCCTTTTTGCATTTTTCTTATTCATTACTTTTTATCTATGCGTTTGTTATATACCTATACTTTTTATTTATTTTTACTTTCCCGCATACTTCGTATAAGGGAAGTATTGGAATCGTCAAAAATTTCGACTTCGAGATTTCGATAGATCTTGACGTTTTAGACCTCCCTGAGTCGGAAAATACCATTTTTCGAATTATGTCTGTGTGTGTGTATGTATGTTTTTTTTTTTTTTTTTTTTTTTTTTTTTTTTTTTTTTTTTTCCTACGAGGGTAGGGGAAATCTTCAAAAGACACTGATAAGCTCGTACTCACCAGCGTGTGGGATTTTTACCCACTATGTCTGTGTGTATGTATGTATGTATGTATGTATGTATGTAATGTCTGTAAGCAAATTTACTCAAAAACTAATCAAGCTAGGACTTCGAAATTTGGTACACCGATATTATTCACAGTTTGTAGATTTCTATCAAAATTTCGTCAAAATCGGTTAACCGGAAGTGGTACTTTACCTACACTGGTTGCGTTTACCTTTCAAGTAAAGTACCAGTTTGCTTCGAGATATTTGCTTCCTATTTTGTATATAGATTTAAAAATATGAAAAAAATTGAGATACCAAATTTCATCATGATCTGACTACCGGAAGTGACATTTTACCTATACAAGTAGCGTTTCTTTTTTACCGACCGACGATAGTAAGGGAGGTATTGTTTTCACACCAAATTTCACCTATGGATATTTTTAGGTACATATCTCCACGAATCATGCATTTTCTTAACAGAAAAAAGTATTTTTAGCATGATGTCTGTCCGTCCGTCTGTATAGATGTGTACAGCCTGAACGGCTCAACGGATTTGATGAAATTTGGTATATTTACTTAATACATCAGTAGGATGAATGGATCAACTTTTGGTGCAAATCCGGAAACCGGAAGTGCTAGTATTGCCGATCGAAGAGAGGAAGTGAAGGGTTATTTTCATATCAAATTTCACGTGAGAACATATCTCCACGTGTTATGCACTTTGTATTGGTTTTATCCTCGAGAAAAATCATCTTCATTAGTTTTTTCTTAATTTAAAATTATATGACGTCACCCAGCACTTCATGACGTCACAGCCAGCCCTTATATATTATAAATAAAATAAAATTAAAAATATTTATATTATATCCATATCTGTTTTTTTTACATTTAAAATATCAGTTAACCGGAAGTAACACTTTATTCTATATATATATATATATATATATATATTTATATAAATGTTACCAAATATCAAATTTGACACCAATAAAAACTAATACGAACTGGCTCTTTATCAATACCAAGTTTACACATTCTAAATATTCATTCACAACTCTTTATACCTATTTATATGCGGGAAAGTCTAGGGGAGGACACTCCCGCTTATTTATTAAAACAAAACACTTAGTATACAAAAAACAATTTTGGTTGTTAATTAAAACAGTTCTTAGCAATTTCATAATTACAAAACAAAAAGAAAACTAGTAATTAGATCAATTTATTTAAAATCAATAAATTCCTTGGTTTTCAATGAACATATAGATCCCGAAAGTAAATAATGAAAATAAATGATTTTTACTTTTGTTAAATATTTGTTTTAATTTTTCTTTTACTCTCTCGCCAGAGATAGTATTGCGATCACGAAAATTTTTAATGTCGAGATTTTGATGGTTTTGTAGGTTCTTGAATCATTTTCACTAAGTTTGAGAAAAATGTCTGCGTATATCGTATATATATATATATATATATATATTGTAATAATATTTTAAAAATATCATTAATCCTTAAAATAAATGAAAAAATAAAATTTATTTATTTAAAAATAAATTTATTTGTGGAAAGGATTATGATTGTAATACGTTTCCCCTGAAGAGACTAGTGGTTGGAAAGTCAGACGGGCATTCGTTCAGTAGCTAGCGTTCCGAGCAGATGGACTTTATTGGAGGAAAATAGGACCACCATTCACCAGTTCACTGATTATCGCTTACATAAGGACCGGCTACATCCTTTACAAGAAATAGTACCGGGACCCCGAGCCTCGGCTCGGTACTTAAGTTAAAAAAAATGATTCATTATTATTGGGTTTGGCTGGTAATATTAATACCTGGGATACCGAGCTGTCGCTCGAAAAAATGTTTAGACATTATTATAGACATTTTCATTCTGTAAATTAAATAATTTTATTTCATTTAAATAAATATCTATTTTTAAATAATTTTTCTCTACATTATTTATCTAATTCTGACAATATATTAAGATCACACCGGGACCCCGAGCCTCGGCTAGGTAATTAAGTTAAAAAAAAATAATTCATTATTATATTGGGTTTGGCTGGTAATATTAATACTTGGGACACCGAGCTGATATACAATTCTTTAATTAATTATTACAATTATTAAATGTTGCATCATTGCATGGAACTTGGGGTCCTCAATAATACATAAATATGTATTATTAGATATGTTTCTAAGCAAAATTAAATAATAAAAATTTATAAAAAATAAAAAAAAAATTTGAATTAATATTAAATTATTAGTTAATGACTAATAAGTAATTAATAAAATAAAAAAAATAAAATTTATTACAATATTACAATTATTAAATGTTGCATCATTTTAATTAATAAAATAAAATAAAAGAAATTAAATTTAATCAAAGAACAATGAATAAATAAATATAAAATAATAGATAAAAAAAAAAAAAATTTTTTTCCGCCGGTTTCGATCCTGCTAAGTTGACTATTCAAAACAGTGCCTTTACCCAATAGACTAATATATTTAGATGATTAAAATGACATTTTTAATCTTTTTGCAAGAATTATATGTTTTTTTTGTTTTTGTTTTTGTTTTTTTTGAGAGTGATTAATAAATATATATATATATTTTATTAAAAATAAATATTTTTAATTTTATTTTGAAATTAAATAATGAATTTTAAAATATTTTAAATATATAAAAAAATGTTAATACAATTCATTTAAAAAAAAGCGGGAATCAACCAACCGTATTTTTTTGTTAATAATTAATTAATTAAGATTAATAAATATATATATATATATATATATTATTAAAAATAAATATTTTTAATTTTATTTCGAAATTTATTTTATTTTAAAATATTTTAAATATAAAAAAAATATTGAAGTAAAATTGATGACGTCACACCCATATATAATTTTTAATTAAGAAATTAATAATGAAGCTGTAAGTTTCAAGAGATGTGATCAATAAAACTCAATTTTTCTTTATAAATACTATATCTAGTGTGAATTTGAAAAAAATCGTTAGAGCGGTTTTTGAGAACCAATGGTTATAGATAAATAGATATATAGATATATAGATGTATAGATATATAGATATATACAATTTTAGCTAGCATAATAAGATAAGATTGTGTTTTCAAGAAGGATTGTTTTTTTTTAATTGTTTTTAATCTAAAATTTAAAAAAATTTGTCCCACAACAAATATTGGTTTCTCTATAATTTTTATATAACGCATTTTTTTTAATATAAAGAAATATTAAATAAATTTTTTTGTCTATAAAATTATAATTAAAAGTTTATATTTAAATCTAACGTTTTTAAAAGTTTATATTTAAACATTAAATATAATAAATCTTATAATAAATTTTTATTCTTAATGATAAATTTGATTTTTTTCTCCTTTGTTTTAGTCGAGATCGCCAGGACAGTTCACGCCAATTCAAAGTCCACCCCTTTCCATTACACTTTTGTGACCAAACATTCTTTTTCTTAAAATTTTCCCCTGCCAAATACACCCTCATATAAAAAAAATCATTACAATATATATATATATGTGTGTGTGTGTATGTAGACAAGATTACGCAAAAACGGTTTGAGCTAGAACCATGAAATTTGATACACGGGCATAATTCGTAGTTTACCAGAAATGTAGCTCATCCGGTTGTGGGTCATTACCTACCACGTTTTGATTCTTTTTTCCTCTAAACTGACCGTAAAAATAAAGATTATAGGTTTTCACATAATTAAAAATTGTATAAAACCGCTATATATAGAATTTCAGCTTGATTGATTTGCTGAAAGTACCGGAATTATAATTTTTTAACATTGCAAATCACGCGCCAGCACGTGACGTGGTGCCATTAACAAAGAGCCAAACACGCCCTGGTTTAATATATATTATTTATTAATTTTAAATAATAATTTAATTAATTAAATTAAATTTAAATATAATATATGTTATTTGATCCAATTAAATTTGCGAGGTAGTCGAGGGGAGATACTCCAGACTTTTTTTATTAATAAAATTCAATATTTTTATGTTTTCCTTGTTTTATTAGTAAACAATCTACAATTTATATTTAAAAAGCAGCAAAATCTCTATTTTCACTAATGACTTGATTAGAATGAACTTAAACTAAACTGTACTTGTGGCAGAAAGGAAGCTCCCATTTTCAATCACTTAAAGAGAGAGAGAGAGAGAGAGAAGAGAGAGGAAAATCATCAAAATAACATAATAATATTTTGAACGTAAAATCATTCTTTTTAAAAAAGCTTATTAAAAAACAAATCCAATAAAATAAATAAATAATAAATTATAAGTATTATTAACTTCTTTATTTTTATAAAAATCTATCATAAATGAGTTGAATATCGAGTTGTGCTTTTGTTATTTGTTATTCAACCTCTCTATCCAGTCAGAGCCACAATGTTATCCTTTCGGTTATTTTTTTTAAAGCTTTGCACATAATTTATTGGCAGCTTTATAATAAAAACAGATCAAGTCGGAAAGGATTATCACAAAAGAAAATGAAAAGACCTTCCCCCACTTCTCCCTTTCCCTTCACTTTCTAAATAAATCACTTGATGTTTCGTTGTTGTGCTTTTGCAGGTCATTCAATTTAATAGCATGTAAGCCTGGCGAGAAACGAAGTAATGAAAATTTTTGGTTTATTTTTCTTTTGGCAGAAAAATATTACTTGTGCCTTAAAGGGATTTATATATATATTTAATTATTGTTTTTTTTTTTTTTTATATATATATAAATATTTATTTATAATTAAATTTTTTAAATATAATTTATTCATTAATCATTTGTAATGTAATATAATATTAATAATAGTATTAATAATAATAATATTATAATCATATTAATAATGTTTATATAACCTTTGTGTTTTATTTTTTAATGAATATAAAATTTAAATAATTAACAAATCATTTGAAGTTTTGAATAACTTTCTGATATAAAATTTATAAAATAATAATCTAACTAAACACACATATGCTTTAATGAATCCAATTTTATTGCAAATATAGACATTAAAATCAACAAGACATTTTTGATAAAAAAAAAAAAAAAAATATGAATCCTTCAACACCCCATTTTTATTCCATACAGAACCTGTTGAAATCTAAACTCCCCAAAAGAGTTTTTCTATCAAACTTTTCCCAGAAAGTATTAATAGACAAGGATTTAGATCAAAGTTTGTTTATTAAAACAAGATTTTTGCAAGAAGAATTTTATCAAAATTGAAATTAGAAAAAATAAAATAAAAAATAAGTACCTACTTAAACTTTAACTGAATAAAAGAAAAAAAAAACCTAAAAAAATAGATAATCAATTTAAATTTTATAGGATTATTTTTATTTTAATATGATATTTATTATTATTATTTTTATATGTATTTTATATAATGTAATATATAAGTAACTAACAATCACATTTATTTAGGCGTATTAAATAAAATAATTCTTATAATCTAAAATGCATTTTATTTTAACATTGTCATTTATGTTATTTAAAATTATTTAAAATTTTATTTATTTATTTTTAAATATATTTTATGATTAAAAATTAATATAATTTTTAAATAAAATAATCATATACATCAGTTAAAATACGTTTTTACATATGATTTTTTTGTCGTATTAGCTGTTGAGCTTGTAACAAAAAAAAACTGATACGGTATTATAATATATTAATAAAAAAAATAAATTGTACTTTTTTAAACAAAAAAAAATTATATATATATATATACTTGCAGATCAATACTAATGGTTTATTTTTATAAATTATATATATATATATATATATATATATATATAAGTAGTATAACATTTCAACATTTTAGACTAATATTGAATTCTTTCACGATTCTTTCTTTCAAAATATTCCAGGAGATTCAAATGATATAGGGTAAGTATTATTATTAGTTGCTATTGTTTGCCCCTCCCCACCCCCCAAAAAAAAAAAAAAAAAAAAACTAAAATTTACTATTTTCTTTTCTAATATGACAATAATAATTAGTAAAAATCCTTTAATAAATTGTAGTTGAAAATGAGATAGATATACAAAAGAGATTGATTTGAATCAGTGGAATCATGAGCCTAGGAATAAGAAAGAATGGTTCATAAAGTTTGTATTTATAGAATTTCTTTCATTCGTTTAAATATAAAAACAATATTTCTAAATATTAATTAATATTCTTTGTTAAAAATATAATTATATGTATGTTTGGAATCATTCAATCATCCAATTTCAAAAATTATTATTATTAATACATTCAAGATTTAATTTTCAAAATAGAAATAAAAAAAAAAAAATAAATGGCTCATAATAAAGATTATCAACCTTTTTAAATAAATATTTTTTAGAGATGAGATTTTGGTGATGACGTCATTGTCTCTTTTACGTTTGAATTGGAAATTTTTCCCCTTTATTCGATTATCAACAAGCGACGAGTCTCTTATCTTTAATCCCATTAAGATCAATTCTATTTGTTCGTCAGACAGAGGCATATAATGATCTTGTTTCAGCCGCAACGGCTCTTCATTTTGCATAAATGCCCGCCTTAAGTCTTCATTATATATACAGACAGTGACCGTTGGGGCCGCTCATTTCCATAGACTTCCCCCCCCCCCCCCAGAAAATTAACATGAAAATTGTTTGTTGCTCAAACAAACGATATCGACTCCTCCTTTATTGGTGGGAATACACCAAGTCTATATAATATATACTAATACTACTTATATTCCAATTGTAATAGAATTATTGTCATTATTTGATTATATGTAGTACCTATATATTTAAAAAAGATAATTTCTCCAACTTTTAACCATCACTAAACATTTAAAAATATGTTTAAAATTAGTATAGGGGCATAAGTAGTATAACATTGTAAAGTGTAAAATTGGTTTTTGGATAAATAATTGAATTATTTATTATATTCCTTTTTATTAATTAAAAAATATTTCAAAGGACTTTTTAAGGAATTGCTTTTGAATTTATTAATTATCGATAATTAACTACATTTCCTTTCTTATACCTTTCTCTTTCTCCATCCATTTCTGTTGGTATTTAATTAACGAATTGAATGAGTTCTATTTCTAGATGAACATATCTGAATGGAAAATAAGCAAATATATACCACTTGATTCAAAAGTAAAATTTTCATTTAAAATTCCCGGCATTAAGAAGGCAGGTAATTATTTTTTTATAGACTAGAACTGTCTATAACATTTGCCAAGCATTTGTTTGTCAAAAGGTTTAATTATCTCCGAGTTACACGTATTTTTGTAAACAACAAAAAGTTAATTTTTCGATTTTTACAATGGATGATTTTGTTGAGCAAATAACTTGAATCCAATTTTGTTTGCGGAACAAATATTCTTGTACGGACACGTTGAAAATGTTGCGGAAGGCAAGTTATGGCACAAAAAAATACTTTTAATAAGTTGGGTTCAAAGAGGGCTGAGAACAAGTTGAAGACGAATCGCGCTCTGGACGACCATCAATGTCAACAATTCCTTCCACAGGGCCAAACTATCATTAAAGAATATTATTTGAGTGTTATGCGACTTTTATTGCCAAAAACTCAACTCATATCGTTCCGCAACCACCGTATTCGCTTGATTTAGCTCCATGCGACTTCTGACTATTCAGCAAAGCCAAAAGGACATGATTGAGGATATAAATACCGAGTCGAAGAAGGTCTTGAAGAATATACCGGAAAAAGACTATTCCGATTGTTTCAAGGACTGGAAAAAGCGTTGAAAAAAGTGTTTTTTTTACCGAACGGGGGGATTACTTTGAAGGGGATGAAATTGATAAATAAAGTATTTACATTTTATAAACAAATTCACCTTAGTTTTTGATCACAGTGGTATATATAGTATATATGTGTATATAATATAATATTTTACTGTATAAAAATATTCGTTATGATTATTAGATTCAACAATATGTCAAGTATATCCTCACAATCCAGTAATGGATTATAAAAGGATTCGAACAAGAGAGAAGAATATGGTAAATACCTGAAAAAAAATTCAACTTTACAATGGAAATGCTTTTTAACCCTTTTGAATGTTATAAAAAAAATAATGTTCAACCTTTTATCTGTCTATCTATCACTAGGCCGATATATCAAAAAGGAAAGTAAATCAAATTTGAAATTTAGATGAAAAACAGCTTTAGGGGGCTAAGAGATATGAATTACTTTGGTATGATAACAATTTTTAATGAAAAATGATCTTTTAAATATAAACTTCTTCATGATCATTTTTATATATCTATCTAATCAATGCTATGAAAAATGGTATCTTAAATTCAAAATTTTAGAGGAAATTATAAGAATATTATTATTAAAATTATTTATAATTTATTAGTATTAATATGGTTTTGGTGGAGATATATACATATAAGAGAAATCATTGTTTATATTTAATTTTTTTAAGATCCAATTGAAAAACTCTTTAGTGAAAATGCCTGGAAAAAACACAAATTTTTCCAGAAATTCATCATCTTCACAATCATACACTACAAAATTGATTTCTTGCCTATCAGTTTGGTCAGGATGTGTTCTCTTATTATTATTGTTATTATTATTATTATTATAATTATAATTAAAAATCTATATTCATAGTAAAAAAAATAAAATTATATTCAATCATTGATAATAATCAAGATTCCAAATTCTAAGACTTTTATTAATTAGAAATTCTATATTTTATAAATATCCCTATTAAAGAATCCATTTTAATTATTTGGTATTAATGAATCCAGGAATATAAAGTTTTTTCACCTGAACACAATTAAATAAACAGACAACTACTCCTCGGGCAATTTTCCAGGATAGAGAAACATATTCACTGAAAGATATCAAAATATGTGTGTGATGAAATGTTAAAAATATCCCAACATGGTAATTTGATTCATATTTATTTCTCTTGATAGAGTTTTTTTTTAATTTTAAATCACATTTGTTATTATTCCCCATTGATATATTAGATTATGTCAGAATATGAAATTTTCTAAATAAAGTATACTTTCTTTTCTTTCTTGGCTGAAAGTAGATTACCAATATATTTGACAGATGTTACTGTTCATACAAATTTTAAAAACTTTGATTTTTATAATTAAAATATTTTCTTTACATTGAGTCTAGATTATTAATAATTTTAAAATAAAGAAAAAATCTGGAGTGTTTCCACACCACTATCTCGCAAATTTTAATTGGATTAAATAACATAATATATTATATTTAAATTAAATTTAATTAATTATAAATTATAAATTAAAATTAATAAATAATATTTATTAAACCAGCGCATGTTGGGCTCTTTGTTGATGGCACAACGGTCACGTGTTGGCGCGTGATTTGTAGTGTTAAAAAATTAAATCCGGTGCTTTCAACGATTCAATCAAGCTGAAATTCTATATATAGCAGTTTTATAAAAATTTTAATCATGTGAAAAACTCTTAAATATATATCTTTATTTTTTCGGTCAGATTAGAATAAAAAGAATCAAAACGTGGTAGGAAATGACCCACTTCCGGATGAGCTACATTTCTCAAAAGTTGATAGAAAACTACGAAATTTGAATAATGCCCTTATCCCAAATTTCATTATTCTAGCTCAAACTGTTTTTGCGTAATCTTGTCTACACACACACACACACACACTCACACACAGATATTTTTATCAACCTTAGTGAAAATGTCTCTGGGCCTTCAAAACATATAAAAACATCAAAATCTTGACATCGAAAAATTTCATGATCGCAATATTATCTCTGGAGAGAGTAAAAATTAGAAGCAAGCATCTAGACATCAAAACGATATTTTTGAAAATTCTTCAACAAAATTTTTGCTTTTATTCATAAAATGCAAATCACATGAATCTTTTTAGACATATTTTTGAATTAAGTTACAAATTTATTTTTATTTAATAAGTACTTTTTATGAATGTAACTTTATTGTTCTAGAAGTTAAATATACTATAGATATATGATATTCTGAATGAATTGAATATAATATTTTATAAATGAAAATAAATAAATATTTCAATAATTTAAACATACACATATCGATTAATTAAAAAAAATTTAAAAATCCAAAAAAAAAAAAAACTACAGAATCACTGATTCTGATGAACTACAGTATTATAAATGCATATAAATATTTACATATATTTGTATATATATTTACAATTTAAATGCAAAATAGTTATAATTGAAATATAAACTTAAATTCTGATGAGTAAATTTACATAAATAAAAATGTCAAAGTCATCAAAAACAAAAAAACAGGTGGCATTTGACGAAAATCGATTTCTCTTCTGCTCACTCTGTATATATCTACGATATTATATTATATATATATATGTATGTTAGTTAATTCTCTTTTTATTTTCAAAAGCGAAAAAAAATACTAGATAAGATAACCTATTCTTATCGAAAAGTTTTTTCATATTCTGCTTAAGAAATCTTTTTGCCTTTTTTGTGCTTTTTCTTCTCTTGATTTCTTTTTCAAAGATAAAAAAACTTTTTTTACCTACCACCCCGCAGATAATTTTTTTTTCTTGATAGAATATAGGTATCATGTCCCTGGGGAATAGAGAGTGAATTAATCGAGCCATAAATGGAGGATGGATAAAAAAAAAACAAAATCAAAATCATATCCAAACACGCGAACTTACATTTAAGCGATTTTCTTTTTTTCCGCTTACTTTTAACTTTATTATTCATTTGAAAAATTCCTTGTCATCCCAAAAGAGTATCCAATAGAGAGGGAGAGAGAGAGAGAAAGAGAAAAATGGATTCATTATGAACATGATATGTTTTTATATATTCGTTCTTACTCGTACATGAATGAAAAGAATAAAATAAATTATCTTTTATAAAAAAATTTAGTAGTAATTTAAAAATAAATAATATAATTGAAATGCATTGATGAAGTTTTTTTTTAAATGAAGTGTCTCGTTGTCAAAACGCCCAAAGGAATCTTTTGATAATTTGAGATATTAATGCAATGAATTCAGAGATTTACCATGCAATTTTATATGTGTTTAAAGTAACTTAATCTATCCATGGTTTTATTAATATCGTTCGATATGCATATTTAAATATTTATTTTAAGCATATTAGTATATATAGTATTTATATAGCATCTATTAGGTTGTTCAGAAAGTACTTTCGTTTTTTCCTCCAGTGGATTTAATTATATTTTTTCGAACAAAGACGCTAAATGATTAAATGAATAGCAATGATTATGTGTGAAAAAGTTCAATTGAATCTACATAGTGGTTTTATGGTTAGTGACCTTTTAAATATGAGAGCAATAAGCAGCATTTTAATCATATTTTACTTTTTTCCTAAAGTAAAGGTAAAAATGCTGGTCAAGCCAGAAAGAGATTAACGGGGAAGATGTTTTGAGTAGCAGAATTGATTTGCAAAATTAAGATTCGACAATTTTAGTCAAAGATGCACCACCTACTGGAAGGTCGGTTGAAACTGATAAAGACACAATAATTTCGACAGTAAAACCTTTACCTCAAATGAAGAGTAACAAAATTATCTGAAATAGCAACAAATATGTATTCATTATACGAAAATTGTCTTTCAGTTTTTTTTTTTTTTTTTTAAACGAAATTACTTTCCGAACAACTTAATATTTATAATATAGAAATTTATTCTTTTTTTTTTGTTAAGAAAATATCTAATCTAAACAAATCATTTTCAAAAATATTCTTATTTAAACCCAAATATTTTAACAGGGAAGAAACCAGGTAATTAAGTTGATTTACCTAAACCATGAAATACTATTATGATGTTTTATCGATTTTAACAACAAAAAAAACCTATATATTTAAATAAAAATAATTTTTTTCGAGATTGATATTTGTTTGTTTTTTATACTTATATATAAATCAATGTATATTTTTATACAGGCAAATAAATAAATCAAATAAAAAAATCCAAAAGCATTTTCTAATTTTTCTCTCTAACATTCCATTTTTTAAAACAAACAACTAGATTTTCCTCTCAAATTCAGTAATTATTAACCATTTTTAAGAAAATCTCCCAAATAAATTTAAAATGAATATTCTTTCCATTCTTGGAGTCCATTCTTCCAGTCATGGGAATCTAATCCATTCGAGATTATTTACACATAATCTATCAAATGAAATTATAAATATTAATATTATTATATTAATTTTCAACATTTTATGAGATTTGAAATTTTGTTCATAAGTTTTATCTTTAAAGTAGACCCTTGATTGATTAAAATATATTCTATTAAGAACTTTTATTCAATTTTAATAGAAAATGCGTATGGGACAGAGAGAGGAGGTTATTTGTAACAAGGCGACGACGAATGAAATTTATTGTGAATGCTGAAATTTTGTGAAAAGTGCGAACGGTGCCCAGGTATAGGAGTGTTTGGAGGGGGAGGTAGAACCGGATTGAGCCGTGCGAGGGTGCACTTCATTGGCTTGCTGGCACTTAGCCACCCTTTTAGCTTTGATCGATCTAAACCCGATTGGATTAACTATCACCTTAAAAAGTCAATGGAGAGAAAAATGATCAGACTAATTAGAAATTTAATCAATAAAAATTTCATTCTTCCTTTGGCGTAAAATAACCTTTCCGGATTATCTCTCTCTGCAAAAATATTTAAGTTAATTGATTTGAGTTTATTATTTGGGTTTAAATGATTAATACATATTTATAATGAGCACCTAGTTCACTGAGAGGTTGTTCTGTACTTTACTAATTTTTTTTAAATATAAGATACAATTTTATTTTTATTTCTAATAATCAAATATTATCATTTATATAAATTATTTAATTTATTCTAAAAGTCCACATTTTAATTATATGAATGAATAATATTACATCTTATTTGGAATATATTTTAGTTAAAATAAAATATTCATTAATTATTAATTTAAATGAATAAAGATTAAAGAGATTTTTAAAAAATGATTCTACTATATATACAATAGACCTGTAATTGAAAATATTATTAATAATAATAATAAAGTAATATTAATCTAAGTATGTTTACGTTGTTAAAAGTTTAGTTAAATAAGGTTGGTGAAAAAAAGCATTAAATTAATTAATTAAATGAAATTTGATATTGTTAATTATAATTATAAAATTATATATTATTGGTCATTATTGTTATAAATAAACAGTTTATTGAGTTATATAAACAAATCTTTTTCGAAAAAAGAATAAAGGTACCGAAAAACGAAGCTTCAACAAGGTTAAAAGAAAATATCCAGCAAATGGAATAAATGTGTGTATCTGTAAGCCTAATCACATCGCGGATATTAATAGAGTTAATTGAGTAACGGTTAGTGGACAATATAAAAATTGACTGAACTAAATTCTATTATTAAAATATTTTAAATGTTTAATATTTCTTGAATTAATATTAATTTGAATGGTAAAGCTATAAATAGTCTTTAAATTTATGTTATATTTTAAATAATATTATTAAATATGAATTAAGAAAATTGCTAAATTTATCAACTATATAATTAATATTTAATGTATATTATTTCTATATACGATCGATGAAATATGAATTGATTCGTGTTTAGAATCAGAAATGGAAGAAAATGATATATAATAAATAACATTATCATTTGTATTTAAAAAAGTAGTATTTTTCCTGAAATATTAACAAAAAATCACGTTTTTTCTACGATATCAATGAAAATAATAAAGATATCGATGAAACATTAATTGATTCGTGTTTAGAAATGTTTTTTCTCCCATTTGTAACGCGTGTCTCTTCTCCATTTTACAAATTTTTTATTATATATTTTCATATTTTTAGAATTGAAAAAAAACAAACTATTTTTACCGAGTCTGAAAAAATGAAAAAACCATGGTGAGAATAGTTTTAGTATTTTAATAATTTGATTTCTTTTCAAACGTTTCAAGGAATAGTTCCACCAAATGGTGGCCTTATGAAATTTTCTACATATTGTATAGAGAATTAATCCTTCATAATAAAACTTTCAAGCAACATTGGCAAATACTAAATAACTAATATTTGGAATTAGAAGTCCTATTCAAAGACTTCGATCAGATTTGCAATACGAATATTCTTAGGGCAATATCCTCACAGCCCCCCCCCCCCCCTCCACTAAACTCAGTAAGTGGTTTCCAAGCTTACCATCAAACTAAAGTATTAAGTTTGTGGTTGATGTTATATCGTTCTCTCTCTTCTTTACTAATGTACAAGTTCCTGAGAGTTTGGTCATCCCCGGCGACCTAATGAGTTTGGCAACCGCTCCCTCCCACCCCCTCCCCCAATTTCTATCTTACTTCAATCGTTTACATTTCAAACTTTTAAAACCATGAATCTATTTCTTTCTTTATTATCTTAATGCATCTTTCTTTCTAATTATTTGTTTGTGATTGTGATAAATTAAGCCGGGAAAATAAATATTTCACCTTCTAACAAATATATTTTTCAATCAATCTAGGTGTTTTTAGTAGATAATATTTTAATAATATGGAATCAAGTGTCAATGATATATGTGACTGATAAAATGTGAAATTGATTAAACGAGGGCAAGTTCATGACTTTTTGAATTTCCCGTCTCTTAAATGAAAGGCAACTATCAGCTGACTCCTGTCGAAATCTGAACCAGCTGGATCTTTTAGTTTTTGTTTGACATCCATTAATAGAAGACTACCCAGTGATTTGAGAAAAAAGTGAATTTCCATGAAAATCCATGAATTGGGATACGTATTGCTCCCTCATTTGCCCTTTTCTCCGGATTTAATCCTGAGTGACTATTTCTTGTTTCCAAAACTTTATCCAAAAACCTGTGTTTCATTTAAAATGTCATTATTATAACATGGAATAGATAAAAATATTTTATTGACCTTGTGCTGAACTCATTAATAAATTAATAAAATCATCAAACAATTTATTTCCTCTTTATGTTAAAAATTGCTTGTCCACTTGAATTTTCTCAATTCTCACTCATCTCTATGATTTTACTATCTACCATTTGGAAATACAAAAGTGTCTAATTTCAAGTCATTGAGTATATGAGTAGATAAGTTTCAATCCGATTTTAACCAGATTATTTTATTTTTAAACTTCTTGAAACATATTCCTATTAAGTGCTTTCCATTCATTCTTTTTTTTTCATTTATTTCAAAGAAATTACGTACATCGTGTTTTTATGTATTCGCTCTCTTTTCAATTAAATAAAAAATTAATACAATTTGTAAGAAATATGTACTAAATATAAAATTAAAAAAAACTTGAAGATGGATAATATTATAATTAAATGCTTCATTAAATAAAAATAAGTTGACCTGTAGCCAGGTCCGAACCGACCGACGGTTTGAAGTAAATGAATTTCCAAATACTATGTACCACTCGGGGGTACAGGGGGCGGAACCCCCGTCTAGCTAGTATTTAAATAAAAAAATAATATATAATTGTCTGTGTATAAATAGAAATTCAATATACTTACAAGTGCTAATTGAAAAATTACAAATAAAACACTTAAAATATTACATAAATGTATATTTAGCAATACATAATGGTATAACATTTAAGAATTATATTCAAATTTAAATTCAGCATAGAAATTCTATTTAACTGAAATATTTTATAAATTAACTGATCAGATGTCTTTTTGTGTGTAATTATAAAAAAGATAACATGAAAATATTTATATTAGTTCAATAGCTCTTGCTTGAAATCAAAATAAGAAAACCAAGTAAATATATTGGCAGTTGTCTCGAGATATATACAATAGAATATAGAATACGAGTAATATATAATATATATAACGTAACGCCTACGCCAGAGGTTCTTAAACTTATGTACTCCGCGGACCCCCACTTGGAGAAATGTTTTTTGACGGACCCCATCCCAATTTTAGGTACTTTACGTTAGTTATAATTTCTGGCTTACGATCTCATAAGAACAAGGATATATGTTGAATATTTCTAACAGGGATTGGTGAATAACGATTTTTTTGCATATTGTAGAACACATTTTATTAGAAATTATAATATTGAAGAAAGAAAATTCAGCTAAATATGAAGATGGAAACGGTAGCAATAGTTTTCTTGCACATTTCGTTGAATTTGGGTATTTGATCTCTGTTTCCTCACAAAGCCATGCCATACCTCCTTTTATATTAAATAAAGTTTTAACTGACTCATTATTTTCTCGTGCACCTGTACGATGGCTTTGCGGACCCCCAGTAAAGTCTTCGCGGACCCCCAGGGGTCCGCGGACCACAGTTTAAGAACCTCTGGCCTACGCTGTTTAGCTAATAGAAGCCAAATTTATAATTAATTAATTCTAATAAAATATCTGCCTTTATAATCAGTGGTATTTTTTTTAATGCAAATTAAAAATACTTTGAAACTGTTGTTAATCAATGTATCACATATTAATTTTTCGTTATTATATATAACTTTTAATGAAATAATAATATTTAGATATATTTCAAAGACACATAATAAAATTCTTGTTTAATAAATGAAAGTATTAAAAACTGACCTTTTCTATTATCTATAATTAAAAGAGAATGTTAAAATAATTTCTATTTAAATTTCAATTGATTTTTGATTTTGATAATCATGTAGAATTCTCAGAAAATAATTGATATTGAAAGAATAAATATTTATCAGAATTTATCATATTTTTAGTTAAATTAAAAAGTAAATTACAAGATAAAAGGAAAAAAAAGAAAATAAATTAGCCCTGCCGTTTGGGTGTCTCTAGAATAAATGTCACTTCAAATTGAAAATAAAAAAATTATCTTATATTTACTTAAATGAATAATATAATATCCAAATATATATTAAAAAAATCAACTCATATTGAATAGAAAATATTAAAAAATAGAATAATAATAATAAATAGAAATATATATATATATATATATATATATATATATATATATATATATAGGTTACGATATATAATATATCCTATTATATTAAATGACATGGGAAAATGAAATAGAAAAGAGATTAATTAGAAGAAAAGAAGATATATACATTTTCAAATTCTAATAAAATGTGTAAACAATTTTAAATTAAATTTTGAGTTATGTGCAGATATATCACATTAAATATATATATATATATATAATATCATTCATAATATGAATATGAAATAAAAAACAAATATGATATTTTTCTATTAAAATAATTATTAAAAAAAAAATCAGTAAATCATTTGAGACTTTATTACAATGATGGTAGAAGTGATGTTAATTGATCGCTTTATACTGGTGAATTATGATAATTTCAATAGAAAATACACTTACGCTTTTGATATAGTAGAGAGAGAGAGAGAGAAAGAGCGTCATCGCCGCCCGCCTGGTTTGAGTTGGCATGCGCACTCACACAACGAAATCGACTGACTGACTGAGCGATCGGTTCGTTCACTCGACTAGGAGCCCCTGGCATTTAGGCAACCGGCAATACAAGCCACCCAATTTAAACTTGAAATATTTAAATAGTATACTCTATTATTAATTATTAATCGTATTAATTCTGCATCTAATATTTACATAAACAATTTTAATAAGCATGCAAAAATTTTAAAATAAATTTATATATTTGAATTTTCTAATATAAATAAGTTGACCTGTGGCCAGGTCCGAACCGACCGACCGTTTGAAGAAAATTAATTTCCAGGTACAGAAACAATTTCAAATAATTTTAATATATCTATTAATGTAATAAATACAGATATGGATATAAGATATAATATAAATATTTTTAATTTTATTTTATTTATAATATATATGTAAGACCAGGCTGTGACCTCATGAAAGGCTGGATGACGTCATATAATTTTAAATTAAGAAAAAACTAATAAATATGATTTTCCCGAGGATAAAACCAATATAAAGGGCATGATTCGTGGTGATATGTAAAAAATCTCCTCATGTGAAATTTGGTATGAAAATAACCCTTCCCTTCCTATCGTCGATGGCTAATACTTCCACTTCCGGTTTCTGGATTTGCACCAAAAGTTGATCAATTCATCCTACTGATACATTAAGTAAATATACCAAATTTCATCAAAATCCGTTGAGCCGTTCAAGTTGTGCACATCTATACGGACGGACGGACGGACAGACATCATGCTAAAAATACTTTTTTCTGTTAAGAAAATGCATGATGATTCGTGGAGATATGTAAAAATCTCCACATGAGAAATTTGGCGTGAAAACAATACCTGCCTTACTATCGTCGGTCGGTAAAAACAATTATTTTATTTATCTGTTCTAATAAAAGTAGCCTATAACACACACACACACAATATAGATGTTGAATATAAATATATATGTTGTATATCTTGTATATAATAATATTTAATTAAAATTTCTATTTATTTTAATAAAAGAAGACTAAATAACATTTGCAAATGCCAATTGTAATGAATTAATATTAAAAGAAGTACCGGGACCCCGAGCCTCGGCTCGGTACTTAAGTTAAAAAAAATGATTCATTATTATTGGGTTTGGCTGGTAATATTAATACCTGGGACACCGAGCTGTCGCTCGACCCTTTAAAAAATATTAATCTACAATTAATTATTTATTACAATTATTAAATGTTGCATCATTGCATCAATCTGATTAAAATGAATTGAACTGGAGTCCTCAATAATACAAACAAACAATTTTAGCTAGCATAATAAGATTAATCCAAGTAATATCGTCTATTTCTATTTGACACTATTTTCTGTTATGAAATGAACAGTCAGTAGAGAGTAAAAAAATTGTAATTGAAGACCGTTGTTTTTAAAAATAATTAAATTATTTTATAGATTATAAAATAAAAATTATTGTATTAACATTAAAAATATTGAAATAAAAAAATAATAGTTTGATTTAATAAACTAAAATATTATAAACATTTTTAATGTGAATTTCTCAGGGAGGTAGGGAGCCCAATTCATTTAACCATCCATGTTGTATAAGGAATCTTAATTTCTTAACACTCCGTTTTTTCAAATTTAAAATAGAGGGAGAGAAAGAGTTTCAATTATATTCGAATAGTCTATATATTCTATATATGAGTATTTTTTTTTTCTGAATTTAATACCAAGTTGATTTTCAAAATTTTCTATTCTTTATGCATATGATTGATTACATGTGTTAAAATTTAAACAAATTCAAATATTCTAATTTATAAATTTATATAAAATTTAATATTATTTTTTCGAGACTAATGGCAAATACCGGTGGCCCTAGTCAGAGCAAGAGAAGACTCCTTTTGGTAGCGGCCCAGTCGATGATGTTATATGGATCGGAGATTTGGGCTTTACAACTATATTTTAAGTGAAAAAATGATTTCTTGGTTATATAAAAATTAAAATATGATTCTTTATATCTTTATTATACAGAAAAGTAGGCGTGTTAATATAAAATATATACCTGGGACACCGAACTATCACTCGACCCTTTAACCAATTTATACAATTTATTTTTATATACTTTAAAAATTTTACAATTTTTTAATTATTTATTATAATTGTTAAATGGGATTTCTAAAAATGACCCATTAAAAATTTGTTTCCTAAAATGTTTCAAATTAATTAAAATAAATTGTATAAATGTTCATTTATAAAATCTATATATCTGTGAGTTTGTTTTTCGATTTTTTAAATTTTGATTTTGGATTCGATTAGAGCTTAAAATGTGTAAATGTAAAGTGGTCTTGGTTTTTTTAAAATTCGTTTGGGAACATGGTCAAATCGGCAGTCAAAGTTGAAAATTCCCCATATATTATAACTACTGTAATTAGTATTATTATAATGTAAAATTATAAAGAAAAAATGTTTAGACATTATTATAGACATTTTCATTCTGTAAATTAAATAATTTTATTTCATTTAAATAAATATCTATTTTTAAATATTTTTTTCTCTCTACATTATTTATCTAATTCTCACAATATATTAAGATCATACCGGGACCCCGAGCCTCGGCTCTGTAATTAAGTTAAAAAAAAAAAATTCATTATTATTGATAAATATATATCGTAATTTATAATTATAAAATATTATTAAAATATATATTTTTAATTTTATTTCGAAATTAAATAAAAAATTTTAAAATATTTTAAATATAAAAAAAATATTAATACAATATTCTTTAAAAAAAGGCGGGAGTCAAATTTCAATATAAATGTCATTTGTGATGTCATCAATATATAAATTAATAATAAATAATATTAATAAATATTAAATTTAATAAAAGAACAATGAATAAATAAATATAAAATAGTAATTTATTAAAATGTAAACAATAGATAAAAAGAAAAAAAATAACAAATTCATTATTTTCATTTTCATTTTTAAATAACGATTCACCCGGAGAGTTTCGAACCGACGAAATCCACTCGTTAAAACATCACTTTACCATCTGGACTAATATATTTAGATAAAAAATTGTCATTTTTTTACTGTCTTAGCAGGCAGATTTGATGTTTTTTATTTTATTTTTTTTTTTTTGAGAGAGATTAATAAATATCTATATATATTTTATTAAAAATAAATATTTTTAATTTTATTTCGAAATTAAATAATAAATTTTAAAATATTTTAAATAAAAAAAAATATTAATACAAATAAAAATGGAGGCCAATTTTGACGTTTTCCATATATAATTTTCAATTAAGAAATTAATAATGAAGCTGAATGTTTCAAGAGATATCATCAATAAAACTTAATTTTTCTTTATAAATACTATATCTAGTGTAAATTTGAAAAAAATCGTTAGAGCGGTTTTTGAGAACCAATATATATAGATAGATAGATATATACAATTTTAGCTAGCATAATAAGATAAGATATGAATCATTATTTTTTTCATTCAACCGTTGTTTGTTAAATGAAAAATTCTAATGAAGAGAGATTTCACCGGGACATGTAATAAGGATGTTAATTAAATGGGGTCCGCTAATATTAAGTAGAGTTTCCCAATTTTAACCCCTTCTTGGCCCCCTTGTAATGCAAGCAAATTAACATTTGCCCTCACTGGCAAGCTAATTGACCCAAAGGGTCTTATACTTTGGCTAGGGGCCCATTTAGATTCCAAGCTTGGTTTGATATAGCGCCAAAATTTTTTACACTACTGATTGCTTTCCCAAAATTTGGACACCATTCTTATCCTTCAATACCTGAATAATCCCTTAAAGCTAAAAATTTATCACATGCACCACCATCCACCATTCTAATATTTTTATTATTTATTTAATTATTTAATTGAAATATTATATGTTTTTGAAAAATTATTAGTATATTCTTGAGTAATTTATGAAATACAAAGAATACTAATTTACAAAAGAGTGTATTTATTATTATTTAATCGTTGCTAATAAAAACATTTGTCATTTGTTAATTAGATTTTATTAATCATAAATAATAAAAGAAAAAAACAATGAATATTAAAGTTTTATAAAATTGTCTCTCTAAGAGCAATAACACTTGTTCTCTGCACTCAAGCAATTAACTGAATCTTTAATAACATGGAAGAGATATTATATCTTTAATATTCTCCAGCTAGAAATAGTCCATTTTACTAAACTTGCTTAAGAGGCTTTCTACTTTTAAGATGTCATTTTATATAACTTCTTACTAACACATTCAGTTGTTAATATAATTTCTACAATTTACCTATTTTACTAACACAGCGATTTTCAAACACCTATTCCCTTATTCGAGAGAGGGGCCCGACATATTGAAAAGTTGAATATAAATGAAAAATGGACTCTATTTATCTTTCTCTTTGGTTCATTGGAACTCGAAAGTTCTTGGCCGCAGCAAGTTTATCGTTAATCTTTTCTCACTATCCACGCATCCCCACCATCGCAATCTTCTCGATCGTATGTTCCTAACACTATTCTGCTGATTTTATCGAAAAACATTGTCGTTGAGTCAGTGTATAACTTAGTGTATAAAAAATAAGTTTATTTTATTTTAAAAAAAATTTAACAATAATAAAAATTGCTTATTTTTTTGTACAGAATTTAATATAAGAAAGAAAATAATTATTTTATTATTTCTTCTAAATCATAAAAAACAAGACTTAATATAAGATTACTAGATGATTGTGAAATTTGACTATTATTTAAATATAAATTAAATAAAAATATTACTCAAATTCTAAATATTTTTTATTATTAATACCTTAATTACTAATTTCATAAAAATTATGAAGCGAAGACTAATTTTTTCAAAGTATCCTGCCACTACGCGCGGACGAAAAGCTTTCGAAATCTTAAAGTAGTTTTTTATAAATAACTCCTTTATTATTAAGTTTAGGTAAAAATGAATATAATAAAACTTTTAGTAAATTCGATTCCCTATAAATTTAATACGATAGTATGATAATTCTCATAAAAATCGGTATTTATTGAGAAAATCAATAAAATGTGCTTTGACACTTCTTTAAACTATCCTTACTTATGGTCCGATCTTGTCCAAAAACAATCCAATCCCCGCCCATCGTTCCCAAAAAAAAAAACATCTAAATATCAAATTTCAAGACAATATCTCATTTTGTTTAGACGTAATCTCGGTAACGAACGGCCGGCCGGCCGGTTCAAAAATTTTTTTTTGTAGTTTTGGATTCAGAACCGTCTGAAAAGTGGAGATCTCAAAAAATCTCGGAGCAAAAATTTTCAAAATTTTCCGACCATCGTATTCTCATTCCATAAGGAAAGCTAAAATGATTTACTTATAGCTGGAAAAAAATATTTTCTTTCTAAAACTGAATTCGATTAAATAAAAGATAAAATTAAATTTTTTTGCCAGATTTTGTAAAATCAGTGTTTCATTTACAAATTTTTTTAATATTTAATTTAAAAAAAAATCTTAATTAAAATTTGTCTTTGAGAGAGCCCGGGGGGGGGGGGGGGGTACCCCGCCATACGAAGGTGGAGCGGCTAGTCAAAACCCCCTCCAGGATCAAATCCTGGTTGCGCCACTGCGTTGAGTTAATGGGAATTATAAATAAATTCATAAAAAAAGAAATATGAGAATCTGAAGTTAAATTAAACTAAAAATTTAATTTAATCAATATTAATTTATTTTTGAATATATGCCAAACTATAATATTTATATCTGAAATAGTTTTCCGAGGAATATGATGAATGAATATAAATAATTTTTAGTTATAATTATTTTATTTTTAAAATTTTAAAAAAAATTTATATTTATTTCATAAACATAATTTTTTTAATAAATTTTTATACATGATATTAAGTGATATTTTGTGACTTTCTTTTTAAATAAAAGGTTTTTTTTATTATAGAATTTATATCAGATTAAGAGAGGAAAGTAGTAAGTTTTTTTGTTGTTGTTTTTGAGTGGAATATTCAAGTGTTAAAATAAATTATAAGTTATTATGTTTTAACAGTATTTTTATAGTTGTTTAAAAATAATCTCTTATTTATATATATATATATAATATATATTATATGATTTCTAAATGTATTAATGTGGAGTTAATTTCTATGTCATTGTAATTTTATTAATAATAAAAAATCATTAAATTATAATTAAAATTAATTAAACATAAATTAATATATTTAGTTGGATATTTAGAATTTTAATTAATTATTCATTTTTCAATTGTTTCATTATCAATAATTATAAAATTTTAATTATTTATTAAAATTTTTAATGATGATATAATAATTAAAAAAAAATCAATTTCCTCTTTTGTGTGCAGAAATCACCATCAAAAAGGGTAACAAATAATTATTATAGACCAGGAGTCAAATGAAATATGCGATTCGATTGGTAAATCCCTCGGGATTCCACTTTATGTATATATATATATTTTATAAGTGTATTGAAAGCTGTTATATTTGATCCCACAGGTCAACCAGAAATGTTATCAAAACGGTGCCTAGTGTGATAAAATCAGATTAGGATAAGCGACAGTGACAAGATGGTCACCATAGATATGGTCACCAATGGAGCCACCTGACCCTCCCTTCTATAAAAAATAAAATTTACACTCAATAAAAACAATTCACCCCGAACTTTAATCTAGGATAATGAGAATCACTTTTATATATTTTGTTTAAAATATATTTTAACCAAACAAACAATGATTAATTGAAATTTTTGTTAATCTTTGAACAATAAGCTTTAAAGTTTGATAAAACCAAATAACGTAAAAACGTCGAACTTATAAAAAACGTTAAACATTGTCAACCCGAGAAAAATCAAAAAGTATTTATTGCAGAACAGTGATCCTAAATGCGAAAATAAAGGAGTATATCATATAACATATGAACATTTCCAAATTAAGAAAATGCTGCTAAATGATAAGTTGATAAGATAAAAGGCCCATGGAATGGGAATAAAAATAATAACCTAGTACCAACTACATATTTTAATAATCAGTTTTCAATATTATCAGAGTTATAGTATATATCTATACTCTTGATAATAAAATTATATTAAAGCGTAGTAGGAATGTATGTTTCGCAAAGATTTGTTGGTTTCCATTATCTCTTATATTCTTATGACATAATTTTCAGATATTATGATTTACTAAAGAATATAAAAAAATTTATAAAATAACGTTTTTCCAATGAACTAAAAAGAATCAAATAATTTTTCTATAATCCTGACAAAGTTTATGGATGAATTGCTTCATATTCAACGAAAAACGTTTGGCGCATTTAATTTTATTTATTCATATGAAAAATCAAGTCAAATTTTTTAATAATACAAATTTTATTAAACACATAAACTGACAAATTTTTTTATCATGCAATAAAATTGATAGTTTAAGAGCTAAGAAATGAATCTTTTATTATTTTTCACTGTAATATAGTTATATCAAAGTATGTATTAAAATTTAAAAGAATTTTTATTAAATGTACATATTATTAATCAAATCCAAAATGGTTGATTATATTTGAAGAAATAGTGTTACTTGTTAATGAAGTGTTTTAGTGTGGTATGTATATATATATATATATATATATATATATATATATATATATATATATATATGAATAATAGCTCTATAAAAGAAGTTAATTGCATAGAAATCAAATCAAAACTAAAATTGCCCAACGTTTTTAGTTGAATTGAAGCAATTCGTCCATAAACTTTGTCAGGCTTATAGAAAAAGTATATTATTCTTTTTAGTCCATTGGAAAAACGTTATTTTATAAAATTATTTTATATTTATATTATTTTATTCTTTTTAGTACAATTTTAATTTGATTTTAATTTTAATTAATTTTGAATATTTAACACTTCTTTTTAATATATCTTCTTTTATATGAATAAGGAACAAGAATATTTTATTTACAATTTACCTTTTTGTACATTATCCTGAATGAATTAGATTTAATTATTCATAAGAAAAAACTTCTTTCTAATGAAGAGATAAAAATATTCTCTTATTTTAGTAAATACATTTTGTTTTAAAATCGGAATAATAAACATACATAACTTTTAAATAAAGAGTAGTAGAAAGTATATTTAATGAGATTTAATCTTTAAAATTTATTAGAGATATTATAATGGGTATATTTAAGTTAATCTTAAAAAAAATAATTATCTTATTCATTAACTTACTTTCTTAAAGGAAAATATTATATTTAACATCTTTACAAGTAGCTATTATTTATATAAATTAAATATATATATATTTATATATGAATTCAATTATTGTTAAAACAATTAATCTCCTCTTATTGAAGCTTTTATTCTCTCACTAGTTGCATCGAAAATCGATTAATTAATTAACCATTGTGTGTGTGAACTATGTGTGACTAGCCCGCTTTGGGGATAATTTGATTATTTGTTGATTGATTGGTTTTCAACCAGTCACATGTCTTGTGTCCGACCTCATTTACAACTTAAGTAACATAAACTATTGTAATAAATGAATAATAATTATTAACTAGTTGAATAATAATTTACTTATAGTTTATAAAAAATTAGCTGGAGTGTCTCCACTCGACTATCTCGCAATTTGAATTAGATTAATTAACACATATATTATATTTAAATTAAATTTGATTAATTATAAATTATAAATTATAAAATTAATAAATAATATTTATTAAACCAGTGCATATTTGACTCTTTGTTGATGGCACCACATCACGTGTTGGCGCGTGAGATTTGCAGCGTTAAAAAATTAATTCTGATACTTTCTGCTATTCAATCAAGCTGAAATTCTATATATAGCAGTTTTATACAATTTTTAATCATTTGAAAAATTATCAAACATATATATTTATTTTTACGGTCACTCTAGAGGAAAAAAAAATCAAAACGTTGTAGGTAATGACCCTCTTCCGGTTGAGCTACATTTCTCAAAAGTGGATAGAAAACTACGAATTTTGAATAATGCCCATGTACCAAATTTCATGATTCTAGCTCAAACCGTTTTTTCCTAATCTTGTCTACATACACACATACACACACACAAACAGAGACATTTTTCTCAACCTTAGTGAAAATGATTCAGGAACCTTCAAAACGTATAAAAACATCAAAATCTCAACATCGAAAATTTTCGTGATCGCAATACTATTTCTGGCGAGATAGTAAAAAGTGAAATTCTCATTATGTACTTTTCAATTATTAGTTCATAAATAAATAGATATAGATAGTATAGAATCTATTGAACAAGATCCAAAAATGGAAGGACTTAAAAACAATCATTCAATTAGTTGAATCATCAAACAGTTAACAACTCTATAAGTGATATTTAGTGGCGATCTCATTACACTAGGCCCTTTCGGCCTAAATACCTCATTATAATTACATCAATTACATGTTTTAATTTATATTATATATAAAATATTATATTGAATTTTCATCTCATTTTCTCAATTGTATATGTATAAAATTTTATTTAAATATATCACCTTTAAATTTTAAATATCTACTAATATATAAACATACACATATATTTTATATCCCTCTTTCCTCTGGCCTCTGTTTTCCCAGTCAGCCGCGAGTGTGTGAAGTCTACCCCTCCCCCTTCCCACCCCAGCTTCATTCTCTCTCATCCATGCCCCAAGTACTAAATATCATTTTAATAAAAACAATAATAATAATAATAATAAATAAATAAATAAATTAAAAATAAAAATAATAATAATAATAACGCCAGAAATGGCAATATGTCACTATTGCAAACTCCACATTCGTGGAGAGAAATATAAATGCAAGACATTTTGCAAGGGCTTCCACGCAAAATGTGCAATAGAACACCAACTTTTTCATAAGGACCAGCCCAACCCCTGCAATGTATCTTTTGAAAAAATCACCCTTGAAAACGATAACGCCGGACCTTCAACATCTTCACATACAGACGTCTCCACTCCTATAGACAACGATAAAAACAACAAATAACAGTAAACGAAGACAAAACTGCACACTTGACTTTTACTTTGAATAGATAGACCTGGTCAGGCGTAAATTTAGACAAACCCATTCCGGTTAAAAGTACTGTAAAGTACCTCGGTATGCACCTTGACTAACGCCTAACCTGGGAAATGCACACCAAGTCAAAAAAGAAACAACTGAGACTTAAAGTTAACAAATTATACTGGTTGCTCCGACAAAAATCTCAACAGACGGTAGACAATAAACTTCTCATTTACAAAATGATCCTGAAACCCATTTGCACCTATGGTATTCAGAAGTGGGGGACCGCTAGCAAATCCAATAGAGACCAAATTCAGTGGTTCAAAACAAAATTCTTAGACTAATAGTCGGTCCCTAACAGTCTGATTTATAGGGACCTCGGAATAGATACAAATTAAAAAAGACAGACTCCTTACACACCTAATCCCAAAGCCCGATAACTATTAGACACACAAGGACAACTGAGACGACTCAAAAGACTCAAACCACACGAGTTGACAAGAGACATTAATAAATAGACATGTATTGTTGGCGCACAGCGCCTCTAGTGTATATATTTTAAATTATTAAATAGACAATTTTATATTTTGCGCTATTTTAACATTTATACTAATTATCGAATTCTGTTATTGTAAAATATTATATTTGGATTTAATATTAATTTTAATTATTGTTTTTCTATATTTTTCCTGGTTTTTTATTGAACTTTCAAATTTGCAATGTTGCATTGCTGATTTGACTCGCCAATTTTGGCTTGTAAACTCATGCGCCATATTGGCTTAATTCTTACCAACGCCTTGCTAAAGCTTACATCTACCCTGTAAAAGACTGCTCTTGGAATCCTCAGCAATGTGTGAAACTTCCTCCTGGTTGAGTTTAAGGGATAATAATTTCGCCCTTTCATATTATATTACTGTTTTATTTCGGAACTGCAACTCATGGGTATATTTTTTCATTCCGTTTTCTCATATCTGAATGTTTTTTTTGTTGATAAATCCACATTGTTGCTACTCCGTTTATTTTTTATTTGTTTTCAAGTCAAAATCCTATGTAAACCCATTTTTTCTTTATAATTATCTCTGTTATATATAAATATCATTTTTATTTTGTTATCTATTGATATTAAAATTGTATAATTTGTTATCCCATTCATTTATTTTCTTTGCTTTAATTTATTAGTTTTCCTTTCAGAGGCCAAGAGAATTTAAATTAAGACTCTTTACATAGGTACCTAGTTAATTCGTGTAGTTGAGAAGTCCTTTTGCCTTGTCCATTAGGTTTCATATCCTTTTTCCTTCATAATTTTTCTATTCCTTTTCAGTTTGCCTATTCTGACAAAATACGGCTGGTGACCTTTTAAATTTAACATATTTCCTTTATTTTCATTTCCACGGTCTTTCCCCCACCCAGAAATTATCATCTTGATAATTTCTTCATACGTATCCTTTCTATACGGTTTTTCATGTATAATGGGTTAGGTGTCAGTCAAGAAAACAGAAGGTTTAAAAATTAAACCCTCTAACTACTTTTTCTAACCAATGTGCAAAGTTTCGAACTCGAATATTAGGCCCTCTTCATGACTTAAGTTAAGTTATTTTTTGAATATGGAGAGCGATTATGTGTGATATGTTTATTATCTATTTATAGTTTAAGTGATATAAAAGTTTATGTTTCTGTCTTGAATTAGGACAATAAAAGACTCGGGTCACTTAAATTATATATCAGATTTTATTTTAATTCTAAACCATCTCCTTGGTGCCCATTGACTCGTATAATCCATTATTTGAGAATAGTTTTTTTTAAATTATCAAAAAGTTTTTTATACTAAATTTCGTGCTCTATTACTCCTTCCTTCTTTCAAAAATAGTTATTTTAAAATATATACAAGTTGATCAGTTGTGGTTATCTTCTTTTTTAGATTTTATATTCTTATTTATTTCATATAAAACAATTATTTTGCCTGTTGTATTATACGGGTGTGAGACGTGGTTTATGACCTTGGGAGATGAGAGTAAATTTAGAGTATTTGAAATTAGGATTCATGGGCGAAAGAAAGATGAGGTTACCGGGAAATGGGGGCAACTACATAACCTACATAAACTACATGAACTCTATGCATCACCAAACATAGAAGAGAAGGCTGTGGTGGGCAGGAAACGTCACTAGAAATTTATTGGTGGGGAGATCGTTCGGAAAACGTCCGGTTGGAAGACCAAGGACGCGGTTGCTGGACAATGCAGGAATGGACATGAGAGTGATGAGAGAAAATACAAGTTGGATGGTTGTAGCTCAAGATAGGGACACTTGGAGAAATGTGGTTGCTGCAGTCATGAACTTTCGAGTTTCATAGAGCTACAGAGATAGATAGATTCTTATTTATTTCTCTAATTCTAATAATTTTGCTAATAGTTCATTATTTTTTAAATTTTCCTTTCTTCTTGTAAGTTAACACAAATATTTAAGAAAAAAAAATAAACGTGTATTGGTGTTAATATCTAAATAATCTTATCTTATTATGCTAGCTAAAATTGTATATATCTATCTATCTATATATATTGGTTCTCAAAAACCGCTCTAACGATTTTTTTCAAATTTACACTAGATATAGTATTTATAAAGAAAAATTAAGTTTTATTGATGATATCTCTTGAAACATTCAGCTTCATTATTAATTTCTTAATTGAAAATTATATATGGAAAACGTCAAAATTGGCATCCATTTTTATTTGTATTAATATTTTTTTTTATTTAAAATATTTTAAAATTTATTATTTAATTTCGAAATAAAATTAAAAATATTTATTTTTAATAAAATATATATAGATATTTATTAATCTCTCTCAAAAAAAAAAATAAATAAAAAACATCAAATACTGCTAAGACAGTAAAAAAATGACAATTTTTTATCTAAACATATATAGTACAGAGGCTAGAGAGATGTTTTAACGAGTGGATTTCGTCGGTTCAAAACTCGCCGGGTGAATCGTTATTTAAAAATGAAAATAATGATTTTGTTATTTTTTTTTCTTTTTATCTATTGTTTACTTTTTAATAAATTACTATTCTATATTTATTTATTCATTGTTCTTTTATTAATTAAGTTTTAGATAGTTTTATAATTTTTAATATTTTTTCAATAAAATATTATTTAATATATTTATTAATATTATTTTATTTATTATTATTGAGTACCCGAAGTTCCATTCATTTTAATCAGATTGATGCAATGATGCAACAGTTAATAATTGTAATATTGTAATAAATTTCTATCTTGAAAATTGTTACATATTATTCAGGATATTTTAAAAACAATTTCTTTCTTTAATTAATATTCATTTTTTCTATAAGTCAGATATATTTCCAAATATTAAATAATTTTTGAAGTGAAAACTTCTTTAGCGGCGTTGAGCACTTTTGCGGGATGGGGAAAAAGTATAGAACAGTATAGAACTCGCGTGATCGTGACCAACACCATGAAGCTAGCACATTACGTCTGCTTTCAAATTTCTTATAACAGAACGCGAAATTTGAATTGTCATTAGAACTGTTTTATAAATTATCTCTAACATATAAATATATATTTATTATGTAAAGTTCATTTCATATATACATATATAATCAAAATTATACGAAATGAACTTCACATAATAAATATATATTTTATGTTAGAGATAAGAATTATAAAACAGTTCGTATTGCAATATTTTAAACAAAGTTGTGTATTTATATATATATAAATATAAGTTACAAATTTGTTTAAAATATATGTTTAAAATAATATATAAGTTATATATATATACATGCATATGAAATTCATCTTTCTCGTGAAATAGCGCGAATTTCGTCTGTTTTAAAATTTCTTACGCAGAAGTTTTCACTTCTGTCGGCCAGTCCCACGACTGCCAATTTTGCTTTTTTAATTCCGAAAAGCTGCAAAGCACGTTTTTTTGTCTTTAGTTTGTTTTATAACCACTTGGGGCGCTAAACAGTTTTTCAAAAAAACACTATAGAAAAAAAATATATGTACCTATATATTATATATTTATGTATTATTGAGGAGCACAAGTTCATTAATTTTAATCAGATTGATGTAAATGTGTAACATTTAATAATTGTAATAAATAATTAAAGAATTGTGTATCAATATTTTTTAAAGGGTAGAGCGAGAGCTCGGTGTCCCAGGTATTAATATTACCAGCCAAATCCAATAATAATGAATCATTTTTTTTAACTTAAGTACCGAGCCGAGGCTCGGGGTCCCGGTACTATGAATAAAACTACAATAAATAGAGTACAAATTCAAGTATAACGTTTGATGAATACTTACAAGTGTGGTTTCTTCATATCTGAGAGATATGACTGCTTGTGACAATAGCATTCACATGACAAGGCATACCAATGTGTGGTGATGGATAAATACCATCATATTAGATAAATATGTGAGGAGAGGATTCCTTACATTTACAAAAGGATAAAAAATGTCATTATGTATCTAATAGATACAAAACAGTATTTTAGTTACTAGCAGAATAATTAGTATAGCTAATCAGTCTTATGACTCCATTAAATTAGCCCGCACAGCTACGCCCCCAAAAGAAAATAAACACAATCTGGTAATAATCATTTTAATTTTAATAAAACTAAAAAAATATATATTTTAAATTTATCTCTTTTCTTGACACATACCTACTGATATAAATCAATCTATATATAATATAATATCAGTAAATAAAGAGTAGCGTAGTGAATCTCCCTAATTTGTGTTATATTTCATATAAATTATTTCTTTTTTAAAAAAAAATTTTATAGCTTACAATAAATTCATATATTTAATAATAAATTTAATTTATAAATATTAGATTACAACTTTTTATTACAATGAAAATAAACATTAGTTTGATAAATCGTATAAATAAATAACGAAATTCTATAAAATTTTATTTGAATTTGTTTGTTTTTTTTTTTTTTAATTTTAAAGTAATATTTATTGTTTATATGTTTATTTAATAATAATATTTAATATATATATATATATATATATATATATATATATATATATATATATATATATATATTATATTAAAACAAATATATATACTTATACAAATAATATGCTACACATTCAAGTTAACTTTAATTAAATTAAAATTTAATCGGAAAACTGATGAATTAATAATTAATCAATGTTGGAAATTTATCAACGAACCAACCGCTCTGATAAACCATGTATCTTAATTAGAGAATGGGAAATTAAGTTTAGTAAATGATTGATCATGGTGCACTCGTTTCATTTCAAATTCATTTCAGTCTTTTAACTACTAAGAAAAGAAATTTTAAAATTATATAAAAAAAAAAGTGAAAGGGGTGTCTCTCTCTCTCTCTCTATGTGTTTTATATTAAACAATTTTTTCTGAAATGATTTATGAAGTACTCGTATATTGTATATTGTATCTTGAAATAATTGAGATATGTTTGTGTATTACTACTTGATCTTGTTTGATTGATTGCAATTAATCATGTGAGCTTTGTTTGCACAATTCAATTAAACTATTAAGCCTGGGCCAGGATTGACCAAGTTCTATTAAATGTCTAACGATCGAATCGACCAATATTTGACCAATATTGACTGATTGTCTCAATCTCACTTTATTTTTAAATAGTAGGAGTCAGAAAAATGAAATAACTACATAATGTGTTGCCGTAACAAGCCAAATTACAGAAAGGAGATATGTAGATAGCAGGTTTAATTAATTCATCAAATTAAATTTTTTATTTATAGTATAGCTAACCACCAGAAAATAAATCGTAATAAATATCAAAATTGTTTTTGTTAGTTTTTAAATTTTATATTTCAAAGGATCAACTTTAATATAATCTCTAATGAATTATTATAACTATAATAATAACCGTAATAACATGTAATAATATTGAAGATGGTAAACTTTCCACTTATATCTAATTTTTAAAATATTTATTTTTCGTTTAAATTGTATTTAATAATTTCTAAAATCTTTAAAAATATTATAATTAAGTAGTACAAAAATTAATAACTGGAAGAGTTTAGATATTTTGGAGAATAAATAAAAAAAATGTGATATACTAGTAATATCATTTACTTTAAAACACTAAATAAAGTAAAAATTCGTAGCATAATGATTATTAATATCCACATTATTAAGTGAGATTTACTCTGATAAAATAATGTTGTATTTAAATTTCTATCAAAACACGCTGACTTGTAATTTCTTAGTATTTTTTTAATACCTGTTGCGGCCATTTTATATTTTACTCACGTTGTTAATTTAATTCAAAGCAAGTTTAGTAATTTTCAAACTATTAAATAATATAAAGATAAATTATGAAAATAAAACAAGATTAATTAAAGTTTAAATAAGAAACAAAATAAATATATCTTTAGATCAATATTTACTTAACTAATTACTACACTAAGAAAAATTATTTGAATGTGTTTTTATGAAGAGAACAGTAAATATTAAAATATGATTTGCAATAATTTCAACATAAATTACTAATAAATACATTTTCTCTGTTCGGAGTTTTCAATTTGACATACTATTTATAAAATGACTACGGGACATTGTCCTTGAAACTTTAGTCTAATTATTTTTAATACTAATCAATAATTAGTTCTGGCCATTTTAAAAAATTTTAAGTTGATTTTTAGTTTCATTGTGTAGACATATTTTTTTGATTATATTGATTTACCTTCATTACACCTAACAATTAATTAATTATATCTCATATAATATTGAGTGATAGACCCTTCCAATTCCCTTACATGACAAAGTTCATCATTTATTTAAAATATATTATTCATTCCAACTGATTGGATTAAAATGGATCATACTAAGTAAACTTTAAAAATGTCATTATTTTTATTATATCTACTTTTTTTTTTTTTTTTTTTATTTTGTCGCTTGTCATCTAAATGCAAATATCGTTTTCGAAGTTGACCAATAAAAGATAGATTGTATCGAAAACTCTTTTGATAGTTCATAAAATGCATTTTACAAAGTTTTCTTTTTCTTTCTTCTTCTTTTTGCTCTATCTTTCTTTTTCTCTTTCTCACTCATCCCCATTTCCCCTCACGACTTGCTCTGACATTTATTTTGGTCGAGTAGAGTCTGATAGTTTCACAAGAGGAGAAGTGAGAGGATCTTAGGACAGAATCCAGAGAAAACAACACCGCTCTGTCTCCAATGGGGTTAATGTAGTCTAACAAAAGGCGGATTTCAACTTAAAGGGAACCCTTCACCAAATAATAGAAAATGGTTACAATGACCGACTTTAAATCTAAGACTTAGATATCTTAATGAAATAATAAGAGGAAACTTTTTATTTCCATTGATGATGGAATAAAAAATAATAAGTTTGTATATTATGTTTTTTGAAATTTGATTAGCAGTAATAAGTTGTTTTTTTTTTTTTTTTCTAATGAAAATATAAATAATATGAAATAATATTTATAATTATTTCATTTTAATTTATTTTGATTAAATCATTATTTATATAAGTATATATATATATATATATATATATGTATATATTCAAATTTAACAGAATGATTTTGTTTTTTGTTTGATGAATTAATTTCAATTTTGATGGCATTTAATTTAAATGAACTCTTTCTTTGGCAATGAAATATTATGCGTCGACAGGTTTTTAATTGTTTATCATAGCCATGAATAAATCCTTTAATTTAAATGTTTTAGTTAATTTTCATAAATCTATATGTATTTCCTTCCTATTGTAGAATTTTTTGTTTATAAATAAAATGCAAATTAAATCAAAAAGAAATACCAACTATTTTTATGATGGTAAAAATTATTTAATTTATGTTTATTCCTCTTTTAAAATAAATAATTAACTAGACACCTTGATAGAAAATGTTTATAGTTGGGCATGCTCTCAATTTAATCTCGATTTTCGATGTTATTTCCTACAATGGACCTCGTTTATCATTGTCTTTAATAGTTAAAGAATGTAACAAAATAAAATAAAATAAAATAAAAACGAAAACACTGGATCAATGTGACTATTCAAATAAATTTAATTAAAAACCATTAACGCAAATTGATCATCAGACAGATACAATTTTTAATCAAAGAACAGGCGCTTTTCATTGAAATTCTGGTCGGATTGATAAATACATAGGCACCGAATTGAAAATGGAAAATAAAGTATCATTGAAAATATACTTTAGGTAACTGTAATTAATTAAAGCTTTAAATGAAAATACTCGTGAGTGTTCTAGTCGATAGACATTAATTTCGATGTAATTTTAATGTTGAAACTTTTGTGGTTAATCGAATGTTTTGATTCAATGTATATGCAAAAGAACCTAAACATAATTAACAATATATATATATATATATATGAATTTCGACTACGATCTGTTCAAACGAAATAATCACCAGAATTATAGCAATAATCATTTCAGTAATTAATGTTTTATCACATAGAAAAATCGATAATTATAATCAAAACTAATAGAGTTTTGATTTAAATGAGATTATCTTACATTAATAATAAATATTCATTTATTTTTGTTGTATCTAGTTCTTTAGAACTACTTAATTTGAATTTGAATTGTAATTGGTTGATACTTGTCGATATCAAGGTCTGTAGAGGTGCTTTTCAGAAAAAGAGAAATCCAAAAATGAGACCAACATTTGATTGACTTACATTCTTAGATGAAGGTTCTAAGTAATGAGTTCAAAAGAAGAGAAAGATTTGTGATTTAATATTAAATTAAAACTGGAGACATTGTGAGTTGAGAAATATATAAGTATATATCACTTGAAATTTGAAATCAATTTTTCAGATTTTTCTCCGTGCTAGATGACTCTAATTAAAACATTTAATAAAAATAACTATATTATTATGTCTTTAATTTCTAAAAAAAAAAAAAATTATTTTGATGGAAGAATGTGGGGGGGGGGGGTTTCATATGTCATGTGAAAAATTGTTTTGTATAATTTTTCGAGAATTAAAAGAAAAATCAAATTCAAATATTTAACAACGCTATTTTAAAGTTTAGTAGAATTTAAATAAAAAATTTGGGAAGATTCAAGTTATAAACAGAGTAGAACAATAGAAGGCATCATCAAAATAAAAGAATATAATAAAAAAAACCAGAATAATTTATAGCTTCTTGAGATAAATTGAATGAGAATAAAGTATTTATTGGAAAAGCAAAAAAAAAAAAACTGAATATTTTCTATTTTAAAACTTTGGAGTTTTGTCAGTCAAAAATGACTTATTAAGTAAAAATTAATATTTATTTCTAAGAAAATTATTATAAAAAATATTAAAACACATTATGATGTTCCCTAAGCCAAAATTATAAAAAAAACAACATAAAACGTTAAGATAAAATAATATAAACTTGGTCCTGAAGAGGATCTTGACTAGGGACCGAAACGTTGACGTTATTGGTGGGGGGGGGGGGTGGGAGGAGTTAAGAAAGTTATATTTTCTGTTGGCCGCCGACATTCCAATCAATTATAAAACAAAAATATATTGTTTAATTTTGAACAATTAAAATAATTCCGTCCTGAAAACTTTTTATTATCTTCCATTTCATTAAACGTAAATAATATTTTGTTTTTATGATATAGATAAACATTCATCATGTTAATAATAAATATAAATATTCATCTTTAATAATCTAAATATTATCATGTAATAAATCAATAATTTCCAATTCTATACTTTGACCTTTATTTTTTTATTTTTTTTTTTTTTTTTCAAATACATCGTAAAGTGATTGCTGATTCGTTTGGTAGTCAATTGAAACAAATTTAACCATCCGATTGGTAAATTAAATTTTACTAGTATCTATATGTATATGTGTATAGCCATCGGGTGAGTTTTTTTTTAGTGGAGAGAGAGAAAGGGAAAAATTGTGAAAGAATTGGAAAAGAGACAGCGAGAAACGAATGACTCGATTGCAAACCAAATTCAGTGTCCATTTGTCAGTGTCAGTTGCAAGCGTCATTCAAACTCGCTCGCCACCCCTGAACACCGGGATGCTCGTGTCTTCTCCTTAGGAACTACCCATTCAAAACGAGAGTGAAAGTATTCACAAGCCAATCAAAGGTGGAGAATGGTTGGTAAAGGGAAAAAGCGAGTGGGGAATAAAAATGAAATCATCCCCGGGGCAAAAAAAAAAAAAAAAAAACAAACACATGTGCACGAATAAAATCATAATAGAAGAAGAATATAATAGGAATCCATTACCGGTGGACCGCGCATTTTTATTTTTATTGATATATCTTGTATAATATCATATAAAGAAAAAATAAAATGAAAAAAAAAAGGAAAGGAAAAAAGTCCCTTCATTTTAACCGTAGAGCTGATATTAGAATCTTGAACAAATTCCGGGTTTATCACCTTGTCAGGGTTAATGGTTATGGACATATTTCAAAGTGAGCCCGAGATTATTGAATTTCTTTTTTCCTATTAAACCATTTATTAATTAAATTTCCAAATCTATTTTAAATATATATTGGAATAGAACGAGGAAAAATTAAATAATTCTAACATTGATAATAGCAATCATGTACATTTCTCCAATGGTCCACTTTCCTCTAATTTTTAGCTTTTTCTAATTTCATCACAGGTATTTTTTATATTTTCACTCAGCCGAGTTTTCTCAATTGGTTTCAATATAAACAACTTCTCTCTTCCTAACCATTCGTAGCCAGATATTCATTGCATCGTTTTTAGTAAACCTTGGATTGGTGACTCATAGAGATCATCGATTCTCTTTTAATGCAATCTCTTTCAAGATTTATTGATTTTCTGTTTATCAATTCTAAACTCTGAAACCCTTCTCCTCTTCTTGATTCATAAATTCTACTATAAATATTTATGAAAATTTATTAAATGATAAAAACGTCTCTCTATTGGAAATCTATTATTAATTATTAGCAAGCGTTTGGGCTCCATCCGGCAGTCAGAGGAGGGTTCTTGCATAATATAATTTATATTTATAAATTATATTATCATTTATAATAATAATAATTAATCATAAGCAATCTACATAAAATATTTAAAATAAAAATAAAAATTGAAATAAAAATTAAAAATAATAAGTTGACCTGTGGCCAGGTCCGAACCGACCGACGGTTTGAAAAAAATTAATTTCCAGCTACAGAAACAATTTCAAATAATTTTAATATATCTATTAATGTAATAAAAAACAGATAGGCATACATAAATAATAAATATAAACATTTTTAATTTTATTTTATTTATAATATATATGCAAGACCAGGCTGTGACGTCATGAATGGCGGGATGACGTCATATAATTTTAAATCAAGAAAAAACTAATAAATATGATTTTTCTCGAGGATAAAACCAATACAAAGTGCATGATTCGTGGTGATATATAAAAAAATCTCCTTTGGTGTGAAAATAACCCTTTCGCTAATACTACCACTTCTGGTTTCCGGAATTGCACCAAAAGTTGATCAATTCATCCCACTGATGCATTAAGTATATATACCAAATTTCATCAAAATCGGTTGAGCCGTTCAGGCTGTACACATCTATACGGACGGACAGACGGACGGACAGACGGACAGACATCATGCTAAAAATACTTTTTTCTGTTTAGAAAATGCATGATTCGTGGAGATATGTAAAAATCTCCACATGTGAAATTTGGTGTGAAAACAATACCTCCCTTACTATCGTCGGTCGGTAAAAATTGATAAGCCACTGAATTATTGCAATGTTTTGATATTTAAATTTTTACACTTTTATTATTATATTAGAAATACAATTGAAATAATTTTTCTCATTAAAATGGTTTCCTTTAAAATTAATGATTAATTAAAAATTTTAAATTCTGTTTAATAATTAAGATTAATTCTCTTGAATTTAATAGTTTAATAAACTTTTTCTGCACTGATTCGATGGATAAAAAATATATAAAGGGTCTTTCAACAAGGACGAGTCGATGTTAAGAATCGGTAACCGATTCAGTAAACAACCAATCAACACTTTTACTTCAAAGGAAAGCCAGATCGGCCGGGAACATCGCCGCTGTACGTGAGAGTGTTCAGGAGACTCCGAGGCAGTCGATTTCTCGCCATGCACAAGAACTCGGCCTACAGGTCAATGATAAACAATTTCTTTTGGCTTGAATTGAACAATATGGACGTGAACGACGTGAATGTGGTCTCAGCAAGATGGCGCTACTTGCCACACAGCGAACGTCACAATCAACATTCTGCATGGACGGTTTGAGGGTAGGGTTATCTCTCGCAGAGTTGACGTGAATTAGCCTTTTTCTGAAGTCGCGGGTCCAATTATACCACCAATAAGCTACAATCGACCGTTGCCCTAAAAGCAAACATAACGCAGGCCATCGCTCAGATACAGCTTGTGTCTTTAAAAATTGGTCCTCTCGGATTCGTGCCACCATACGAAGCCGCGGCGGACATTTGGACGATGTCATATTCCATCCATAATGGCATAAAAGGACCTTTCAAATAAAATATAAATTTCGTTAATATCTCACACACATCTTGTTTTATTCAATTTTATCATCGACCCGTCCTTGTTGAAAGACCCTTTATACATATTATCTCTCTCTAATTATGAAATATATCTAAATACAATTTTTCCCAGAGTCTAAATATGACTATAAGAATTAATTTTCCAAACTATTATACAATTTAGTGACTACAATCATAATGATAGTAATAATCATGTAAAAACTTATTGATTTCGAAAGAATTTTTTTCATAATCATTTCATAATCACTCAATTCTTAGTCCAAAAAAAGGATTTTTTTTATAATTATTAGTAAAAAATGGATAGTATAATAAAAGTTACTTTATTGATAAGCAAGCAAATGTTCAATATTATTATTTTCACATTTCAATGGCTTTCTATTCGATGTTTAGAAAGTTAGAATATTTTTAACTCTAGTTCCGCTTTTCGTCCAGAAAAATCGTTTATTTTTTTTTTTTTTGTCATTTTTTATGATATGGCTATAGCATATCGACACCCGTGATAAAAGCAAAGTGCCCGGAGAGATAACGTTTTTTTTTTTTTTGTTGGGACGTCCACAGGGAGCAGAGGCGTCGAGGCGCCCTACGCAGTAATGGTGTACATTCATGGGGAGTCGTTCGAGTGGAATAGCGGAAACGCCTACGACGGAAGTGTCCTCGCCAGTTATGGACATGTCATCTTCGTCACCGTCAACTACCGTCTCGGTTTACTTGGTGCGTAGGTCATAGGGAAAGCCTATCCTCTTATTCAGGTATTCTCCCTACTCTGTCACACCAACACATACTAACAACATTAATAATAAATCAACATTCTGAAAATCCATTTCCAGTATGACATTTCGAATGTTTGCCAGCGTCCAAGCATCACTCGCGGTATTCATTATCGCCAACGTACAAGCAAACCTTTATAGTTGACATTAGAGAAAACTTTAACTATATTTCAAAGTGAAATGTTTTGCCAGACTAGTTAACTGATTTAATTTAATCAGTTTTGGGGAAAATTCCAAAACAAACTTCTATTTTATAAAAGTTATAAAATTTTCCAAAGCAAGTAACATAAAAAAACATTCTTTTTTACTTTGTCTAAAAATCAAAGTGACAGGAGAGGAAAAATGTTTTAAACTCCTAAAGAACAGTTTTTCCAAATAAGAAAAGAGAAAATCGGATTAATTCTAAAATTCTTAATTTACACTTTATTTTTAGCTTATAAAAATCATATTGAATTTATATAAAAAGGAGAATAACAAAAATAAACCATTTTACTTATTTAATAAACCAAAAACCAAAATTAAAAATACGTATTTATAATTATTCACACTAACCCTTCTTTAGTATTTCTAGATTTTTCCTAATTATAAAAATGAATCTCTAATATATATTATTCTATTCTATTGTGAATGGTTGAATATACATATATTTCAACTAATGTGTTAAACGTATATCAACGCGTTAGAAATGTTACTATTCTTTGTACTTTTCAGAACGTTATTATGTTTAACGACTGTACTAACTTATGATCGAGATCTTATTCTTTTTAAAAAAAATATAATAAATTTCAAGAAAGAAGATCATCAAACAGATTTTTTGTGTTATTTAAAAACAATGTTTTTTTTATACATTTTGTACACCTTCTAACGATCACAACATGTAACGTTTATACGTTATATTGAATTGAATGAATTGGGATTAGAATTTAAATGGATGAATACTCTCATCCTACCTACTGTCCATTCACTTCATCCAGTTGTTTCTCATGGGGTATGATTAAGCTTTAGAGAAATTCTAAAAAAAAAAAAACATCTCTCGCTTAATAAAAATTTCAACTGATATGGTTTAAATGCCATTATATATTTTTACTATCTCGTAAGAGATAGTATTGCGATCACGAAAATTTTCGATGTTGAGATTTTGATGTTTTTATACGTTTTGAAGGTTCCTGAATCATTTTCACTAAGGTTGAGAAAAATGTGTGTGTGTGTGTATGTATGTAGACAAGATTACGCAAAAACGGTTTGAGCTAGAATCATGAAATTTGGTAGTACAAGGGCATTATTCAAAATTCATAGTTTTCTATCAACTTTTGAGAAATGTAGCTCAACCGGAAGAGGGTCATTACCTACAACGTTTTGATTTTTTTTCCTCTAAAGTGATCGTAAAAATAAAGATATATGTTTGATAATTTTTCACATGATTAATAATTGTATAAAACTGCTATATATAGAATTTCAGCTTGATTGATTCGCTGAAATTACCAGAATTAATTTTTTAACACTGCAAATCTCACGCGCCAACACGTGACGTGGTGCCATCAACAAAAAGCCAAACATGCGCTGGTTTAATATTTATTATTTATAATTTATAATTAATAATTAATAATTTAATTTAAATATAATATATTATGTTATTTAATCCAATTCAAATTGCGAGATAGTCGAGTGGAGACACTCCAGCTAATTTCTGATCTATTCAATTTAGTATTTATTTTAATTTGTATTTGAATTTCTAATATTAATAATATTTAGAAACAAAAAGTTTCAAATGTATTTACATTGTTTTTTAGAATAGACACCATTCATTTTTAAGATGAGTCTCAGTTCATTCGTTTTCTTTGATTCTCTCTCAGTTTTATATTTTCTGTATTTGAATTTTTCATAATGGAAATAGAATAAGTCATTTCTGTTTAATAATTTTTATTAATAATTAAAAAATTCCAAACATTTCATTTCTTAACCAACATAAAACTTTTCAATAAAAAAAATTTAATTCTTTCTTTAAAAAAATATATTAATTATTTAATTTCTATTTAAAAAGATTATCATAAAAGAAATATGAAAAATAAAAGAATTTGTGAGAGATTAATTTCTTTTTATTTGTTATTTGATATATTTCACAGTTGAAATAAATAACAAAAAAATCTTCTCGTTCAATCTATAAGAAAAATGTATTTAATTACCAAACTCTATTAGTTTAATAATTAGTATTTTATGTACTCAGATTTTCACCCCACAAATAAATTAAATCAACTATTATATAACAATAACTAAATTGATTTGAACACTTATTTCGTTGACATACGGTATGGTATGGTATATTCATCCCTCTTCATCCCTCTTCATCCCTCTACAAATCCACTAAGGAATTGATTAAAATCTTTTGAGAAAAATAAGGTCAAGACAATAAAATAATATTATTGGATAGTATTATTTCTCCAAATTTAACTTTTCAATCGTGTAATATTCATTATGTAATGTTTTCAAAAGACTAAATAGTAGAAAATATATCTATTATCTATTATCTTGGCTAGAATCGATAATACTCTTCTTTTAATTTTTAATTTAAGAGCGATTTGAATAAAATTTGGTTTTTAAAATTTTAGGATATTTTAGAATATTTATTTAATTGTCTTTGAAATTTTTCATAAAATTTTCATGACTAAATACACATTTTCCTTTTCCGGCAAAGATCCATTAAAATAAGCGTGGAGATTTCCTTGGAGATTTTTTTTCTCCCTGTACACATCCAATCACTCACTCCTACTCATACATAGACACTGGCACACAAGCATACACTCTCTCCCCGTGACTGTGACAATTTATCACTTTACTGAACAATTAATGATGTTCCATGAAGCTCAAAATGAAATTTTTAAAAGAAAAACAAAATATCGTTTATTATATTTCCCGAGGCTTTAGCACGCCGCTTTCTCTGATTCTAAAAATTAATTAAATTTAATATATTTATAGGATATACGTATAAGAGAGTTCAGGACGACGTGTTAGATATTCATTTTAAATTTCTTTAAATTGTCTCGAAGAGAAGAGAGAGCTACATTATTTTTCCCTTTTAACCTTTGTTCTATCATACATACGTATTATGTATTATACATTGTAATATATATTTTTACATTTTGACAATTATTATATTTGAATAGTCACTTATACTTATAATATAGTAAACATTTTTTTTTTTTTTTTTTTTTTTGATAGTGTGTATTTTTTAACTATTATATATTTATCTATCTGCTTTAAATCATTTTTTTTTTTTATAATTTTAATAAATATAAGTGATATTTTTTTGTGTCGAGAATAAAATTATATTATTTATTTTTAAATATGATTTATTTATTTAAATTTTTTAAATGGTATCCCAAAAATTTATGACTGAATGGTTGAATTTTACAATAAAGATTCTTATTTGTTTTTTATTACTGTTTCTATTTACTCTATTCAATTTCTTAATAAATGTATTATATGTATTAATGGTTTAAAATAATATTCGAGAAGAATTTAAATCAAGGTTGCAATTGGGTTACGCCTGTTATCGTGCAGTAAAGGAGCTTAACTTAACTCGTCAAAATTATTATCAAAGGGGATCAAAATTAAAATACAATGTAAAAAATAATTATTTTGCTTAAGGTGTTATATCAGAGGATCTCAAACTGGGGGAGGATAGAAGATACATAAATAGATAGATTAAAAATTTAAAGAAGAAGTTGGTATCGAAAGAATATCGATATTTTATATTAAAAGTATTATTTCGTCAATTTGCAAAATTTTGACGTCATTTGTTAAAATATTGCAATAATATAACAGGTATAATTGTATGTACAAGAGAAGGATTAGGGTAAAAGGATTTGGTTCAGGGAGATTTTAAGCAAAATTATAGGGTTTGTGGTGTTTTAAATATGATAATAAATCATGTTTTTTTTTTAAGAGATTATTTATAATTTAGTTCTCTATAATTTTCAATAAAATAGAACTTAAGAATGGGCTGCCGACAATCGATACATACAATCAATCAATGTTATTCAATTTAATACAATAAGACAGGAACAATACTCCTCTCAGGTGAACAATATTATAATTCAATAGTGTCAAATATACTGAAAATGCGTCGATGAATCTAAAAGATCTAAGATATTCCTACAATGTTGTACAGTAGAGTGCCAAGTTTACTGAATGTTTAGTGAGGCAAGGCAATTTTCTACGAGTCCTCCTTTGTTTTAATGCTGTGATATTGCTATGATATTGAATTTATTTATTTATTTAGAACATGGAGTCTGACACTATGGAATCAATTAGGAAACAGGTCACTGTCTGATTACTTATTAAGAATAGAAAGCTCTACTCTTCCAAAAAGGATCTATTAGTAAAGAATTCAATAAATGATAGAAATGATGGATCATTTTTTCATGACATCAATGGCTATTCTAACTGAGATGCTTTAAAATCCCAAATAATAATAAATATAAATTAAAAAGGCATTATAAGATAATGTGAAGAAAGTTTAATAACATTGATCTCGCTTAAAAACAAGTTTCATATTATCTAGCACAGAAATAAGTAAATGAGAATATTAAGTTAATAGAGATTTAATATTTTATTTAATGCTTATTGTCTTATCCTACAAATCATCTTATAAATTTAGATTATGTATTATTATCAAGAGAATAGATAGAATAGAGAGACGCGCGAAAGTTTTTTATATTAATTATCCATTAAATTCTTATTTATTTGTTTTTTTTAATAATATTTATTTATTTAATTATAATAAATATACAATTACTAGTAATTTAAAATCACGTTTTTAAATGATCTATCTCTTTGTCCTCATTATTTTAAAATAAATTATTGATTTATAATGGCAATTTTTTTTTATTTTAAGCCTCAATTAACTTCATTTTTTACGCTTTGGAAAAATTAATTGACTAGTGAACTTTGATTGAAATCTTAAATATTTCTTCTAAGAATAAAATAAATTAGCATCCATTAATTGAGAATTTTTTTTTCGCATCTCTAATTAAGCTTCACCCATTTTTGGTTACTTTTTTCAGGGGTTAACTTTCAAAGAATCTCATATTTATTGATTCTACGGTGGACTTTTTCCTTTGCTCTCTTTCTATCATTCTATCAACAGTAGACTCACTCTCTCTCTCTCTCTCTCTTGTTTTTTTTTCTTTTTTTATAAGAGAAGAAGACCAATCAAATTATAGATTGAAAGAATTCTGCCTAAGAAAGAAAAAGTGTATTCTTTCTAGCCGTAAGCAATGAACATTCAGAACAAAAGAAAAAAAAAAAAAGAAGGCATATTTTAAAACTAATGACTTTTACACAGTTAAAGCAAAACCTTAAACTTCTCTTTACAATATAATATTAAATTTAAAAAAATGTGTATATTTATTTTTAAAGTTAATTTTTATATGTAGGTTAGATTTTCATGATATATAATTTTTGTCTGCCACTTATAAAATTATAATAATGCTTTAGAATTATTCAGGTAAAGTAAGGAATTTTCAACTTGGAAATTAATTATTTTGAATAGTTTTTTTTATATTTGAATACTTATACGAGGTCTGTTCAAAAGAAAAAGTGATCTTCGAATTTTTACGGGCTGTGTACATTCGATTCTCTAAATTTTTTTCGATCAAATGTGAAGGTTTTGCTCACTGTTGTTATTCTTCGATTACAATGGCGTGGTGCATCATGAGTATGAATTCATGTCAACAGGTCGTACTGTTAATAAGGAATACTTCAAGAAACTCTACTGCAACGTTTGCGTGAAGCAATACGGCTCAAACGATCACACATCACCAGCTCACACATCATTGCTTGTTCGTGATTTTTTGGCCAAAAACAACACTGTAATCATGCCTCAACCACCGTATTCACCAGATTTGTCTCCTCTTTTGAACAAATCTCGTATATAAATGAAGAAATCACTGTCTTTACTCTTTATCTGTTTGCTAATCGTTTCCATACGTTTGCACTGATATCTGGTTGATGTAAGTGTTTATGTGAGTTTTTGTGTTTTGTCAGAATTTAAATAACAAAGAAAATGAGATTTGTTTTATTGAATTGTTTGCTTGTCATGATATAACGTTGTGTTTTTATTAATATTTTTATAAAGATTTGTTTTATAAAGAAAAGAAAATCTTTGCTAGTCTTTACATAGAGTAATTAGAGTATTTGAGAATAGGATTCTGCGAAGCATTTATGGGCCAAAGAAAGATGAGGTCACCGGGGAATGGCGGAGACTGCATAACGCGGAATTGCATCTATGCATCTATGCATCTTCAGATAGTAATAGTTAGAATTATAAAATCGAGAAGAATGCAATGGGCAGAGCACGTGGCTAGAATGGAAGAGGAAAGAATGGCGAAAAATATTGGGAAACGTCCACTTGGAAGACCAAGGACGCGGTGGGTGAATAATGTAGGAAAGGACGTGAGAAAGATGGTAGAGAATAGGGATTGAAGGGTTGTGACTCAGAATAGGGACACTTGTAGAAATGTGGTTGCTGCGGCCAAGAACTTTCGAATTCCGTAGAGCTACAGAGATAGATAGTCTTTACACATACGAGCTAATTGAATGCATTTCAATGGCTTACTTGACCCAACACGGAACACCATTTGATGATTGCAGATCTTATCTCTTCTAAATTTCTTCCAATGCAATTCTTGGAAAATTAGTTTTTTATTATCTCTCTCAATTTTAGTTCTAAGCTCTGAATATTAGAAAATATCAAAACATTTATGGAATTATTTCTGAAATTATTTCTAAAAAGATCAATTTTACGCACAATTAGCATAATTATTATAATTAATATCGAAAGTTTGAATTTTTAATAAAATATACGTTATTGCCTTATGCCAGTTTGAAAGTTTTCCTTTTAATATACTTAATCATTTGTTTTACCTTTAAGAGAAAGCTTCATCCATTTCTCATCTTTGCCCTCTTTTGTCGTGGAAAGGATAAAATTACGAATAATTAAATTTCCACCCCTTTAGAGAAGAAAGTTTTCAGTTCGATTTCGATTCTCTATAAATCATTTGACGTTGATTAATAGAACGTGAAATTACAATTAGACATAAAAAAATGTTGAAAGTTTAATGAAAATCATTAAATTTATAAAATAAATGAATGCATTCTTTGAGAGGTTGATTTTCTTCATCATAGATTTACGATTGAATTTAAAAACGAAATATACACTCATATTTTTATTTTAATTTACAAACAAATGCATTAAAACTTTTTACTATTCCAGTTGGTATTAATTTAATAACTCCTGATAATGGAGCAGTAAATTAGATTTAATAATATTATATATATATATATATATATTTGTTAGGGTAGATAGAGAGATAAAGTACAATACATCTAGAGTAATTTTAATTTTCAGAGATTAATTTTCGACGAGAATTTATTACTAAGGTAAATTAACAAATTATTAGTTTATGGAAGTTATATTATTTTAGATTATATTTTTAATTATAAAAAAAATCTCTCTTTACTACATATATTTAATATATTTCATTGGATAAATATTTAATTTTGTATATGTACAACATTTACAATTTTTATTTTTTCCCATAAAAATTTTATCATTATTTTACATATTTAAAATAAAATTCCAACCCAATATTCATATTTCATTTTCGTAAATATTTTTTAATAATATATTTATTTTATAAATTACAAGATTAAAATTGATCAGTTTATTTTCTAATGGAAATCCATTATTATCCAATTCTGTAAACCTTTTCCTTAGATAATTTCCCTTTGTTTATTTATGAAAACCACATTGCTATTTGGAAATTAATAGACAGGAATTGTTAAAAAGAAAATTTCAAATTTCCTTTTCTTTAATGACGGACATTAGTAGATATTCCATTGCGAGCTGCATAGAAACCTATTTGCACATCAGGGTTGATCGAGGGGGCAATCGGTTTAGGGGAATGAATGGCAGAATTTCTAATTGATTCGGATGAATTTTGAAATGGAAATCGAACAAGCAAGAGACAATGAATGAGGCGTGTTTCTATTAGTAGAAAGTAAATAAATTGAATTTCACCTTGATTAGTAGTAATAACGAGCCTAAACCTTTTCACAATATTACAATAATCTATGAGTTTAATAATTAAACAATTGTTAATATGGATATCTACTTAAAACACCAATTGCAAAATTTTGTGGTAGAAATTAATATAATTCTCTACAAATGAAATAATAGAATTCAATTCATCGTATTTTTATCAACCATAAAATGTTTAAAGAAAAAGCTTCTTTTGTATAATCTCTCTCTCTCTCTCTCTCTCTCTCTCTCTCTCTATATATATATATATATATATATATAAACAATTAACTCAAATAATTCTAAAAATTAGCTGGAGTGTCTCCACTCGACAATCCCGCAATTTGAATTAGATTAAATAACATAATATAATATATATAAATTAAATTAAATTAATTATAAATGATAAATTAAAATTAATAAATAATATTTATTAAACCAGCGCGTGTTTGGCTCTTTGTTGATGGCACCACGTCACGTGTTGGCGCGTGAGATTTGCAGTGTTAAAAAATTAATTCTGGTACTTTCAGCGATTCAATCAAGCTGAAGTTCTATATATAGCAGTTTTATAAAATATTTAATCGTATGAAAAACTATCAAACAATTATCTTTATTTTTACGGTCACTTTAGTGGAAAAAAATCAAAACGTTGTAGGTAATGTCCCTCTTCCAGTTGAACCACATTTCACATTTGTCAAAAGTTGATAAAAAACTATGAATTTTGAATAATGCCCATGTAGCATTATTCATTATTCTAGGTCAAACCGTTTTTGCGTATTCTTGTCCTCACACACACAGACACAGACATTTTTCTCAACCTTAGTGAAAATGATTTAGGAACCTTCAAAACGTATAAAAAATTCGATTTATGACTAATTAGATTATGTTTCAAACATAAATACTTCAACTTTATTTCGTTTTATAATAGAAAATACTTTTTTTTTCAATAAGAGAGAATGGAGAGGCATTCAATTGGCAAGTTCACACTGTATCATGTTTATTTTTAATTTCAAATATTAAATTTTATAATTGATTTTGATATATAATATAATTCCAATAAAATAAGTGAATTTATAAACAAAGTTGAAATAGAATTTTATGAATAATTCTGAGAAATAAAATAAAATCTAATAAGAAATTAATTGATATTTGAATATTAATTTATTTCTAACCATTTTTTAAATTAATTGGTATATTGAAAAATAAATATTAAAATTTATACTTTTCTTTATTTTGAAAAAGGAATTATAATTATTATTGATTTTTTTGTTTTAATTTGTATATTTTGTAATAAATAATATGGTGATTTATGCTCTTCTTGTCTTTTCTTTATTAAAGAGATTTATTATACATTATTTACTCATATATCTTAATTTGAATAAAATTTCTAGGTTTCCTCCGAACTCGTCCGGTGAATGCGGAGGCTGAGCCTGGAGCATCTGGAGGCAACTTAGCACTTCTCGATATTCTAGCCGCACTTCGGTGGCTCCAAATGAATATTAAAGCATTTGGCGGGGACCCCACGAGAGTGACGGTTATAGGACACGATACGGGCGCAGCTCTTGTCAACCTCCTTTTAACTACAAGTAACGCCAAAGGTAAAAAAAATTATCTTCTTGTAAATTTCACGTTGTAAAAACAATCATTTAAAATAATTGTAAATATCCGCAAATAATTAAATTTTGACAAATTTTAATACACAAGTCTTCTGCGATTTACATATTTAAATAGGATGTGTTCACTCACCCCCCCCCCCCTCCTCCCCCAAATAGAATGTATAACTAATGAAAATTATTACTTTAACAATCCTCCTTTTTAAAGGTTCAAATAGACCACATAAAAAACTATGTATAAAATTAAATAAATAAACTTGAGAAAATCAAAATTATTAATTAGTCATTTTATTTGCACACAAGATTTTTTAAGTTGTATAGAAATTATGGATCCGTTCAAAATAACTAGGGGTTTATGGTAGTATTACGATCTCGGAAACTATGAGTTTGTTAAATTAACAAAAGGTTTCTCTTTTGGGACATTAATATAAAGAATTAAAAATAATATAAATATAAATTTTTTTTATAAAATAACGTTTTTCCAATGGACCAAAAAGAATAAAATAATTTTTCTATAAGCCTGACAAAATTTATGTATGAATTGCTTCATATTCAACGAAAAACGTTGGGCGCATTTAGTTTAATCTATATATATAAAGGAGTGTTTGTATGTATGTAGGTAATTTGTTTACTTTTTTGCTGTCATAGAAACAAACAAAAAAGAAATTCCCAATCAAAGAATTATTATAATATTTAACTTTTTATTTTAAATTCTAATATTCAAATATCATTTCAATTAAATAATTTATTCTAAAAGTTCTCATTTTAATTAATTTAATAAAATATTTAAATCATATTTAACTTAAATTATTTTGTATTTATTCTTTCTATATTTGAATACTTCTTTTATTTTAAGGGAGGGAATTAACTATGATCTAAAAAAATTAATAAATGAACTTAATAATAAAAAATCAAATAAATCCATTAATTTAAATTAATACTATTAATGAATGTATATATTGTTAATTTATCTTTAGTTTTATCAATACTTTTATACCGTTAATTTTTATAAATTAATTTTTATAAATTGTCTCAAGTCTCTAACTTTGCATTTTCTCAAATTTTATTATAATTAAAAATATTCAATACAAATCAAGCAATGAAATTAAAATATCAAAATGAAATGATCAAGAAATATTATACTCTATTATAACATATACAATACTTATAAACTATAGGCGGAGGAAATATTAGACGATATCATTGCGGGTTCATGCCAAATCGATCAACATTAATTAAGATATTTTCATTATGACAGATATTAAAAAAACCGCGAATTCAATATTTCTGTTCACTAATTATTTGTAGACTTTAGTAAAACATACGCATGACTCAATATAGATCAGCATAAACTTTTTCAAATTTTGATCTTAAAATTTATCTTGAAGGTAGTAAAGAAAGAGTAAGATGCGGAAATCAATTGTAAAATATTAGGTTACCCAGACGACTTAAATATAATAGGAGATTCGGCAATTGCAATTACAGATAGCGAGGAAAAATTAATCGAGGTAGGAAAAGAGATGAGGTTTGAAATTAATAATGATAAATAAATATATTTAGAAACAAACAGGAGCAGTATTAACAAACAAAATGTAGAATTTGAATATGTAGAAAAATTGAATGTAATCACGAAGGATAATAATATTTGAGAAGAATTTAAATCGAAGTTGCAATCGGGAAACGCCTGTTATCATGCAGTAAAGAGGCTTATCTCATCAAAATTATTATAAAAGGGAATGAAAATTAAAATATATAAAACAATTATTTTGTCTGTTGTATTATATGAGTGTGAGACATGGTCTATGATCTTAGGAGATGAGAGTGGATTCAGAGTATTTGAGAATAGGATTCTCCCCAGCATTTATGGGCCAAAGAAAGATGAGGGAATGACGTACGAGAGATGGAACAGAGGTTCAGGATAAGGACACTTGGAGAAATGTGGTTGTAGCTGCCAAGAACTTTCGAGTACCGTTGAGCCACGCATGGTCTATGACCCTGGGAGATGAGAGTAGATTCAGATTATTCTTTCCAGCATTTATTGGCCAAAGAAAGATGAGGTCACCGGGGACACTTGGAGAAATGTGGTTGTAGCTGCCAAGAACTTTCGAGTAGATAGATATAACATATTCAATAATAATATATATAATTAATTTACTAAATAAATTAAAATATATTTTAAATAAAAAGACACACAATAAGAAATGAATGTTTTATGTTATACATTGTTTGAAACAAAATGGATGAAAACCTTTTACTACTTTCAACCAAATACTATGTACCACTCGGGGGTACAGGGGGCGGAGCCCCCGTCTAGATGTGAAGAGCGACGAAGGAGAGCTAGTATATTTATAAAGGGTGTGTGTTTCTTTTAGAGGTATAGAACTTTAAATTGCAATAAAACAACGATGGATTATTCGATTGACATGAATTTTATTTATACGAAAGATAATCTTGTGGCATTATATTTTATATATGATTTCTGGCATAGGACCGCCACGGCTGGCTCGGATGTAGTCCAATCTGGACGTTCAATTTTCGATAACTTTTTCCAACTTTTGTGGCCGTATATCGGCAATAACACGGCGAATGTTGTCTTCCAAATGGTCAAGCGTGTGTGGCTTATCCGCATAGACCAATGACGTTACACAGAAAGTAGTCTAGCGGTGGAGGCCAATTCACAGGTCCAAAACGTGAAATTAGGCGGTCACCAAACGTGTCTTTCAATAAATCGATTGTGGCATGGGCTGTGTGACATGTTGCGTCGTCTTGTTGGAACCACAGCTCCTGGACATCATGGTTGTTCAATTCAGGAATGAAAAAGTTAGTACTCATGGCTCTATACCGATCACCATTGACTGTAACGTTCTGGCCATTTTCCTCAATGCTACGCTCTACAGTAGCAATAGCTTCTTCTGTACGCACCGTACGGCATCTCTGGGGATGCGAGTTATCAATAAGAATAAACGTGGTTCGAAAACGTTCCATGGTTAATCGAATTAACTGCTCTGATGGACGATTTTGTCAACGATAAAATGGACGTACTGCACGATACGTATTCCGCACAGAACTATTATTTTCGAAAAAAAATTGCACTATTTGCAAGCGTTGTTCAGGCGTGAGTCTATTCATGATGAATTGCCAAACCAAACTGAGAATAAATCACTTGACAGCTGTTAAATCGGTCGTCAACTTGAACAGTAATGCCAACTTAAAGTTCTATACCTTGAAAAAAAAAACACTCTTTATGAACAATCAAGTCAAATTTGTGTAATAATAAAAATTTTATTAAACATATAAACTGACAAATTTTTTTATCATGCAATAAAATTGATAGTTTAAGAGCTAAGAAATTAATATTTTATTATTTTTCACTGTAATATACTTATATCAAAGTATGTATCAAAATTTATAAGAGTTTTTATTAAATTTACATATTATCAATCAAATCCAAAATGGTTGATATTATTTGAAGAAATAGTGTTACTTGTTAATTAAGTGTTTTGGTGTGGTATGTATCTTAGTATATATATATCTTATCTTATTATGCTAGCTAAAATTGTTTGTATATATCTTATCTTATTATGCTAGCTAAAATTGTATATATATATATAGCCATTGGTTCTCAAAAACCGCTCTAACGATTTTTTTCAAATTCACACTAGATATAGTATTTATAAAGAAAAATTGATTTTTATTGATCACATCTCAGGAAAAATACATCTTAATTATTTATTTCTCAATTTAAAATTATATATGGAGACGTCAAAAATGGCATCCATATTGAAATTTGACTCCCGCCTTTTTTTAAAGGTTATTGTATTAATATTTTTTTATATTTAAAATATTTTAAAATTTTTAATTGAAACATACCTAATAATACATATTTATGTATTATTGAGGACACCAAGTTCCATTCATTTTATTCAGATTGATGCATTGATGCAACATTTAATAATTGTAATAAATAATTAAAGAATTGTATTTCAGCTCGGTGTCTCAAGTATTAATATTACCAGCCAAACCCAATAATAATGAATTATTTTTTTTAACTTAAGTACCGAGCCCAGGCTCGGGGTCCCGGTACTCTAATCTTATTATGCTAGCTAAAATTGTTTGTATATATATATATATATATATATATATATGTAAATGGGTTCTCAGAAACCGCTCTATCGATTTTTTTGAAATTCACATCAGAGATAGTATTTATAAAGAAAAATTGAGTTTTATTGATCACATCTCTGGGAAAAATCATCTTCATTAGTTTTTTCTTAATTTAAATGTATATATATGACGTCACAGCCAACGCCTGTGAGATATATATATCTATTCTTAAAATAAAATTAAAGATATCTATATTATATTCATATATTTGATTTTTTTTATTTCATTAATAGTTTTACATTTAAATTATTTGAAATTGTTTCACACAACGTTTTGAAGATTTATCTTTATATTTGATTCGATATATAGTAGAAGAATTAAATGACGTTATCAATTTATTATACAGCGACTCCGTAAATACAAAATATTATATATTAGCTGTTCAATCAGTATATTAGATAAAACATTTATTTGTTTTTGTGTTCTTATTTTTAATATATTTTAATTTAATCAGTAAATTAATTATATATTATTATTGCCAAGTGAAGTTAAGAAAAACGTTATAAAATACCTACCAGTTGTGAAAACATGGGAACCATGTTTTTTATTAAAAATTGCATCTTTTATAACGACAATTAATCAAGATTTTATTTATTACAATGATATTACTTGTTTTATACCTTTATAAATTAAATTAATTAAATATGTATTAAAGCATTGGTATTGTTGAAACAAGTATCATTAAATTAGACATTGCTAATCTAACCGATTCTGTATTTCTTATAGTTTCTGAATATTAAATATTAATTTTTATAAGAATATTTACGTTAAATGAAAATATTGTGTTTAAACCCGGTATTTTAATTATAAAGATTGCAAATGTTAATTTTTGTTAAAAAAATTAACGTACTCTATTGTATCGATTATTTTTCATCAAACATAAATTATTCATTTTCTTAATTGAATGATTTATTTGATTCCAAAAAGTGGATTTAAAAATTTAAATAAAATATAAAATTAATTAATTTAAACGATATTTAGATATAAAACATAAAACTCTGTTGATCTAATTGCGAAAAGTTCTTTAGAAATTATGCATCCGTTCAAAATGCCAAGGGTTTTTAATAATAATGACATAACACGATTAATCAACTTGTTATATCAAAAAATTCTGTGGAGAATTAATCATTTATGAAAAAACATGTTTCTGGTATTGATAAAAAAAAATTACTTTATTAATAATTTAAATCCGCCATTTCAACTTGGGGAAGGTGGAAAAAAAAATCAACTAAATCTGATCAAAATAAATCATCATCAGGATGAAAAAGAGGAAAGTAATTTATTAACATTACAAGATTTGCCCAATTCTTTTAAAACTCCTTGGATGAAGAGAATTAATCTTCGTGGGCGAGCCCTTTACCAACCGGATTCCCCCTCCAGCCTCCACCCTCGAGCATCTTTCGACATTTGCCCTTTAATTGAGGTCTTTTTTATATCTTCTCGGTAAGATTATGCCTTTAAATTATTAAGACCCCCCCCCCACAAATAGTAGAAAGAAACATTTTAATCAAAATTAAAAAAAATTTCTTAATAAGTCACAACATTTGATTAAGATTTAATGAAAATTATAATATAGAGATTTAAATTAAATATATATCAATCCTAGTAATAATACAATAAGAATTAAATTAAAAGAAAATATTTAGATATAAGATAAAAGGATTAATAATAAGTATTTGATTTTTGAATTTGTGAATAATATCAAAGATGATAATATATAGATAACTTTTGAGCGACACTCAAAATAAAAAATACAATATGTAGGTACATTGTTTCGTATTTGATCTTTAACTTCTAAATTTTTAGTAAGATTCTCCATTTTGTTTGATAATTAAATTATTGTCTAATAATACTATAAATCTTATAATTTGTAAAAAGAAATACAAAAAACAACAAACCTTACAATTTAAATTTAAAATTTTGAAGAATAGAAGGATGTTCTGGAAAGTTTTATTAATTTATTCAGAAGAATTATTCGAATTCCAAGCTAGAATTGTCTCTAAAATTAATTTTTCAAAATTGGAAAAATAAAATAAAACAAACCAATTTGAAATGTTACTTTTGTTAATAAAAATGACTCCTGTGCAGTGCTTAGGAGCACTAAATGAAGTTGCCAAGTGAATACAAGTCCGTTTGAAATGATGCCACACCACCCTCTCATCACCCTTCTCAACGATTCTCAAGTTGCTCTCAAGTCCGCTCGGAATAGATACATACATATATGGCTTGTCTCTATTCCATTTGTTCTCTGTCTAACATTGCACTACGAAGCATCCGCCCATAATAAATCTCTATTCAAATATACAATCTAAGAAGAAATTCCTTTGTAAACTTAATTTCGTGATTTAATGTCGCCTCAAGAACCAACTTTCATTACTTATACTTATATAATTATTTTTATTATTATATATGTATATTTTTATTTTAAAAAACTTGAAGAATAAAAAACAGTAAGTTATAATAACAAAAGAGAATATATTCTTTTAAGAATTCAAGTTTTATTAAACCATATTTCAGCTTACTTTTAATAAGAAACAGATGAAATTCTTTTTAATATTATAATATATTAAAAAGTTACTTTTTTTTTTCATAATTTATCTTTAAATTTGGAATATTTATTATTTAAGTTCAAGATTATCCTGAATGAATTTAAATAAAATTTTTTTTAATAGTTCTAGAGTGGGAACAAGCCGCCGGTCCAAAGTATTATTTTAGGTTTTAGTGTGGTCTGACTATTAATTATTTATATTTTTCTAAAAAAAAACAAAAAAAAAAAACAAAAAAAAAACAGAATTGATAGAAAAAAAATATTAAAATATTTTTTAGAGCAAACAATTATTAAAATAGTGATGTTATAATATTATGGAACTCTTAAATGATTTGATATTAAAATATAATTAAATAAATATGCATAATAATAAATAAATTTTATTGCCAGAAATTTGTATTACCTAAGAGGTTATTTTTCAGGTCTTTTCCACCGGGTGGTTCTTCTTAGTGGATCTGCCCTGAGTCCCTGGGCCCTCGTTCAACAACCTGAAGCTCTTCGAGAGGAAGTTGCCATTCAGATGGGATGCAGCACCACAGGAAGCAGTGATATCGCACCTTGTTTAAGGGAGAAACCATTGGCCGCTCTTCTCTCCGTTCAAATTAATCCCCCACGTTTTTTGCCTGCTTTTGGACCTTCTTTGGCTCCTGCTGACCAACCAGAACCTGCAAGGTATGAATTCTTAGGACGATAGGCAATATTCAAACTCAAAAGTTAGTGAATTGGATATTTATTTATTTTTAATTAAAACTAATGTGAATTTATAAAAATATCTTAGGCAAATATTGAAGAACAAAAAATTTAGAGTATAAAAAATGTCAAGTCAAATATAGTATAAACAGATAAACACAGATAAACGTTTTAAAATATAAGTTTTAATTAAGTTTAGATAATGTAGATTTAATAAAATTACGAATAAAAGAAAAAATAAAATCCCATTCATGCATTATAACAGTGGAAGCATTATACAGAATAACAAATGGTCTGCGCATCTCCATAGGTACATTTTTAATGAATAAGTTCGAACAAATAAAATTTAAACCGATCGACCATTTGAATATAATTCATGATATTTAACATTGCAGATAAATATTATAAAAAATAAAATAACGTTGGGACATTGTGTTTTTTTCTCTGTAGCTCAGCGATAAATAGGAAAATGTGCCAATAAATTGAAGTAATTTTCATTATTTCAACGATCGAGATTAACTCTTGTAATCAGAAAATTAGTAAAATGGTACTTTGTAATAATAATAATAATATTAATAATAATAATAATACAATTTTATTAAATATTGATCGGTGAAAATGTATGTAATGGCTACATAGACAGTTAATTACTATCAATGTATGTTTTAGAGATATAAGCTTTTAATTATCTCAAATCTTTGCTAAAGATTATTCGTAGATAGGCAGAATGTTTGTTTATACAATTAAACTTCTCTTTTGTTTAATATGTTTGACATAAACTCTCTCTCTCTCTCTCTCTCTCTCATCTACATCATTCCTTCTTTGAAGAGAGGTTATCTTAACTTCTAAAGTCAAAAAATGTATATATATATATATATATATATATATATATATATATATATATACATGTAGTTGTTGGCTTTGTAAGATCAAGACCATTTACATTTAATTCATTCAAAAACAACTACAAATAATTATAATATGAATAATTGATTATTTTTAAATTAATATTGATTGAGATGGTGGTTTATTTTCTGATTAAGGGCCATGGAGCATGCCAACGAACCTTTTGTAATATGCGATCTTATGCTCGGAGTCACTACCACTGAATCGTTTCTCGATTTCAATGCGGCTGATATTGATTATGGTTTCGAGGAAGATCAACGCAATCGGGTGCTTCGGTAAGCACACTCCTTTTTTCATGATTTTTTTTTTTTAATTATTAATTTATTTTAAGGATTCAGAGTGGCTTAGGACAAAAGGGTGCCACATAGGAATCTTTTATTTTGTTTTAAAATATTATTCTTTATATATAACTTGGATTGTTTTTGTATTATTTTTACTATATTATATATATATATATATATGTATATATACATATCGGTTTATTCTTAGGACGTATATACGTAACGCCTACGTTTACCATTTGAATGAAATATTTTCCGCTGTGCGAAACGAGTACACGGATTGGGACAAGCCAATTTTACATCCGATTAATATCCGCGATTCAACAATGGAGGCACTGAGTGACGGGCACACTGTGTCCCCTTTGGTCCGGGTCGGTTATCTTCATGCACGACGAGGAGCAAAGACCTACCTCTTCCATTTTGGTTACCAGACAAAAGAATCGGATTATCCACAGGTAGGAAATTGATTATCATTATTTTATAAAAAAAAAAAAAAAAAAATTAGTAGTTTAAAAGTTGTGAACGTTTTTCTGTTGACTTTTTTTACTAATAGAAAAGATTTCTTCAAAAATTATAATTTTTTTTTAAATGAACTTACATATGTTATTGATAAAAATGGCGCCTATATGAACTAAATGGAATAATCCTGACAATGACAATGATAAAGTCATTGTCGAAATAAAAAAAAAAAAAAAAAAAAAAATCGTTCAGAACTTTTATCGAAATAAGTTACTTTAGGTTGAATTGATTTGAATAAAAAGAGAGTGGAATGGAAAAGTTTGTCAGTGATGATGGTGGTATACCATTCAGGAGGAAATTAAATTCATTTAGGGTCCGAAAAAGAGGATTACACTTTTGAAAACACATCTTAACATATTATTTTTTTAAATAAGTTTTAATTTTCAATTATTCGAAGATTAAAATAGCAGAGCTTAAAGAATACAGAAGATGCGTGCGAAAATTGCTCATACTCTATTGGAAAATGTTGGAATATGATTTCTGAAATAACTTTGCTGATTCTGCTTCATCGAATGACCTGTTGAGACAAAAGTGTCGAAAATAAAAATGTTTGTTCAAATGATCCTGGCTACTGAAATGATAACTCAATAACAAAACATTGTTGAAGTGTACATTCGTTATGTATATATTTATATTTATATCAACAATAGTCTATGCGCTAATTTCCATACCATTTAAATTATGGTGGACCAACTAACTAACAATAAGTAATAAAAACTATATTTCACTTCTTGGTATAGTATTATTTTCTTTATTCACTTATTAACAGAATTGTATTAGAGATCTTCTAGGTATATTGACAAGAATTTTCAAGGAACTGAATAATTTTTTCAATATTTGTCTTCAATTGATTCATTTATATCAATCAAAAGTATCAACAAATGAAATCACAAAAATAAAAACAAAATATCAAGTGTATTCGGAAACTAAATTTATGAAAATGATAATAAATTTTAATAGAATTAAATTATCCAAATTAATTTAACTTTTAAAAGACAGAATAATATATTTTTTACGCACGAAAAATTTTTATTATTATCCTAATTTATAGGCAAAACCCATTTTTCTAATAAAGTCCACGAATATAAAATAGAAGTTATATTTCCTATTACGTTCAATTGGTTTGATTCTCTCTTCTTGGTTATTCCTTCTCCAGTTAAACTTCTTTATCATTAATATTGTACTCATGTTTTATAAAATTGAAAGTAAATAAATTCAACTTCATTAAGATAATTAAAAAAAGATGTTGGTGAGATCTATATATATATATATATAAGTGAGGGATTTATTTGGAGATAAAAGAAGTGAGATGTAGTTTCTGAAATGTATAAAGATATTTATTTACATATGTACATTGATTTTAAAATGGCCAAGCTAGTACCTGAAATGTATAAAGAAACAAATCTCAAGTCTCTTGGTAGCGTAACTTGGTTAAATTCATAAGGGGAAAAGATATATAACAAAATAATGGTGGATAGGTGTTTCTATGATGAATGCTTGTTTCTTTCTGTTCGTGTGTGTCTGGCTCTGTTCAATCCAACGCCCTCCCGTGGCCAAACCCGAACTTACATATATATATAGAGTATATGGTATAAATATATCTAAATAGCAAAAAGATTAAAAGCTTTTTTCTTCACACTCATCTTTTGAAAAAGATTAATGAATCTTTGGCTTAGCTTTAAAAACTCATATATAATGTATACATATAATTTATATTTATTATTTATTTTAAATTTAAAGAAAAGAAAATATCTAAAATTCTTTTTCTTGAAAAATAAAATTTATTATTTTTAATCTCATTATCTCATTGATCTACATATTTTTCTTTTTTATAGTATTTGAGTTATAATAAATATGAATAATAAATAATTATAGAATTATATAATCTAACAAATATAATATATTTTGTAGTATATTTTCAAAAGCTTAAATTTGACTATGGATTCAGTCATTTGTGTGTGAATAGGAATTTTATGTTCCTTCATAAGAACCAAACTGAATAAAAACTCAAGATCAAAGAAATGAATATTAATGAATAATGGTCTGATTAAGTATATAATCTTCTTGATAGCTATAAATTATTATTGTCGGTTTTAAGAGTAACATTATTAGCATTCTAACCATTTATACATCATCCTATTTGACACGTTCCCGCCGGCTTGAACCACGGGTGGCTCATGAATGGTTGGTCCCATCGGACGGCTTGAGCCATGAATGATTTTGTATCTAGCGACGTGAAAATAATCTGGACCATGTTCAAATGCCATATATTGATACTATTATATATATAATATTTATAACAACGGGTGGCCACACACTTTGGGATACTTAGAATATTGAATATAGAATATAGAACATATTGAAAAATCGAAAATGTTTAAGAGCCAATTCGGAAAAAAATTTGACTTTTTTTTTTTTTTGGAGGGGGGGTTCTTATTCACAGAAGCAAAAATTACGAATACGGGCGCGATTAAAATACCTAATTATATTAATAATAAGTCGTACGTAGTTCTGCTCTTGCTATTGTAATAAAGTAGACCGAGTTGGGATAGATCGGATACTTTTTACAACAAATTTTTTAAAACTTGCAGAAATAACTAAATTTTAAATTTCCTTTAAATAATTATATGTAAATATAATGTAATATGTGTGTCATGACGTAGCCTTGTTCCAGTTTAATATATGTAAATTCTAAATTGTGATAACTTTAAATTTTTTTAATTGATCCACACCAATAAAATCAAAAAGAGTCACATGTGGTTTGGCCACCGTTAATATATAATATTAAATTATATATTAAATTAAATCTATATATATATATATATATATATATATATACCGGTGGTACATGCCTGATTATCGTATCTAGCCACATGAAAATTTGTGCCATATTTTGTTACTATTATACGTATATTATATAATATTGTTATATTTTTTTTATTATATTATCATAGATGATAATATAATATTATAATATCATTTATTATATTTTAATATCATCTATTATATGAATTATATATATAAATATAATAATGCACAACCCGTGGTACATAGGTGAGTGATCCCATCGGGCGGCATGTAAGATTGGTGGTACATGAGTAATTATTGTACATAAAGTATATAGCTACATGAACATTTGTGTGGATCATGTTAAAATATTGATATTATTATATATTATATTATATTATTAAATGAAAAACATTTTTTGATTTGATTTTAGAACTGAATAGCAATTGGATCTTAAGTCTTAAATCTTCCAAATTGAAATTTCATAAAAATATGTGAAAACAACCCAGAAATAACATTTCATGAATATTTAAATATATTCTATATTTTCGGATTTTATTCGCATATTTGTTTTTTTTTTTTAACATTTATTTATTTATTTTTTTATCTATTTGTTCTTGTATTATTATATTTATGCCATATATGTTCATATTATTTGGATTAAAACATAAATAAATAAAGGAAAAAACATGAAAATTTGACGCCACCAGATAAATAAAAACATGGAGAAATAAACAAATTATGGAGACGGCGGGAACGTGTTAATATATCTATTTATTTATTTATTCATTCATTCAATCTATGGTTATGTAAATTAATTTGATTATTTCTGACTTTATAGCGACTGGGCAGCGTGCGTGGAGAAGATGTCAAATATTTACTTGGAATGCCATTCGTTGGAGGTCAGCCCTATTTTCCACAAAACTTTACAAGACAAGATTTGGGAGTTGCGGAAGCCGTTGTTAATTTTTTTACCAATTTTGCCAAAACTGGGTAAGTCTTCATCTTGCATATATTAATTTTAATATTATTATTAAATTAATATAAAATTATTATATATATGTTAATTTATCATATTAGGTCTATTCCTTACATTTTCTACTTTTAGATAATGAACGATGTGATTCATTTGAAAATATATAATATATTTAAATAACTAATATAATATCATATCGAATTATATACTTTGACTATTAATTAGCTATTTATCATCCCTTTTCAAAGAGCACTGTGAATTCAAACGTCCATATCTCTCTTTAAGTCTTTGGAGTCTTTTGAGAATGCTTATGTGTATTTACTGTTTTAGTTCACTGAAAACATATTCCCATGAGTCCTATAATTTTGTTTTAACTTGTCCCAATAGTAAATGCAATTCAAAACATTTCAGACTTTTTATTTATTTTCACTAAAGAAGTTACGTAATGTCAACACATTTCTTTTTATATATCTTTAGCAAAAAAAAAAAAAAAAAAAAACCAATTAATATAATTTTATTTTTTAAAATACTCAGACTCTGCTCAGACCGTTTTCGGCACTGTACGCACATAGTCAGGAGGCTCTACCCCTACCCCTTCTCCCCCCCTGTATTTCATTTATTTGATTTACCAACTAACATTTTTAACTTTATTGTTCTCCCCACAACCCTACAAAATTTGAATCGTTATTTTTTAAATATAAATATGATTTAATTGAAACTTGTGAGTCATAAATATTGAAAGTTGTTAATTAGATTTGACCTTAACCCTCATTGATATTCTTATAAGATTAGTAAAACTTATAAGTTGAGTCCTACTCCAATTCAATTCATTTACCCGTCCAAGTCGCACCCAATTTTAAAAAGACAAAAATTTAAAACTACTTTTTCATATCATTTGTCTAAAAAATCATATTTTAATTTTTATATAATCAATAGATTATTTTTGCGTTTAGTCATATGAAAGTGTATTTTATTAGGTTTTTTTTTATGAATTTATATTAGTATTTTGATTGCTTTCATCCTTGAATATAAATATTGTATGTATTATGTATACCTATATAAGAAGTTGACAAATAAACATAAAAATGGAGATGCTTTCAACAAAAAATAAATATTATAAAGAAATGAAGCAAATATGATATTTTCATAATTTTTTTTTTTTTTTTTTTTTTTTTTTTTTTTTTTTTTTTTTTTTTTTTTTTTTTTATTATAAAGAAATTTCGTCGAAAAGTCTCATTAAATATAAAATCATTTTATATAAATTATATTTATATTCGTAGGCAATCATTCGATAATGGAATTAATGTTTAAAACTAAGATGAAATATGATATGATAATCTGAATTGTTTGATATATGCATGCATCTAAAAAATCAATAACGTTAGTGAATATAACTTAATTCATTGAACAAATAACAGATTTGAAAAACAAAGATAACATACAGGGATGAGACATGTATATATAATATAGAGTACCATCAAAGAGCCTCGAGATGACCACCATCTCGTATTGATATCGAAAAATTAAAATTCATTGACACAAGTCGTGAATTTGTAAACTAGTAAATAGTAACTTGGTCATATGGTCGGGCTATAAATACATAAAGTAAAAAAATAAAAGGGCACAAAATTACTACATCATAATGAACGACCTTAAATTTTAAATTAACTTCTCTAAAATCTGAAATTTTGCTACACCCTCCTTATTCCCCAGATAATTCATCATATTCAATCTATTTTACCATTTATATAATTATTAATTATTTTCAAGAGAAACTGCAATGAAAATTAATTTTAATATTACGTGTACCTATGACTTTTTCCTATTTTCAATAATAAAACGCAATTTTGAAAGATCTAAATTGAATCTAAAAGCTCGACTTTGAGTACTGTTATGAGAATTAGAACAAGAGAGTTACCACAAGTATATAATATCTATAATATAACTATTTTGAAGGCAACAACATTCTTGTAGATCTAGAGGAATAAATCAATATTTAGTTCAAAAAACTAAAATTCTCATATTTTTTGAACATACATCATAAATGTATAAATAAACATTTTTTTTTTATTTTTTAAATCTAAGGATACAATTAGCGTGAATTTAATTTGTTTTCAAAAAGCATTTTTAATTTTTAATTAACGTCTGAAACAGGGGTTAATCTATGTACTAGGAATTTACATTGGTTATTGGAACAAAAAAAAAAAAAAAAAAAAATGAATATTTTCACTTAATATATAGTTTTTCGATATTGAATTTAAAGTAATAATTTTTAAATATCATCTGTGACCAAGCAATTCGACCTCATGATATAATAATAATAATAATAATCATGATTGAGGAATGAAGTAAAAGCAAAAATATATAGACACATTTTGAAAAAAATTACATTTTATTAAACTTTCGTCATCCATAAAAAGATATATATATATATATATATATACATATATATATAATTTAATATACATGTATATTTTATAGATATATTAATAGTGTAGAAGAGGTCACAAGAGAAGTAGTTTAGGCATTTTCAAAAAAAATCTAAGGAATTTAATTATTTTAATATTTTTTATTAATTCATTAAATATATATATATATATATATATATATATATATATATATATGGAATATTCAGTTTACCATATATCCATACAAAAATTAAATTTTTTTGGATTAATTTAAAAATCTTTTCCCACGATTTATGGCATAGTATTTATTTAAATATTGTTTTTGCTCGTTAATTTGAGTTTATTTTTCAGGATTTGGAATGAATAATTAGGCAATGAATCTTTATATATATATCTGAGTTTCAAAATATTAAAAAAATATATATTATATATAGATAAATAATACAAAAATAAAGTTTATGCTGAACAAGTATTCCCTATAGATGTTATTTTTAAAAGATATTTACATCTTACCATTACTAACCATAGAAAGATTTTATAGTTTAATTTACTTTAATCAAATTTTTATAACTTTTTTACTGAAGGAGTCTGAAAGTCTACAATAAATTGACTCCGAAATGTAATTTACTTTATACTTTATTAAGAAGAATAAATAAATTTGAATTCCCTCTTTAGCTATCAATCTTTCTAACTTTTCTCTCTTTTCCTTTCTCTCTATCTAAAATAACTCCTTCCTCATTTTCGCCCAGCTCCAGCATAATTAAATTATTAATATGAATAAAGTTGATAATTTAATATTAAATTTAGAATCATATTATCCTAGAATATATAAAGACCATTATTATTATTATTGTTATTATTTTCTTAATTAATATTTAATTCACCCAATGAAATAAAACAATTGTATAGGATATCACAATTTAATAACGTTCTAAATATAAAATGATGTTTAATTATAATGATTAAATATAATTATAAATATACATATGTAATATACATATATTGTTGTGTAGTATGACTTTCAGGATAAATAAATCGTTCGGATGAAAGTGGAATGAGGTAATGGAGGTTTGATTAAATTGAAATTATTAAAAAATATAGAAAATAATTAAATAAAATTTTAGGAATAATTAGAATTTAAATATATGTACACAAAAGAGGGCTGAAAATATAATTATTATTATTATCTATATGTATCTATTTAAACTGTTTAATCTGTTTTATCTTCGCTAAAAATCCTACTAAAATATCCTACTATTCATATACAAAACATTTTCATTGGATTTTTTCTTAATTAAAAAATTAATATTTATGTACCAATAAATATCAAAGGATATCAAAAATATTCCAATGGTTCGAATGATTTAGAATTCTAACAAACTTTAAAAAAAAGTGATTATAGATAAATTGTATATTAATTAGAATTTTTCATTTGTATTATTATCTTACAATTATTTTGTTTATTTCAGGAAAGTTAAATGAATATATCAAAGATAATAATATTTTTTTTTATTTTTTATTCATAATTATATAAAGGTTCATACCTATATAGATATAATATTAATAGAAATAGGAATTCCAAATTAGAATGTTTTGATTTGAATATTTATTTTTATCTGTTCTTAATTATTTTAATTAAGAATAAAGTAAAATTATTTTTCTTTTATACTAGGACGTATAAAAATTGGTTCTTTATATCAAAGACTCTCCATAATACGTTAATTTCATAAAAGTCCTATGCAGGGGTTTTAAAATCAAGACATACTCTCTCTTATATAGATACCGTACTTAGTATAATAATATTAGATATACATAGATAGAGAGATTGATAGATCTAGATTTTTCAGAGCACCGAGTAGCTGGTTAATATTTGAAAATTTCAAATAAACTATAAGCTTAATAATTATTTAAAATATATAAAAATCAACGTGTATAATAAAACAAATTCCATTTCACTAGCTCTAATGTATTTTAAGTTTTTCCATTCATTTTCAGTAATTTTGTAATTTATATTTTCTTAAACCTTGTACTTAACATTATTTTTCAAAATTTGTAACTCACAAAAATGAATCTTTAATATTAATTAGTATTAATTAATAGGTTTAAAATTAAATAAAATATTTTTAACTTAATCATAACTTAAAGATATTTTATTAAATCGAAAACAATCTTTTTGTTCTTTCTTATAGAGATCCAAATGAGCCGCGGGATCACAAAACTGATTTCGGGACTGCTAAGGAGAAGACACGATATCGAGGTCTGCTTTGGGAAACCTATGAAACCAACAGCCAACTGTATCTCAGTATCGGTCAGTGGAAATCTTAATTAGTTTTTAGTAATAAAAGACTTTATAGGCAAAAAAAAAAAAAAAAAATTCGGATACTTTTTTTTTAATTTAGATGCGAGAGAAACTTCTTGATTATTTTTCAATTTCAGAATTAAAGTATTAACTAATATGTTTTTTATTAACAAATTACTTATCATTTACAATTTTTTTATTATTATCGTATACAATTTTTTTATTGATTTGATACCATAACTCAAAATAGTTCAAATATTTGATTATGATAATTAAAGCACTTTTTAGTTTTGATATTAAATTTGATGGCATATTATTTTAATAGATAGGAGAGGATAAATTTAAGGTTCGCTGAATAATATTTCCATTTCCTGAACCAAGTAAATGGTTTGACAATTTAGATGAATAATTCGATTAATTGCCATTAAATTTTAAAGTCATTTAAATGTTACTACATTAATATCTTTGTATTAGTTTTATCTTATTTGCATTCTGTTTTTAGAAATAATTATTAATATTATTGAATGAATGAAAATAGTATTTACTTTCGGTTTTAAAGAGTTGGCAGTTGTAAATAAAGTTGAAGAAATCAGTCGCATCCTGGTAGGTTATACCTTGAAGATCTTAAAAGAAGAATTAAACCTTGAACGTAATTTATTAATAGATAATACATATTATCCTTTTTAAAATGCTATTTGAATTAATCATAATTGATATGTATAGACATTATATATATAAGAGGATTAAATCATTAATTAAAATAAATATAAAAGAATTTTCAAATTTTCTACCTCGAATATTTTTATGTTTTAGCATTCAAAAAGTTAAACCTTTGAAATAATAAATTCACTAAATTTGCAAAATGGTATTGAAAATCCATATTTATTTATTGGTTTTCAATTATTGAATTTGACATTCTTTATCCATTAATTTGAAAATTTTCTCTATTAACCAGTACGCATAAATTTATAGATATTAGCGATTGGAATTTTTACATTATATGTACCCATATTTTTTTGTTTATCTAATAAATATTTTTTTATATTATAAACTATATTAATTATTAGTAGTTATGGTGTTGTAAAGACACTTCACCATCAAGGCCCATATGCGCCAAGAATCCATCAAATATCCAGCATTAAAGTTGTTTTTCCATCTAAGTATTCCCATCGGGTCAAAACCAGGCAAATATACAGGGTGATTATAAAAGAACTTTACAATTTTGAAAGCACATAGATATTTATTGAAATTACTTAGAGAATTGAGTAAGGTGTCATTTTATTACAAAACACTTCAAGTTTAACATATATGAGTGTGTCATTTTGGATCAAAGTGACTGCTCTTGGTAAAGGGACATACATCTCACAGAGATAATCGATTTTTTTGCCACACTCGTTTCAGCATATCAGTAGTAACATGTGCAACTGCAGCATTGATCCGATTGATCTGAGGGATTAAAAAGTCTTCCAGCATATCACGATAAACAATTCCATTGATAGTTTTTTCGATGAAGAAATTAAAAAAAAGGCCGTACACTTTAAAATGACTGACGGCACAAAAAACGTTTCCTTTTGGACTTTCACGAACGTGTTCAATACTTGCATTTGAATTCTCGCTACCCCAAATTCTACAATTATGAGTGTTCATCTTGCCATTAACATGAAACGTCGACTCATCGCTAAAAATGATTTTCTTACGGAGGCATCCGTTCAAACATTTCGACACAGAATTCACTACGAGCTACCTTATCTAAGTCACAAATTTGTTGCAGTCACATTGAACCAAAATGACACTCCTATGTTAAACTTGAACTTTTTTTTTAATAAAATGACACCTTTCTCAGTTCTGTAAGTAATTTCAATAAATATCTATGTGCTTTCAAAGTTGTAAAGTCCTTTTATAATCACCCTGTACTGCATCCTGACCCATTTCATTGAGTCAAATCACAAGCCCCTCGAGTGGACTTCTTGATTAGAAATTTTTTTTTTCCGACAGTCCATCATTATTACTAATAATTAGTTTGATAATATATCATAACTTAAACTTAACTAAATATGATGTCCAATAACAATTAACAATTAGTGGAATAAATGATATTATATCTTATATATAAAAATAACTAAATACTCATATATAATAATACATCACGGTTAGATTTATATATATTTAACTCTATTATAGACATAATCAATTTTATTTTATTTCCTTATTTATGAAAATGTTGATTAAAATAATAATAATAATTAATTACAAAATAAAATATGAATATTTAAATAAAATATAATATCTACACACGATTTGATATAATACTTTAATTCTATAGATAATTTCTTAATGTATAAATATAAAATTTCTATTTAATCGTGTTGAATAATATAAAAATATTATATATATATATATAAGATATATTTTTTTCCAATGATAATATAATCTTATCTATATTTTGGTTTATGTTTATTGAAAATGCTCTAGCAGCTACTATTCATTGAATATGTAAAATTCTTTCGATGGTTTAGATAGGTCAGATACGAATAAAATGAAAAACCAATAATTTGAACAGGTGTTTGTGTGTTCAGTTGTTTGGCCTGTTCGTCATTTCAAACCCTCTTCCTCGGTCTCCGTCCCCTTTTACCACTCTTACCAGTACCTATCCTACGAAAACTTAATTTGTCCAAAGTTTCCAAGATGGAATGCAAAAACCAACTTGACTTGAGACGATCCACTTTATTTTCACTTTGTTTCCCCAGAGAAGGAGAGAGAGAGAGTGAAAGATGGTAACAAGAAAACTGCCAACCCCATACCTACTTTCCGCCTAACCCCTTCCATACATTTGTACTCAAAAAAAAAAAAAAAAAAAAAAAAAAAACTATAACAAAACCGCAACAAGCATTCTCAAAGTTGAAGACAAGAAAGAGACCTTTATTTAGTAAAGAGAAGCAAAAACGGACGTGCCAACTTTAGATTTTATGTTCCCCCTTAGCGATGATTGTAATTGGTACTAAAAGGGTAAGGATTAAATACTTGACGGAAGTGGGCTCTTGTATCCCTCTGACACTCATTCGAACCCTTTTATTCTTAGATGGCACTCAATTATATGAAAAAAATTTTTTTTGCACTTAATAATCAATTCGTATATACGATATATATTCCTGTGTAATACGTGTAATAAGTAAATATAATATATTATTAAAGGGATTTTTATTAAAACACCCCATATTTGTATAATTTGCGAAAAATTTTCTATATAATAATAATAATAATAATAGAATCCAAAAGTGACTTTAGAAGTTTTCATGTCTGTCTGTCTGTCCGTCGGGAAAATAACTATTTTATAGACTCAAAATTGACTAAACCGATTTCTATGAAATTACATCACAATATTCCTATATATCTCTTTTGTATAGGCATAGGCTATACATTTTATTTATATCTAATCAATAACCGCAGAAATTAATTTAATATATATATATATATATATAATTAATATATATATATAAATATTTTGCTTACTAAATTAAAAAACGAATTTAATGTTTGAAATTTTAAATTTTCGCCGTGCTTGTTTAACAATCGACCAGCAACCCACTTGTTGTACCTAAAGTGTCTAAATCAATTATGATAGCCAATGCAATAATAACAGGATGGAAGACTATCTTATATATATATATATTTTTTTTATTCATTTAAAACTTGAAAAGATGCCACGGCATTTGAAATATTTAATACGTAATAAAAAAAAAATTAATTAAATAAAAAAAAAAAATTGAAAATTAAACGATTGAGATTATCCGTTAAATCAATAGTATAATTACTTCTACTAAAACAATCTGGCTAAGATAAGAAACCCCCAAAAAGTGAGAAAATTAGTAGTAAATTTAAAATTTGAAATTTGAGTAAATGCGATTCTATATATTATATTTCTCCCCAAAAAAGTCTTCAGGTATACAGAAAAAATAGAAACTCGTAGAACATGTTCGACAGTTATACAACTAAAATAGTAAAAAAAAATTGGATCTTTTCAACTTTTATGTCAAATCTTTTTCTTAAGAGAGAGAGAGAGAAACAAATTCCAAAATCAAATCAAAAGTTTTTTTTTTTTAGCTTTTTTTAACATTTCAGATAAGGCAGAAATCAAAATGAACTTGAAAAATATCGTCAAACTTTTCAATGTAGCAACCAGTGAACTTTGTTTACTTGCTGTTTTAATAATTCCACACAACTCCCAAGGTATTCCCTTGAATTCGGATTGCAAACTAAAATCCTACCTATTTATTTATTTTTTTATTTCCTGGTGGTATTTATTTTTCATCATTTATTTTATTTTTTTAAAGAAGAAAAAAGAAATGATGTCATTTCTCTTTTTTTTTTTTTTTTTTTTTTTTTGTTTTTGTTTATGGTCAAATGGAATGCAAATATTTACATCAAATTAGCCAGTTGTCTAATCAAAAATAAATCAACTTCAATCATTCTCAAATCAAAATCAAATTAAAACGTTCTTTTAGTTATTTTATTTAATGAAGCGATTTGTTTTGTCAATTAGCCAAGAAAAAGTTTAAATTATAAAATGAAATTATAAAATAATAAAAGAACCTATCACTGAGGGAAAAAATCCAAACACCAAGGAATTGTATTAAATAAACATAAATTATTTGAAAATGCTGGCATTTAAATTATAATTATGAACGTACGTGATTTTATAAAATATTCTGGGAGTAAGTGAATTTTGTAAATAAAACACATATTGATATTTTATTAAAAATTTCAAAAACACAAAATATACACAACGTTTCGATTGCTCCTTCGCAATCGTTATAACGGTGTAGAGGGTTAAAAAAGACCACCTTCTATCATTAAATATATTATTAATTATATTCTTAAATTATATTTACAAATTTTTTAATTTTCAATCATGATTTCTTATATTATTAATTAATTATTTAACTTTAACACTTACTAAATATATGTATATATTGCAATTAATTACTTAAATATTATTAATTTAAAAAAAAAAATAATATTAAATTGAACATATGACAACTAAGGCATTTGCTTATTTTACAATATAAAACTATAAAAGATTCTAATGATGATATAGTAACTACAAAAATATAATACTCAAACTAATGTATTTTCGTTAATTAAGAGATTTATTTATTTATTTAGTTAAATTCAAATAATTCAGAAATTCTATACTCTGTTGGTTCTTTATCAAAATTTTCTTAACTCAATTCTTTTGTCAAATTTATACTTCTCTCATCTCACTAGAAATAATTAAAAAACAAACGGCACCACTGTTTCGTCGATTAATCCGATAGACACCTACAAAGGCGCTTTGCTTGTTTGTTTGCGCATCTTAAAGTGATAACCAGATCTTTACGAATCCATAGAATGATATTAGTATAGGGAAGAGAGAGAGAGAGAGAGAGAGAGAGAGAGAAAGAGAATTTGACTAAAACAGGAGGAGGCTCGATTTGGTTGCTGTTGCTAATGATAAGACATACCTGCCATCGGGCTTTATCTGAAAAATAACCATTTCCTCATGCGGGATGAAATATAGACTCGGGATTTACATTTGGAATATAATCTAGATAATGTAAGAAAGAGAAAATAATCCTGAGTTTGAGTTGAAAACGAAATCAAATTAATCAAATAGAATTTCATTCCACTTTGCAAATCAAATACAAATAAACCTGGCCGTTAGATGTGAATGTTAATCCTTTTGGAAATTAATTTCCTGGTGAAACTTTTATCTGCAATTTATTTTCTACTATAATAGATCATTTAGCAATTTATATATACAATGAAAGATAAGCAAATATCGAAATATGTATGTATATATTTATGTTATCATTTAAAAACATAATTATATTTTCAATATAAATTATTATGGGGGGGGGGGTTGATTATTATAAAATTTATCAAAAAGTATTTCAAATAGTGATTAAAAAATACCATATCTAATATATATATATATATATATATATATATGAATAATAATTTAGTGAAATATTGAATTAAAAAAAATATAATAATTTGACATTAAATAGATGAAATATTCAATGAATATTATTATATCTTCATATACATATAAATTGAAGAAAATAAATTAAATCTGCCATGTTTTTTTATTAAGTATATATGTATATATGTACATATGTATAATCGATTTGACAGAAGATAAAAAAAAAAAAATAATCTAATATATTAATTTATTTTAAACTAAACTAAATTCAATAAATGAAAATTTAATTCAAATTTAAGGCGAAAAATAATATATCATTATTTAAATTGAAATTAAAAACAAAACTGCTATAACATAATGTATAGAATTAATTTATAATTTATAATTTATAATAATTATGTAAATTTAAAACAAATTGAAACAATCTTATTAATCCAAGGGGATAAAAATTTAGTAAATTTTGTTATTCTCATCTCTCACCTTATTACATAAATAATATAATACCTACTTATAAAATTTCCACTGTATCTACTAAAAAATATTAATTCAAAATTTTTAATTATTTTAATTATAGTTCAATATTTTCTACTTTTAAAGATAAGTTTTTAGTATTCTATGATTTCTTCTCTAAGCAGTTTTTAGTAATTTCCCCAAAGGGAGAAATGGGTGGTTCGTGGGAGAAAGAGAAAGAGAGAGAGAGAGAGAGAGAGAGAGAGAGTAAAAGTGTGTGGCTTGTCAGGAAGACAAATCCAAGCTTTCAAATTTAATTTAAGCCGCCGTTTAATTAATCACATTTTGCTTGGAAAATTTTACCTTAATAGTTTTAGAGAAGACGAGAGGAATAAAATGAATGTGAAGGTTTAAGAAAGATGATGGATGATGTTTCGCTTCTATCCCTTACGTCCACTGGTATATTTCAGGAGCGAAGGGTTGAAGGTGTTATATGAGCCGAGGCGAAAGCAACCCGTTACTGACTCCCCTAAGTTTACTTCTAAAACACCTCCACTTCAATTAACCTCACCAGTTGAAACAATTAATGTCTCTGTTTTCAGAGAACAACATTCATGGACATTTTTAATAAACGTAATAAGAATATAATTTCCACTCTTTAAGAAGGGTCATAGAACCAACTGCACAATAACTACAGGGAAATTTCTCTTTTGACGACATCGTATAAGATTCTCTCAATGAAATTACGACCATATGCAGAGGAAATATTACGAGAATATCAGTGCGGGTTCAGGCCAAACCGATCAACTCTGTAGACCAGATATTCTCATTAAGGCAGATAAACGCGAATTCACTATCTGGAATGGCAGAGGCTGCATAACGAGGAATTGCATGACCTCTATGCATCTTCAGAAAAAGCTGCGATAGGCAGGGGACGTGGCTCGAATGGGAGAGGAAAAAGATATTGGTGGGGAGACCGATTGGAAGTCCAAGGACGCACAGGAAGGGACGTAAGAGAGATGGGACAAGGGCTCAGGATAAGGACACTTGGAGAAATGTGGTTGTTGCGGTAATAATAATATAATAATATATAATTAATTTACTGATTAAATTAAAATATATTTTAAATAAGAACACAAAAAGAAATGAATGTTTTATGTAAATATACGAATTGAAACAAAATGGATGAAAACCTTTTACTACTTTCAACCACTCGGGGGTACAGGGGGCGGAGTATATAATAATAATATCTTTACTAAAATTTAAAAATGTTTTATTTTTAATATAACCCTCTGTTTTTATAAATTAATATTGAGATAATAGATTTCGATTGATTCATAAAATAAATTTAAATAATACATAAAATTTCTGTGCTGCTTATGAGTACTTCACTCTACTACTACATCTACTCCATTTCAGAAAAGAGTTAAAATTTAAATATAAAAAAAAAATCTAATTGTACCGATTGAAACTGTGATTATAATTTGGTCATGGAAAGGAATGTGTAGTACTAGGGGGGGGGGGGGCTATAATTCGTCCTAAAATAGAGATTTATTTGATCATTTTGGCTACATGGCTTTTCGATTCCCGCGTCCGTTGGCCCTCGACCCCTTTTGCCAACTACCAATTGTTTTTATCCTTTTTTAGGGGTGATGAATCGCACCCAACCCTCACGCCACTATTCGAACATTGAAACCCATTGGCCATCCAGCTCTTTTTTCTTTTCCGCTCATTCGTTTTCGATTCAGGGGAAAGATAAAGAACGATTTTTGTGATTCGACCCATCAGTCGAGTTCCCCAAATATCCTCTCAGCCTCTTTCATGATAAACAATCGCTCTTATCTGCTCTTTTTTTTTTTTTTTTTTTTTTTTTTGATATTAATCGATGCAGTCAGGAGATAATAGCGAAATATTCTCAAAAAGAGAAAGAATCGTTTTTTTTTATAAATTGAAAAAAATATACGTTTCAATTGGAGAAAAAAGTGAAAATTGGTTACACAAAGCACAAAGCACCGTTAAATTGATAAAAAGATAGAATGACTAAATTGAAATTTTTTTATATTCTCAACACATATTTATAAAAATTATATAAATAAATATTTGATAGGAAAATTTCCAATATAAATTAAAAATAAATAAAGAAAATCAAGATTAAAAAGACCGATCTTATGAATTGAGTAGATTAGATTTCAAAAGATAGTCATAAAGGTTTTCGATAAATTAAGACATAGTCACAATGAAATAGTTTTAATTTTCACTTCTTATTCCGAAATATCAAATGTGATTTTATTTTATTGTTTAATTTCGAGGTTATATGTGATTTCTATCTGCTTCTTCCAATACAATCTTATCTAATTTCAAGATAAGTAGCAGTGTTTCTCTTCTAATCAACTTAAGAAAATCTTAATTAAATGAATATCAGAAAATGTACATATTAATTGAAATATCATTAAAATGTGTCAGGTATTCAAATTGATAATAATTCAATTTGCTAGAAAATTTAAAATATGTTTTAAAGTTAGATAGTATATTAAAAATTTCAACAAATTTGTCGATATAAATTCTTCAAATATTTTAAAAATTTTATATTATATTTGATGAGATAAAGATTATATTATAATATAATTTCTATTAATTTTCTCACCTTCTTATACATAATTCATATCTTACAAAATCATTACAATATGTAGAGGATGATGTTAGAATTACAAAATATCATATAAAAATCGATCTCTCAAACTAAACTTCAATTCTAAAGCACATTCTATTCTCCTGGCATGAGAGACTCTCTATTCTTTAAGGGCATCCCTCTCCTCTTCAGGCCCTCCGTTGGTTTTTGTAATTCTTCGTATTACACAAAAATTTTCCTATCCATAGTTAAAATATATGTATATCCCTCTTATGGTCAACTGACAATTGATAAAGATAGGATAGATATAGGAAAATTGGGAGAAGAAAGTAATTGGATGGAAGTAAGTATGTCCGAATAGAGTCTAATGAAGGAATTTGGTTGCTGTAGCCATGACCTCTCTTTTCAGTTGGATAGAACCACGACTTAAGCAATAAATAAATATCAACATTTATATTTTTAATTAAAAAATACAACTAAAAGCTCTCTGAAACTGTTTAGGAACAATAAAACACGGATCTCGACACCGACCTTTTCTAGACATTACATATATAATAATATAGTACCGGGACCCCGAGCCTCGGCTCGGTACTTAAGTTAAAAAAAATGATTCATTATTATTGGATTTGGCTGGTAATATTAATACCTGGGACACCGAGCTCTCGCTCTACCCTTTAAAAAATATTGATAAACAATTCTTTAATTATTTATTACAATTATTAAATGTATTAAATAATATTTTATTGAAAAAATATTAAAAATTATAAAACTATCTAAAACTTAATTAATAAAAGAACAATGAATAAATAAATCACGAAAATAGATAAAAAAAAATGCACGCGGCGAGTTTCGATCCTTCGAACTCGGGGAGTAAAAACAATTGTTCTTACCACTGGTCTATGATATTTTGATAATACAAAACATATTTTTACCATCTTTCAAAGACATTAATTTGTTTTGTTTTTTTTTTTTGAGAGAGATTAATAAATATATATATATTTTATTAAAAATAAATATTTTTAATTTTATTTCGAAATTAAATAATGAATTTTAAAATATTTTAAATATAAAAAAATGTTAATACAATATCATTTAAAAAAAAGCGGGAGTCAACCAACCGTATTTTATTTTGTTGTTTTTTTTGAGAGAGATTAATAAATATATATATATTTTATTAAAAATAAATATTTTTAATTTTATTTCGAAATTAAATAATAAATTTTAAAATATTTTAAATATAAAAAAATATTAATACAATATCCTTTAAAAAAAGGCGGGAGTAAAATTTCAAAATGGATGCCATTGACGTCACCCATATATAATTTTTAATTAAGAAATAAATAATGAAGCTGTATGTTTCAAGAGATGTGATCAATAAAACTCAATTTTTCTTTATAAATACTATATCTAGTGTGAATTTGAAAAAAATCGTTAGAGCGGTTTTTGAGAACCAATATAGAAATATATATAGAAATATATATAGAAATATATATAGATATATACAATTTTAGCTAGCATAATAAGATAAGATAATATATAAATATAACAATAAATAATTAAATCAATATCCTTATAATATTTTAATAATTGTAATTAAAATCAAATCAAATTTACTAAATTCCCTAAAAATTAAATATTTATATTTTTTGGCCAGTTACAAATCTATATTTTTTTTTAAATTTGTATAACTATTAATTAAAATCTTTTAGTATAGAGTTTATTTTGATTTATAAAAAAATGAAATTTTTCTGGAGAATGAAATAAAATAAAAATATGTACTATTTTGATAGAATAAAATGTTTAAGCAAAATTAAATTAAAACACAATGTGTGATTTAAAATAATATTAACTAAAAAATATTCTAAATTTAATTAATTATAATATTGTTTATAAATTTTACTATTCTATATATTATAAAATTTAAATAGCATATATCAACAAATACAATTATGTTATATAATAAAAATCAAAATATGATCATGTTTATGAAGTTATATGAATAAAAAGAAATAATATTTATATTTATAATATACGTACGTATATGATATTTTTGCTGTAAGTTTTAAATTAAGAAATTATAATAATAATTAATTCTATCTAAAACATATTAAAGATTACATTATACATATTTTAAAATGTAAATGAAAAATTAAAGAAAATAATTGCGATATTCAATTATTCTTTTAATTATTAATCAAATAAAAAAATTCAATTGAATATTTAATAGAGCCTCCTCCTCTCCCCATGAATTACCCCTTCCAAGCCTCGCTTTGGAAAAAGTAATGAAAAAGAAAGTTCGCCTTATTAAAAAATAATAAGACATTTTGAAACTGTTGTTAATCAATGTATCACATATTAATTTTTCGTTATTATAACTTTTAATGAAATAATAATATTTAGATATATTTCAAAGACACATAATAAAATTCTTGTTTAATAAATGAAAGTATTAAAAACAGACCTTTTCTATTATCTATAATTAAAAGAGAATGTTAAAATTATTTCTATTTAAATTTCAATTGATTTTTGATTTTGATAATCATGTAGAATTCTCAGAAAATAATTGATATTGAAAGAATAAATATTTATCAGAATTTATCATATTTTTAGTTAAATTAAAAAGTAAATTACAAGATAAAAGGAAAAAAAAGAAAATAAATTAACCCTGTCGTTTGGGTGTCTCTAGAATAAATGTCACTTCAAATTGAAAATAAAAAAATTATCTTATATTTACTTAAATGAATAATATAATATCCAAATATATATTAAAAAAATCAACTCATATTTAATAGAAAATATTAAAAAATAGAATAATAATAATAAATAGAAATATATATATATATATATATATATATATAGGTTACGATATATAATATATCCTATTATATTAAATGACATGAGAAAAATGAAATAGAAAAGAGATTAATTAGAAGAAAAGAAGATATATACATTTTCAAATTCTAATAAAATGTGTAAACAATTTTAAATTAAATTTTGAGTAATGTGCAGATATATCACGTTAAATATATATATATATATATATATATATATATTAATAAATCAAATATCATTCATAATATGAATATGAAATAAAAAACAAATATGATATTTTTCTATTAAAATAATTATTAAAAAAAAATCAGTAAATCATTTGAGACTTTATTACAATGATGGTAGAAGTGATGTTAATTGATCGCTTTATATTGGTGAATTATGATAATTTCAATAGAAAATACACTTACGCTTTTGATATAGTAGAGAGAGAGAGAGAGAGAAAGAGCGTCATCGCCGCCCGCCTGGTTTGAGTTGGCATGCGCACTGACACAACGAAATCGACTGACTGACTGAGCGAGCGTTCATTCGTCTAGGAGCCCCTGGCATTTAGGCAACCGGCAATACAAGCCACCCAATTTAAACTTGAAATATTTAAATAGTATAATGCTCTATTATTAATTATTAATCGTATTAATTCTGCATCTAATATTTACATAAAAATTTTAAAATAAATTTATATATTTGAATTTTCTAATATAAGAAACGAATGGTTATCAATTTTAATGGAATTTAGAAAAAAAATAAACAAATAAAAATTTTAAAAGAAACTATTGGAAAATAAAATATGATTTATAGTATAATATCAAGATAATATCAAGATGATAGATAGATATATCATATATATTAGGTTTTTATGGAATATTGTTTTGATATTTTCATAAATGGGTTTAAATGGAATTAATAAAAATAGCAAAGTAAAGAGCTATCAAAAGATGATTTAATACGAGATAAAAAAAGAAAATTTAAACAAAATTTATACAAAATTGATTAAGGTACCTTAAGTCTATACCAGTCTATGCCAGTAGCAGTGCCGCCCTAACCACAGGGCTAAATGGGCTATAGCCCCAGGGCGCAAGCCTTTTAAGGCGGCAATTTTTTATTTTGCGATATAGTAATAATTTATTTTTCATTTTATTAGTTTTTACTTATTTTTAAATTAAAACACTTCTTAAAAAATTAAACTGATTTTTATTTCTTTCAAATGTGCTGAAAAACGATAGATAGAGAAGGGCAACGCGAAATAGGAGTAACACCCTACCGATCGTACTTTTGTTTCAGTCGCACTGGAGTTAATATAAGACCACCAATCATATAATAGTTCCGATCAAGTTCTAAGGATTAGACTAAAAACTGATCGGAACTGTCATTATTGAGATAATCCCCTCAAATCTGGGTAAACATTTATACCCATCTTATAAATAAGTGACAATAAAGATAACAGTTTATTATAAAAGTAATAAATAGTTTTTTTCTAGTACTAACACTTTTGTTTTGTATAACTTTTCCGACTCCAATTTGCCATTCTGTGTATTTTCTTAGGAAGAAGGGCGCATTATTTTTAGTAGCCCATGGGCGCCGAATTCCTTAAGACGGCCCTGGCCAGTAGGTATAGATGATTATTAAGAATAAGTAAATTTGAAAATTTACTTTATTTAATAAGTTAATTAGTGTTTCATATTTTGAAAAGAAATTGCATGGCCTCTCTGCATCTTCAGAAATAGTTAGGGTTATAAAAGGGAAAAAGCTGCGATAGGCAGGGCACGTGGCTTGAATGGGAGAGGAAAAAGATATTGGTGGGGAGAGACCGATTAGAAAACGTCCGCTTGGAAAACCAATGACGCGTAGGAAGGGACGTATGAGAGATGGGACAAGGGCTCAGGGATAGGGACACTTGGAGAAATGTGGTTGTTGCGGCCAAGAACTTTCGAGTATCTTTGAGCCACATAGATAGATATACGTATATAACACATATACAATAATAATAATAATATATATAATTAATTTACTGATTAAATTAAAATATATTTTAAATAAACATACAAAAAGAAATGAATGTTTTATGTAAATATACTGATTGAAACAAAATGGATGAAAACCTTTTACTACTTTCAACCACCAAATACTATGTACCACTCGGGGGTACAGGCGCTCTGAGCACCTAGTGTATATATATAATATACTATTTCAAATAATAAAAACATATTCTTGTTTTAATAGTGGTAACAATTATATTCCAATTACCGCTTGACCGTTTTTTATTATTATTAATTTTTTTTTTGTTATGCCTCATTCTCGTGTAAAATAATAACTTTTAAACAAAAATATATATTAAGGAAAATTACTTTGCCAGCCTTTTAAGTTTTCAAAGTTTTCAAAAATCACAAACTAAACAAACATATAATGGTAATTGTTGAAAGGGGATACACCATTTATGATTTCATTTAATCTACAACGTTCTCTAGAACGAAGACCCTCATAATTTCTGTTCAGTATTTTTTTCGTTTTGTTTTTTTTTTATTACTTGCTAACTCAATGTTATTTATAATTTAAGTTATAAGATTGGTTAAATAAAGAAATAAATATTTAATAAAATTGATTTAAAGTTCATATTTTCTTATAATTTTTTAAAATTTATATTTTCGTATTGCGATTCAAATTATACGATAACAAATTGTTTTTAATATACATAATATTTTTATATTAGTAATCTTTTTGATTTTTTTTACATAAATCTGTAGAAATTTATCTATTTCAAATTTAACTTATATATATATATATATTTTCAAACGATTATATGTTCATAATCACTTAATTAGAATTATTATTATTTTTATTTTTCTTACTAATATACAATCTCATTATATTAAATATTTATATTACACACCTTTTCCATGCTTTTCAATTTAACTACCTCCATCTTTTGGTAAATGAGAATACAATGTATAATAGATATAATAATCTTATTAAAATAATCTAAACATATAGTTGTGTTAGATATAACAATTAACAACAACTCAAATACGGTTGGATCGATTTTTATTATCATTAATTTGTTTAGATGTCTGTCTAGCTTTTAAACAAAATATATATTAAGAAAAATAATTTTTTGCCAATGTAAAATAATATAAACAAAAATATAATTGTAAATGTGAAACATGGACACATAAACATTCGATAAAGGGGACACAATATACTAAATTCATTTAATCCTTCAGGACTCTTCACCATTAAGTCTCTCCTAATCCTTTTCTTACCACTTATACTTATACACATATTATATGTATATTTTAATGATTCTGACTTGAACTTACTCTTCAGTTTGTCACTACATTAGCATACATATGTTATGTATTTTTATAAATCAATTTTTTCAAAAAATAATTTATTTTTACTTTTAAAAACATAAGTTTTAAGACGTTATCTTTTGTTATTTAATTTTATGAATAGCAAATGAAATTAATATATATTAGTAGGTGCTAAGACTACCTTTAGCCCCTAAAGTAGTAAACTAGTTTCTCTATTTGGAAAATTCTTTTCTCGGTTTGGCGAAATAGAGATGATTCGTTAGCCCCCCCCCCCCTCCTCTTTAAATAATACTATCAATAAATATATATATATATATATAGATAGATATTTATAAATATTTTTTCATTCGTACAATATATATATATATATATATACAAATAATAATTGTAAATATGAAAACAATGATATGTGTTCATAGGAACCTTGGGGATTCCGTGAGACTTTTCATATAATCTAAAATTTTAAACTATTTACCACAACTCATGGTAGGGTCCTTCCAACAAGAAAATGTTGAAGATTCCTGAATTAATTTAAAAGCCCGATCAGACATTTTTTTTATTCCAGTGATTTAATCTAAAACATGGAATAAAACAAATAAAACGTGGATTTTTTTATATTAATATTTCTTTTTTTAAAACTTTTTTTTAAGAACTTCAATGGTACTAAATTTAATTTCACTATAAGAAAAAAAGTCTGATGAGATTCAGAGCTCCCTGAAGGAGATTCTACTCAACTAAGAGCTTTCTAATTTCAAAAGAGTAAGGAAGAAATAAAGGAAAATATTCAAAACATTTTATTATTAGTCTAATGAGAACTAATTCAACTCAACCAGATTAATTTCTTTCTTCTCAAGTAAGAAAGAAAACGGGCCAAAAGCAACGACTTATTTAAAAGTTCTTAGAAGATGATGGATGGTTTAAAATATGAAAAGTTTTAATGCTAGTCCTATCTACCTTTAGAGAAAATTAATAACACAAGCGAAGTATGAATTATGATGAATTTGTTCTTCATTATTTAGTAAATTAATATTTGATCACAAAAAAAAAAAAACAAAATAAATAAAATAAAATAAAATAAAATAATCGTTGATATTTTCAAAGCTTTGATCTTTTTTTTTTTTAATTTATAATTAATTTATATTTTATATTTGTCAAAGTATTCAGCGAAGAATAATATTTTTTTTTTAAATCTAATTATCTGCTTTTTGATTTGTACAGGTGAGAATTTTCCAATAGTTAGTTAGTTAATTAAAATAGAATGATAAAAAGGTATAATACATACTCGTATATGATTAATGATTACCTATACTTATAAATTTTTTGAATTTTTTTTTTTTTAAATATATAAAGGCTATAAATATAAATATATAAATGTATTTTAGATATATGCATGTATTTATACTTATATCTTTTTAAAACATGATGAGATAAGTATTTTATAACGTTTTACTCACGTTTCACTTGGCGTCTGTCTCTCTGTCTGTCTGTTCATTCTTTTGACAAATTGAAATCGATTTTTCATTTTCTTTATTAAATCTTACATCTAAGGACATTACTCTCTAAACTAAAATTAAATATTAGAAAATTTAATAAATAGACATCGAATTCTCGAATACTTAAATGAAAGATATCATGTGACGATAATTACTTTTAATTCTTTACTGTATCTGTATCTGTTTGGTTGCAACTTCAATCAAATCAATTTTAACTAATTTCGAATCAATTGATTAATTCCAAATTTTTTTCTATTTTATTTGTTCCCGATAGCAATATAGTAATTTATGATAACGAGATGTTTTAGAATAAACTGCTGAAAGATCGAAATTTGTTGCATAAAATTACTTCATTGGAGAAAACACCCTTCTACATCTAAACAAATTTTTATTTTAGTTCTGTTAATTTAGAACAATGCTCTTTAGTCTATACAATTGATAGATTTATATAATAAAGTTTTTTATCATATTTTTTTAATGAATACCTAATATTTGAAAAGTTGACAATTAGTATAAGTCTATAAAATATAAACCATTATTTATAATGTTTTTGTAATTTTTTTCTGTTTATTCTCAATTCATCATTTTATAACACCGTCCCATTTTTGACATTACAATGTCCCGTTTTTAATAAATTTAAAATAAATTTTAATTAGATATTAAAATAAGATAAATTATAAAAAATTGTGCATACTTTATGGAATTGATAGATAATTATAGTATATGTGCATATAATATTTAAATTTTTATTATTAATTTTGATTTTAATCATTTTTATCCTCTTTTATTATTTAATGTGAAGTACAATTTTAAATATAAATATGTTTAAAACATTTCTTATTTAATATTATTCCAATTATATATTATCTTAAGTAATCAATATTTCATGATCAAAAAAAAAAAAAAAAAAAAAAAAAAAAACTAGAGAGAAATACATAAATATAAAACAAAGTTTATTCCGCTTTTTTTCAAACACTATTTGAGTAACTACTTCCTCCGAGTGTATAACCCCGAAAAAAGTCTTTTTTTTTGTGACTGATGTTATGAAAGTTTTTCCAATGGGCCGAGCTATAGATAAATTTCCGTTTCACACCATTTGGAGTTAAATGGACCAATCACGACCTTTTTTTTTACTAGAGAACTCTTCGCTAGTTTAAAGTAAATGTAAGTTTATTCAATAGCATTCATATTTGCTTAAAGAATAAATACAAAGAGAATAATAAATAGGAAATGCGAAATATCTAAAACTATTTTAAATTATAATTTTAAACTATTATTTATACTATTTTATGAATATTATATAGTATATCTTGCTTAAATTATAATATAATAATAAGTTGTATTCATTATATTCATTTCATATCAGTTTGCCGTTAGTTTTCATTCTTATTTGTATGTTGACTCATCAACGGACAAACGAAGAACGACACTGTTGAATTATAGTATTTAAAAGCTTTTCAATTTACTTTCTTAATTAATTCATAACGTTCAATAAACATTTATAAGTAAATTCATTAAATAATAATTGAAATAACCAAAGGAGAAAGTTAATGGATGTATACGATGTAATTAACTGATATGTGTAGAAAGCTCATATAAATTCTGGAAATTCTGAATCATTAAGATTTTTTTTTTTTCTAAAAATTAAATAATGCCTCCATTGATAACAAAAAGAAATATATTTCTTTCTTTGTTTTACATTTTGAGTACCAAGCATTAAGTCATTTTAAACAATAATTACATTAAGATTACAAAACAAAACAAAACAAAAAGTTAACACAAAGTAAATATATTTTTAATTATTGTTATAATATTCAGCTCCATGATTCAAAGTTTTATTGTATCGTTAGAAGGAATTAGATTATGTGGCGTACCTAAAGAATAAAATGCAAGTGTTGAGAGAGAAGGGAATTAATTCTGAGTCAAGCGCGCGTATGCATAGAAGATATGGGAAGGTATCAGGGAAAGTAATCATAGGGATTTTTGAGTTGATCCTTGTGTTTAAGAAGGTATCGTATGTGCCCCATGGTATAAAAGTGAAGAAACAAACTTTACAATTGAAAGAAGACAAGTCAAGCAGATTCGGAGTTAATTCTCCCTCAGGACACATTGTTCTGTGGGAATGAAAACTATCAGAACAGCTAATCGATATTTTAAAGAAGATTAAATAAAACAAAAACTAGAAAGCACATCGATTTATCGAATTATTCATATCTTAAGTTGATTTTTAATAAAAGAAAATATAAGTATAACGTTTTTTGTTTTTATTGTTTTGAAAATGATAAATAATTCTTTGATTTGTCAATTGAAGGAAATAATAGCATTAATACAATGCAAGTTAACTTGCATAATCAGACTTTATGAGTTGGTAATAAATTCGAATCTTGCACCTGTTGATAGTGTTGGTTTCATAGCAGAATAATTAACGAGACCTGTCTCATGTTAACTTATTAATAAAATACATATTTTACAATAAGTATTTAATGAAATAATACAGTGATTATTTTTTTTTTTTCTGATTTAATTATACTGAAATGAATGAATATAGATCAATTCACTTTATATGTTTACTTATTTTACTTAACCCGGAATACTACCAGAATTCTATCTTTAAAATAAGTTGACCTGTGGCCAGGTCCGAACCGACCGACGGTTTGAAGTAAATTAATTAGCAGCTACAGAAACAATTTCAAATAATTTTAATATATCTATTAATGTAATAAAAAACTGATATGGATACATAAATAATAAATATAAACATTTTTAATTTTATTTTATTTATAATATATATATATGCAAGACCAGGTTGTGACGTCATGAATGACTGGATGACGTCATATAATTTTAAATCAAGAAAAAACTAATAAATATGATTTTCCCGAGGATAAAACCAATACAAAGTGCATGATTCGTGATGATGTGTAAAAAATTTCCTCATGTGAAATTTGGTGTGAAAATAACCCTTCCCTTCCTATCGTCGATCGCTAATACTACCACTTCCGGTTTCCAGATTTGCACCAAAAGTTGATCAATTCATCCCACTGATGCATTAAGTAAATATACCAAATTTCATCAAAATCGGTTTAGCCGTTCAGGCTGTACACATCTATACGGACAGACATCATGCTAAAAATACTTTTTTCTGTTAAAAAAATGCATGATGATTCGTGGCGATATGTAAAAATCTCCACATGAGAAATTTGGTGTGAAAACAATACCTCCCTTACTATCGTCGGTCGGTAAAAAATATAAGAATGATCTAATAAATAAAATTTTATTATTTTGAATTTATATAAAAAATCAAGGTGACGTAATTAGTAATTGGATTAATTGATTAATTTTTGTTTTGTTTTTCCAGCCCTTAAACCAAAAATGAAAAGTCATTATCGGGGGCATAAAATGGCTGTGTGGTTGAATTTAATTCCACAACTGCATCAGCCTGGTGACGATGACGTAAGCATGCGACATCACCACTTCCACGAACGAGGAGATCATTACTATTCAGGTAAATCATCATTTGTATTTATTTGTCCAAGATGAAGGGATAGGACAAGAGAATATGTCGAAAATTTATTTATGAATAAATACATATAACTTTGTGTAATTGCCTGCATAAATTGCAACCATTTGTTGATTTATACTATTATGAATACACAATTGTGCGAGTTTTGATTAATAGCAATATTCCACTCACCCTGTCCCATCCCATTCACATTTCTAGCATCTCTTTTTGTTCATTCCATTTAACCAATAAAACGAGTGTTTATATTCTAATGAAAAAAATGGATGACATATTCTTCCTCCTCTCTACTCTTTTCCACCCTGTCGCATTTCTACTGTCACAATATTAAATTATATCCTTTTGATAGAAGAGTATTTGAATATCATTAAAAACTACATTCAGTAGTACAATAATAGCTCTAGCTCAGAGAAATTATGCTATTGAGAAACTATGCTAAATTTATTAAAATTGAACCAGAAAACATTTTATAATTTGTTAAAAAATTCAATTTAATTTAATCCTTTAAATTACCTTCAATATGGTATTTTAATAAATTCATTCATTCATTCATATTAATAAATTAAGTAAATTTGTATGGATTATAAAAATTATAATAAATATTTGGTAAATTTAAAAAAACAAAATTTCTAAAAACGATTGAATTTATTTATTTATTTAGGGGTTGTTCGTGCTGAGTCTTTCACACGATTGCCACCCCCAATTTTGGCACCAACTGCTGCTGCAGCTGTCCGAGGGGCCACAGGAACTCATCCTCCATCGACAAGTACGGAATGTATACCAAATGCAACGACAACGGTTGGTCCAGATGATCCTCTTGAACTCTCCCCTGAAGATGAAGACGACGCCAGTTTACTGCAGCGACTCGCCAACCGTCATTATTATAGTTACACAGCAGCCCTGGGAGTGACAGTTGGCGTGGGTTGTTTGCTTCTTATACTAAATATGCTCATCTTTGCTGGAATTTATTATCAACGGGACAGACGCAATAGGTTTCTCTCTCTCTCTCTCTCTCTCTCTCTCTCTCTCTCTCTCTCTCTCTTTATTCTATAATAATAATATAAATAAATAATGATAATTTATTTCTAGGAGACCTCGATCCCGTTCAACAAGCCGCGAGAATTCCTCTGAAGCAATTGTATTGTCGACCCGTCCATCATCGACTCACACCGATGATACCTCGCCTCCATCGGCAACGGCAGAAACGGCAATTAAAGTTCATGAACCACCACCATGTTATACTACGGTGGCCTCAGGCAAGGAACCCCGTGTGGGTACAAGTGGAACATTGCCCAGAGTGCCTCCAGTGCCTCCCGTAAGAACATCGAGTGTCAGTGTCCAGTCGCACTCGCATACTTTACCGTCAGTCAAGAAGAGAGTGCAGATCCAAGAGATTGCTGTATAGCATCAGGAAGAGACTGTCGTCGAAATGGAGTCCTCAGGATGACATGAGGATGTGGCGTTGTAAAAAAGACATTCAACGCCCCTGCCCCCCCCCCCCCCCCCCTTCGATCCGCTTCACAGCTTCATTTCAAACTCTTATTAACCCAACACAACGAACTTCTTTGTATTCATTGCGAACTCTTCCGACATCTTTTAACATCTTCTAACATCTTCTAACAACCTATTTAATAGAGGATTAAGGATTATAAACTAATGCTGGTGTTAAGTGTGATGAAATGAAGCTCAATAAATATTTATAAAAAGAAAATTAAAATCATTGCGAAAATATTTGACGACAGTCTCTTTCTTATAATGAATTGATCACATTAACTCATTAACTAATATCTTGTAGTAACATCAACATTAATTTTTTCATCAATGAAAGACAGAAATGAACGATAGAAATTTGACCAAAAATATAAATGTCAAATACAATACTATATATATATATATATATATAATATTGTATATTCTAATATATTTTATAATAGTATTTACGATTCTAATAATAAAGATACAAATATCCAAAAATTTGTTTGAAAAAATAAATCAATTTACTAAAAAAAAAAAGAAAAAGAACATTAAAATCAAAATAAATTATTAATTGTTTTATAATATTTAATATTTAATAAATCTACATAAGTATATGAAAAGTATTATAGTTATTTTATTAAATTTAATTAGCATTATTTTAAATTAATTTATTTTTAATATAAATAAATTTTATTTCATTAGAATTTTCTGAAAATTCTCTGAATTAATAATCAAAAAGTATTTTTATAGTAAATAAATCCTTGACCCTATAAAATAAATAAAAAAAATAAACTACCAAATAAGTTTGCTTTCTATATTTATTTAAATGATTTAAAAAAAAATGTGTTAATTAAACATCATATTATGTTATTAAGGACCTTAGTTTGCTTGAAAAATGAATTTCCCTTTAGATTAGAAAAATAAAAAATTATTAAACTCTTGCAATATATCTTTACAACTACATAAAGAAGGTTTTTAAAATAATTATTATTATTAATATTAAAATAATAATGATTTTATTAAATTATTTTTTTTTTTTTAAAAAAAAAATAAATTAAATTTTATAATATTAAAAATATCAAGAGAATAATTCATTTTATAGTATTTAAAATCCATATGAAATGTAATATAGTATAAGTATATAATAAGTATATTTTTTTAAATATGATTATTAACATCTAAAATTTAAATCAATCTACAAATCAAAAGAACAAATTTTTGGCTTCACTTGTATCATGAATTGATTATAATTTTAAGTATATATATACTTATATTTATATATATATATATATATATATATATATATATATATATAATATTTCAAGTACTTGTATACCTATGGGAGTAATTTAAGACAATGTAAATATATTATATACATGTATGTATTCTAGTCATATATATATAAAAAAAAAAAAGATTTTGTTTTTGCTCAAATAATATTATTATATTTCTGTGTAATTACTCAATTACTTTGGAAATTTTTTAAATAATTTGAATTTCCAAATGAAAGCGCAACGCCGAAATGGGGACTAATCATTTCAATATAAAAAAATGAATTAATAAATTAAAAGTATGAATAAAACGATATTAAAAATAATACTAATACTAATAGTACTAAAGATAAACACTGATTGTGTTCCTTGTGTGATTGTGTGTGAGCAAAATGGGCGAATCTGACAAACCAAAAAGTGCACTGGAATTATTTTTTATTAGAAGTGTTCTCTCTAGGGAATAGTGCATCTGTGAAGAGGAGAAGATGGTTCGTTGAAAATATTGTTTCCAAAAATAAAAATAAAAACTTTCCCCTATATTGTTTTATTTTATAAGATTTCTATTTAAAAAAAAAATACACGGAATAAATAAATATAATAATATATATAAAAAAAAAAAATTATTAAATATAATAATGATTCAAAAACATTTAAAAATTCTCAAATTTCAATTTGAATGTCCGAAAATGACTAGTAATCACAAAATATAAATATACCATAGAAAACTGAGAAAATGATAGATGTTTTCCTATAAAAAAATATATTTCAAAAAAATATATATAACTATATATATATATATAATATTTTTCTTTTTAAACAAACTTCTCAAAAATTAAATATAAAATTTAAACTTCAGAATGTTTATATGAGAAATATTTTATTTGAAATAATTAAAAACATAATTTTAAAATAATAAAAAAATTTCGCTTTTTTTTCCTAAGAATTTTTTACTATTTCTAAATGCATTAAAGCAACTAACTTAATGATAAATATTTTATTTTTTTATTTGAAAAATTAAATAATTCTCAGGTTCAAGATCATTAAATTTCTCGCTTTAGGACTCATTAAGAAATTAAACTAAACACTTTGAAGAACATAGCTCAAGGCATTTCAACCTTAATTAGTAAACATTTCTCGCACAATTATTCTACTGAATTTAATATATATGTATATATATATATATATATATATATATATATATAATTTATAATTAATGCCACACAAAGGCTTAATTGTTTAAATTATCTCAAACTCGGTAACCGATTAAATTTATAAATATTTATTTTCAATACAGGTTGTTCCATTGAAATTTAAAAATAAATATTATATATTAAATAAAATTAATTTAAAGTTTATTTTTAGAAAACACCAAAAATTGAAAAAATTAACACACATTTTCATATAATATGTGTTAAAAAAAAAAATATAATAATTTTCAGATAATTAACCATTAACAAACTTGGAAAAAAAAATAATTCAATAATATTATTTATTTATTAAATTATAATATAAGGGAAGGTTGCGTTACTCGCAACACTTTCAAAGTTATACCATTGACAAATTAAAGTAATGTAAACAAATTCAATTACTATTAAGTTCAATTGATTATAAGAAACATTCCTAAAAAAACTCATGACTTTTAACTATTTTACTGATAAAAAGTATAAATGTACTTTTATTTTCTTCAAATAATATTTATTTTTTATATGTATATCAAATATTATTTATATAAACCTAAAAGTAAATTCATGGTTTGTTTATTTATCGAATTTATTTTTATACATATATTAATTCTTGAGTAAATAAAAATAAATTTTGCAATAAATCATATTGCCAAGATAATTCGAGATTTGTATTTTTCATTTATTTAATAATTTCAATTACATATTATTTTGTTTTAATTAATTTTAATTATCTATTAATTATAATAAATTTTAGAATATTTGAAATATAAATATTAAAATGCATATTAACTATCAACTAATAGGGAAGGCTGGCTGAAAATGAGCTTGTATATCGCAGTCCACTTTTACATTCAATTGGAAATTTAAAAAAAAAAATCTTTTATAAATAATTTTATTGTATATATTTATCTATAATATATTAATCTTTGGAGGTGGACCATAGATATAAAAAGTTCAAACATCAACGTAATATATTATAAAATAATGATGAATCTGAAAATTATTTAATTTCAATTAAAATTTATTTTTGTTTTATTTAGTAAGAAAATGTGAAAAAAGAAAAAAAATTCAAAGAGTGTGTTAGAATAAAAAATAAATTCTTTATTGTGTAGTTATTAAAGAAAGAATGTTTAATAAGTTTTAGTTTCTTCTTCTTATGAACTTTACGTGACTTTTCATTTATTGCTATTCAAATCAAAAATTACAACAATGTCAATTTATTTTTAAGGTATTGAGAGTCTTTACTTAATTTACATACAATTACCAATTTTAACATTATTATATACATATATATATATATATATATAAATATTAATATAAATGATATATAAAATAATATATATATATTATATATATATATTTACCTACTGTGATTTGTTAAGTTTTTTTAGTGAAACTTTTATTTATGATCAAAATATTTATTTTTGTTGAGCTTTCAAATTATAATTACTGTTAACAACATTTGGCTACACTCAAAATAAACTTTTTATATCCATTCATATCTTTTTCCATTTATATATATATATACGTATATATTTATTTCTATCTATCTTTCATTTTTATTGGGAAAAACTTGTAAAAAAATTAAAAAACTAATCAAAAATTTTGTAATTATCCCAGAAAAATAAAATTGTGAAAAACAGTCTTTATTAATGAACAATTATAATCCTGAATAAAAATTATATAACTTAAAAGATATTAAATCATATAGACTTTTATTTTATAAAACATTACATTATACATTGATGTATAAATAAGATAAGTATATTTTTTATGAAATTAGTAGATTTATATAAAACTGTAGTTATTCGTTTAATCATTTTAAAATAATATATAATCTAACATAAAATTAAAAATATATAACTCAATAATAATAATTTTAATTTACACACTGAATTAAGTTGCAGTAATTAGAAAGCTAACCGATATGCGCATAAAGTAAATAAATAAAAAATTATTTATACTAAGAGAGTATTGATTTTTTAAAATTTATTTTAATATTATTTATATTTTAAGGTTTCGTTCTTGTGCTTCGCTATATTAAATAAGATTTTAATTTAATCATTCATTTAGGTATTATTATAAAGGTTTTGAATATTTGGATCTCAAATCGGTGTCTCATGTTATCTTATTAATATTTATAAGAATGATATACCAGTGTATTATTAGTATTATTAAGTCGACCTAAATATTGATATATGTATCAAATTAGGAATAATAACATTCTAATTTAAAGTTAAAATTTATAAAAAAGTAGTAGTATCATCAGTGTGTGTTTATCTAAATTCTTAACATTCTTTGGTTCAGTATTAAATTTTATGTTTAAGTGAAGCGAAATTTGGAAAGTTTATCAAAAAATACGACAAATTTTAAATTTTTTAATGGTATTTTTTGATCGATTAAATATAAGAATTGAGAAAGACCATATCAAATATTAGACCAAATATCAATAAATAAATAAATAATTGTTAACTACTCAATTTAATTTAATCTCAACACTAAATATATATATATATATATATATATATATATAAATTTTTCTTTATTATTATTGTTATATGAAATAATTTCATTAGTTTATTCTAATCAAACTTTATGTAACAATCTTGGATTATTCTGATAACAAATTATTTTAAGTATGTATGTACTTCGGAAAAGTACCCCGTCAATTGAAAAAGGTTAAATTCTGAGAATGAGACAAGCCAATAAAAATAAATTAATTAAATTAATGTTTATCTTGATAAGTTCATTTTATTGCTAGTGATAATTGATATATATATATTAGTTTAAAAATCAGGTGTATTACTATAAAGGAACCCAATTAGAGTTTAGAATTTAATTTGCAATAAATATATACATAAATGGATTCAACATTTACATTGGTCCAGCAGGTCAATTAGCACATATTCATTTAATATTTTACCAGAAGAGGTCTGTTTCAATCGGGCGACCACAACTTCACCCTCAGCGATGCAGAAATCAAAGATCAGGCACATTCAATTCATACAACCCACCCAATTAATATTATGACATGGCACTTACTCGTACCATGCCTACACTACTAACTAAATAATTAATTAGTACATTTAACTTCATGTATCATCTACATATTTATTATTACGATAGAAATAGTATGTATCCGTCGATGATAAAGTCAATTGATGATTACTAGTAAATATCCTATATACGCGTAACTTGATGAAATATTGGAAATATTCTTATATTGTGGTTCATACTCTCCATCTTCATCATTTGCTGTTTTTCTTAAAATTCCTTAACTTTTCTTATGCTACTAAAATTTTTCAATAAATAGATTTTTAACAAAATTTCTAATTTATTTATTGAAGAAATTTATTATAACTATTAAACAATCTTAATTAACAAATATTCTAAAATGTTAAATGAATTTGAGCACAATATTTATCTAATTTTAATATTAATAAAATTTCAACTAATTACCAAATAATAATAATAATAATAATAATAATAATAATAATGATAAAAGATAAGAATGATGAAATCTTAAACTTGATAATAAATATATTTTTAAAATAGAATATATGTCATATATGTATTTCAAGGTGATAATGAAATTTGGCATATAATGTAGTATAACATCATTGGATTATATCTAATGGACATATATACAATATAATTTTCTAAACTTCTTTACTGGTTGTAAAGTTTAATTAATGAATCTGCTATTAAAATAAAAACATCGAAAAAGAAAAGCGATGTGTGTTGTATTGTCCGAGAACAAAAGTGTCTTCTCTGGATTGATCCAAGTTTCAAAGTCAGACACACAAAAATACGAGTTTTTATAAAACAATTTTAATTGATATCTATAAAAATGTATAATCAATCAATATATTTAATACGACAATCTGTCCGTCCTTATACGCAAAGGAGTAAGGTAACCAAATTTTTCTGAGGTGAAGGGTACCTCAAATGAGATGAAAAATAAAAAAGAAATTAGAATCTTAGGTAACTCCTGAGCTGAGCTGCGGGTGTTCCATTTTCTAGAAATGTTGCAAAATATATATATAAGATCAAGGACGCGGTGAGTGGACAATGTAGGGATGTAGACAGATGGGACAGGATAGGAGTTCGATGGTTGGATAGCTCAGGATTGGGATACTTGGAGAAATGGGGTTGCTTTCGAGATCCGTAGAGGCACAGAGATAGATAGATATAACAAATACAATAGTAATATATAATTAATTTACTGATTAAATTAAAATATATTTAAACAGAAATGATAATATAATGTAATATACTGATTGAAACAAAATGGATGAAAACCTTTTACATACAGACTTCCAATGAAATACTACCTGTATTACTTCGGGGATACAGGGGGGCGGAGCCGAAGGCGCTCTGATCAGCTAGTTATATGTAATTTAATTTATAAAAATCTTGAATCGATTATATATATATATATATCTAATATTAAGTTCGATTGAATATAATTTCTATAACCTAAATCTACTAACCCAATATATGTAGGTATAAATACATTATATATTGTATTTAATCTTAAATTAAAATTTCTTGTCGGTTAATAATAATACTTTCGATTTTATAGATAACCGATTATGTTTTTACTTTTTCAATTTAAAAAACAGCACCTCTCTTCTCAAACAGAATCTGTTTTCTTTATAAATGAATTGCATTAATTGAAGATTGATAATTTAATTTCTTAATAATTATAATAATACAAACATTTATTATATTAGGCCTTGGACTGAATTACTTTTAAATTTTTAAATGTTTTAAAAATTAATATCATCAATAAAGATTCAGCCCTATCTCGATTATCAAACATCAATTATAGGAAATAAATAATTATTTTATTTATAAATCCAATGGATTATTTAAAAAACATGATTTCATTTTTTTAATCTCATTTAAATAAATTTATGACCGAAATCAAAGTTAATATTTTTTTTCATTCATGCATTTCATTTCACTATAATTGGATTATTGTAGGTATAATGTAAAAAAAAAAACGTTTTTAATATTCATATAGAACAAAATCAAAAATTAAATAATCACAACCTGCAGTAGGCTTCAAACAGACTTTTATTTATTAAAATTAAGATATTCATATATGTGCCATTCAGAACTCAAAAACCGATTAACACCAATTTTTAAAATTTTGCTAGTAATTTAATGTAATGTAATGTAATGTAATGTAATCTGCATCATATGAAGTGAATAATGAACTTGATAATCTTAATATTGCAGTTGAGTTAATCGCTTTGGCTTCTGTGTGGGCCACACATATAGTAACATTTGTGTGTGTGTGTGATAAGTAATAAGCTAATAAGTTGTATATAGTAAACTGCTTAAAAACCTTGAACTCACATGATCAAATTTTAACTAAATTGAATATATGTATAGGGATATATGTACGAGTATAGAAAACAACTTTTGAAAATAATTTATTTTATGTCTAATAAAAGTTTAAATTAAAACCAGTTTAAATAAATTCTATATTATCAAATTTGATATTTAATGGGAGTGTAATAATTATTTTTCATTGAACGCTGAATTATTTAGGATGGAAGTTTCATTTTTATCTTTTGAGAAAATTATTGTTAATTAAACATAAAACTATTAAAGATTTAAAAAAAAATTAATAGAATTAACAAATAAAAAAATTATAAAAATAACTAAATTGTTTGTTTTTTCAATAACATTTGTATAAATTTTGGATATAGAGGAGAACTCGCAAATTTTTAGAGGATTAATAGAAAGTTGGATTATTGGAAAGTGGTGCCATCTTATGTAATATTAATGAATTTCATTCTTAGTATTATAATTCTAATCAATTTATGAATTAGTTTCCTTGAATGCAACTTGTATAAATCATGTATGTAACACGCGACATAGTAAAAAATATTTAGTGTTTAGATAATTGTTACGATAGTTCGGTTATACAGGATAATATATGAAATAATTAAGATGTCAAGTTCAGATGAAGAGTAAGTAGAAAAAATTCAATATAATTTTTTAACATTTAAATTAATTTTATTTTTAATAAATTTGCCATGTATTGTAAAATAATTTACAATTTAATTTATAATATAAAAACAAAAATATATGATTTAGTTTTAATTTTCAAATCGTATAAATTCAAAATTTATATTTCAAAATTAATATTTATATTGGAAATATAAAATATATTTTCTTAAATGTTCATTTAAACTGATTTCTATGTCTTTATTAAATTTAATACTAGAATAAAATAAATTAGATTGTAATCAATCATTTAGGAAGTTAAATTCCTCTATTGATAACTGAGAAGAAATTAACTCGGCTGTATGTGATTCCCCACTCCACAATATATCTACATATTTCATTTTCCTTGATATTAAAAATATCCCATTTTTTAAAAATAATTAATATAGTAGTTCAAAAATTAACATTACTTTTTATTTCCAACTATTTTTGTACTTTCATAGATAATATATAGTATGAACGAACTGATTAAAATATTATTTATAAATAAAATTACTATATATAAAGTTGTTCTAAAAATAAAGTATTATGAAATAGTATAAGAATTAAAAAATAGAAAATAATTAATTTAATAATTTTATCAGGTCATTGAACGTAGTTACGTAGTATTAAATTTATATATAAATGTATATGTATATGTTACACATTTATTTGCTATTGAAATTGCAATTTTATTTGTTTGTATAATAATAATAATAATAATATATTGAAAATAACTCTCTTGAGACCGTTTAAAAAAACACTACTTTCTTCTCGTATTGAACTTAAAATAGAATAAATTGTGAAATGTATAACTTTTAGTAATTTTATATCCGATCCGATAGTGGCATTAGTTTTACAATTTTTATTTAAGACTGTTGTAAAAGATGATTATGTCGGTGGCAAAGTATGGAATGATTGTGTATTTGTTGGGTGAGTGGTTTGCTCGAGAGATGCCGTTAACGTGAACAAAAGTGAATGTGTCGGCTGGAGAAGAAAAATCAATAAAAATGGCGACGAGACGCAAGTGGGAAGCACAAGTGCCGCCAAAGGCCGCTTTCTGACCGGTGCTCGCGGACGGGCACCGGCTTCGCATGCCTCCTTGACAGCAACGTCGCTGGCGTCCCCGTCGCCGGCTGTCGCCCTGACACCTGTCACCCGGGAAGCATGTCATCGGGGAACCCCCACTGAGTGACGCCGCCAGTGCGACGTGTCCTGGCCAGCCAGCCGACAGGTGAGTCGTCAGCGATCAGTCCATATGTAAACACGCAACGAGCTACCATCCGATCCGCCTCTGGCCTTGGACTGACAACCCAAACCGTGGTGGCATCTTTCCTTTTCCGCATCGAAATCGCATCGAGGAGGAGTGGCCATCACCAACCCCAAACAGATGGTCTCTTCCTGCATGACACTCGACTGCGTGCACATTACTTCTTGGACGTTTGCATGTCCGAGTCTACCATCCAACATCTGTAAGTGCCATGCCACCCACACACAAATCATAAAAATGTCAAAAGGGTGAGCCCAGCCCACTGCATTCGAGCCAAATGTCATCCTCGTCAGATTCAATATGGTCCATCTATCTCATTGAAACTTTGCCTGCCACCAAATCAATCTTTAACATTGACGAGAAAAATTATTCGTTATCAAGGCAGGCAGGTAAACCCCTGGATGAAAGATAACCAGACCAAAGTCAACAATAATCGAAACATGGTACATATTATATTCTCCCATCTGGTCCCTTCTTTCTAATTCTAATAAAAAAAAAAAAAATCACAATTTTTATTTTCGAATCAATCTAGTCGAAGAGAAGCATAACAAATGACAGGAACAGATGAATCATCGCCAACAGATTTCATGGAAGATCTCATTAAAATCATACAACCCAATAGGAAATCATTTATCAATACAATAAGAATTGTTTTGTTGTTTTGTTCTCTCTTTTCAGACACTACAGATCTCTAATTAATTAAAATATCAGAATTTATAAGGATCAATTTTATAGATAATCTTCTAGAAAAGTTCCTAAAAAAATATATTTTTCATTATATATATATATTATTCAGTTGAAAAGTGAAATATAAAGTTGAAAATTTTAATAAAGTATAATAAAATTTACACCAACATAATTTTTTTTTTTGTCGTTTGTTATAAATATAAATATTTGATAAAGCTTTTATCTTCAATATTTACACATTTATACTTACCTATACTTAGATATATATATATATATATATTCAGAGTATAGTTCCTAAATTTATTAACTTCCTCAATTATTTATTTATTTATTTATCATAAGTACTTAATAGAGAGGTGAAATTATATAGTATATAAAATATACATATATTTTTATTTAACACACACTCTTTTTATTTCCTATGTTAATAAATCAAATAAATATTATCTCTAAAAATAATTAATATTATTTATTGTACATACGGCATTTAAATAAATAAATATAAAACAAATGGATAGAATTTGTTAAATATGAATAATATTTGAAAGATAATTTTTTTCAAAAAAATGTTATGTTCCACTCGTAAATTTATTTTTAAATTCGATTTTGCCTATGTGGATAATATTTTAATAAATATAAATTCTCCTATTAATTATATTAACCGGATTCGACTATGAACTTGATTTATAAATGAAATAATTAAATCGAAATTATATAATTTTTTTTATATAATGTTAATAATAATATGTATCATACTTATATAAGATTATGAGAGAAAGATTCTATTTCAGGATAAAATAAATTTTTCGTGAATTGATCAAAACTTGATAGTAAATAAATTTATAAAAAGATCAATCGTTAATTATACAGTGATTAGTATGGTTTCGCCAAAAACTAAGTACGGATGAACTCTGGACAGGGCGATTACTACATTCTATCGAGCCATTTTTTTGAAAAATTGTCATAGTAAATTATTTCTGATTTATAGCCCTGTGCCATTCCTTCTACATATCTTACACCTCTTGATCCCTACTCGTTAAAGGAGAATGTGTTCAAGTGTATGTACTCGTAAGTGTGTGATCCTCTGATTATTCTAAGATTATTCTAAGAACAGCAGGATACTGAATCAACCTTTGTTTCAGGAAATGTTAGATAATTTTCATGAACACAAACACTAATAGACAGTTTAGGTATGTAATGAGTTTGTATGTGTTGTGTGATGAGAAATAAACCCCCCAAATAACAATAATAATGTAATAATTAAAATGTACTTTTAATTTCATTATTATCGATTTTGTCTCATACTCACTAAATTATCAGAAATCTGGATTTTGACAGAAAAATCTTTTAATTCTTTTTTGTGTGTGTGAATATCTACATACTATAAATCAATATTCAATATCGGTTGTATAATTTTTATAAAATTCTCATATTTTTATATTATATGAAGATAATCTATTTTATCGTTTGTTATATTTTTTTCAATACTAAAAAAGTAATTAATTCCCGTCAATAAAATCTAAGTAATTTAATTGTTTTAGAAATAAAAAAAAAAAAAAAAAAAACAGGTGACAAAAAGATTAATTACTTGGATTATTTTTTCTATACATGCATATTTAAAATAATAAAAAAATATAAATGAATGAATTAAAAACACACAAAATGGTTACTATTATCAAGAATAAATTATGTAAGATTGATTTTTAAGTGAATATTTTATCAATACCTCGATATTTCATGCAATAAACAACGAAATAAAATGTTTTTCCATTAATTTATTTATTATATATTATCTATTCTTGATGGTTTATTATTAAACATTGATTTGAAATTTTAACATATAATTAATATTAAACCTTGATAAAATAAAAGAAAGAAAGAAAGTCAAATAAGAAGTTAATTAAGAGTTCTTTGCCATATTCATGTATACTGAAATTTATTACTTTATTTATTTAATTTTCTATATAAGTATATGAATAATAATATAAATAAATAAATTTACTCGAATTGTCATACCTCTCCAATGACCTCAAAATTTTCTAAATAGCATTCCTAAATGATAATTGACATTTTTTTTTTTAATTATATTACATATTTGTTTTTAAAATTTTAATTAAAAAATTATCTGAAAATGTCTTTTTATAATGATAATTTAAACAGAGGTAAAATGTTTCATAACAAAAATGTTTTTGTCGACACATGTATTTTTTTATTTTTTGATATTGAAAGAATAATAATTTAAATTTTTAATTCTAACTTCTTTTATTCTTTTTATTTTTATTTTTATTTTTATTTTTATTCTAACTTTCTAATCACAATAAAACTAATATATATAAAAAAAAAAAATGATAAATTTCATTATATTCAAAGGTAATTATATATAAAAATCTATTATTATATTTTTCATTTTTTTAAATTATTTCAAATTTTCCGGTTAGCAACAAAAACTATTTATCATATTTATCTTTTTGTTAATGACCTTTTGATTATAAATATTTATTATAAGATACAAGAGTTTGTATAGTTTTGTTAGATATTTGTTAGATATGGTCTAGAAAGAGTTAAAATAAAATTATTTTGAACTTGTATCACTATAATAATTTATATATAGAAAGCCTTAAGTTAAAATAGTTATTATATGTCTTTAAATTTATACATATATATTCCCTATACTTACGTACCTTTCACTGAGCTACATCATTTAATGTGATTGATGTGATTATCATAACTGATACTTAATTAAAATTAAAAATATATAATTAGATTAAAATTATATTATTATTATTATTATTATTATTATTATTATAACATACGTATCTGGTATTGTAAATATTCAAATTAACAGATTGCTCGTAATAACAATATATACATATGTACTTTTACTCTTAGTAGGTACATATAATCAATTAAACTGATTTGAGAGTCAATACAATACAATGCTCAGAATTTAAAAATTTATGTATATCTTCTCATTTCATGACCTCTAGAATACTAAAGTGACTAGAATTTTTCATGACCGTCTGTCTGTCTGTCTGTCTGTCTGTCTGTATGTATATATGTATATCTGGCGATGTATTATGACGAATATAGACTCAAAATTGACTGAACCGATTACTATGAAATTACATAACAATATTCTTATAGACCTTTATTTGAAAATAGGCTATAATTTTTTTCACTTTTTAATCAATCAATAACCGTAGAAAATAATTATTAAAAATTTATACATATATTGCTCCAGCATTCAGAGCCTTTCGTAGCTCATTGAAGGAACCAAAGTCAAAAATTTTGAACTTGGATGGGTAAATGAATTGGATTGGAATAGGATTTTTTTTCTTCTAATCTTAAGAGAATATCAATCGGACAATATTAGATCCAACCTAATCTTACTAACAACATTCAATAATTCTGTACATCATTATTATGACTCATAAGTTTAAATTAAATCATATTTAAATGAAAAAATAAATATTTGAATTTATTTAAATTTTATATGGTTGTGGGGAGACGAAATAAATTTAAAAAAAAAGTGACTTTTGGTTTTATAAAGCAAATAAATGAAAACCTATTAAGTATATACATACAAACTTTCAACCAAATACTGTAATATGTAGGTACATATTTCTTCGGGGGCACAGGGGCAGATGTAAAAAGCGCCGAAGGAGGTCTGAGCATCTAATAAATAAATAAATAAAATGATATGTATAATTGTACAACATATCAAAAATATAAATTAATTTAAATTAAAATATAAAAGAGCTCATAAAGAGTGCCAGAACCAAAGTAAAAAGGTAAAGCAAAAAGCTTTAATATAATTAAATTTAATTGATTTTAATAAATAAAAGAGAAAATAATTAAATAATTAAAATAATTAAATTTCTTTTACAACAAAAACAAATGTTATAAATGTTAAATATTTATTTTTTTGAAAATAAAATTATATATATTTTAGAAATTAAACTTGATAAGAAAAAGCTTGAAAATGAGCAATGTTTTATTCAATTTGATTAGTTAATAATATAATAATTAAATTTATTATATATTGTCATCTCATCTTAATATTTTTCAATTTTGAATTTAAATGTAATAATACATATATATATGTATATAATAGGTAATAGGTTGGGAAATATTATTTTAAAGAAAAATATTCTTCACTCTTTTATAAAGGTTATATCTTATATGTAGTTAATTATTGGCAACGCACCCCCAACCCTTAAATGCAGAAACTGTAACATTGATCATATTTGACAGGTCTCAGCTCACTTTAGAAAAAGAGTGGATGAATTTTCGTGAATCTGTCACCCTTATTCCTCAATTTATTTGACTGAAACTTGGATCTCTCATGTATTTCAACATTTTATTTAGATACTTGCCTTTTTTCTCCTTTTTCTTCTATCTTTTGTTTATTTGATTTTTAGAGAATTACAAGAATTGAATACTTTTTAAAAAATCCATTCACCTTGTTTATAAAATCGAAGAACATTTTGATTACTTAATCCATTTTTTTGTTACTTTTGTTTTTAAAATATTGAACTTTTATTAAAAGAACAATCAAAATATTTTTTTATCATCTTGAATATTTATTTTTTTATAAATCAAGCTTTACCATAAATTAAAGTAATATTTGAGAAAAATATATTTATGTTTTCCCACTTTATGGAATTTATATATTGAATAAATATATTAAACGAATATCGATACTCGATTACCCGGGGTTAATAATGGAGACTGAGGAACTCTCGACAAATAAAATATTTCCATATTGGTGATAAAATAATTTTTTAAAATAATTCTAAACATAAATAAAAACAAAAAACAAAAATAATTATTTTGTTGTTTATTTTCAACCCTGAATTCGAGAGAAAAATTTTCAAATGGTATTTAAAAGTGAGCAAGGTGTGGGACCATGTCGTTTTCAATACTTACTCTTGAAAATTACTATTTAATTTAATTAGTTTTTTTTGAGACATTTGGCTTATTATATGTTTATAAAAAATAATAATAATAAAAAAAAAACAAATTACTTACTGTGAAAGCAAAAATTTAGAAACATTTTGTAAAAATTTGTACGTAACCACGCACAAGCATAGCTTTAAAGAAACTTACCCCTATTATTAATATTAATTCAAAGAAAAGAAATTAACGGGATCATTTGAATGATGATGATGAATATGTAATATGAATAAATTCCTATAAGAGAGTTTAAAAAATTGACAACTTTTTATTCTAAAAAGCGACGAATGATATTATTTCATTCCTACAAGTGAATTTAGGCAGAACTCTGAACCGACATTCTGTTTCTGTCAGAACAACGTGGAAGAGTACTTGCAGCAAAATGGTATGAGGATACAAGCAGAAGGGCGGCGATTATGATAGTTAATCCTGCACTCACTGTGAGTCCGGACGCTGGCTAATCACCAATGTAAAAAAAAATGGATAGATATAGATAAGCATGGTGACTTCTCAATTACTTCCTGGCATGGCAACGCTTTAGAGAATATATATCTCTATCGCTTCAAAAAATCAGATGGAGCAGAATTCCTAGATTGCGGAGCGGACAAAGACAAATACCATCTTTCTCTGCAAAAGGTGGAAGAGCGAAAAGGGATATATATATATTAGAAAGCCTCCAGAAAATTTTGGAGATTTATTAATCGAAAACGTTGACATCCGGCTGGAAAGCAATAGAGAATTTCATTCAAAATATATAATGCAAATCAAAGTAACTCAGCTTAGATAACAAGCGAAAAAGGCCCCCGACTAGTAATGAAGTAATGCCTGACGGTGATCCCGTTCCAGTCGGACAACGGTGGGAGCCGAGAGGTTTTTAGCGGAAATTCATTTTTTTCCAATTTCTTCTCAAATCACGAGGTAGTCTGCTATTAATGGGTGTCAAACAAAAACTAAAAGATCCAACTGTTGCAACTGATAGTTGCCTGCTGACAGGAGCAGTGTTGAAATTTCATTTAAGAGATGGGAAATTCAAAAAGTCACGGATATATATATGTATTAAAATTAATTATTAGGGTGATTATTGAAATATAATCATTTAATTTAGATAAAAAGATAAAAATGAATAAGTACGAAATATGATGGTACAAGATAAATTAAATAATAGCCTGTCAAATAGAGTCATTTTGTCATATCAATACGCTTGTTTATTCCAAGTTTTATCTCCTTTTGAAATCCAAATTTTTATATATCATCATACTCCTATGAGACTAAATATAGAAAATTTTAATAAGCCTTAATTCCCTTAAAATTCAATTTATTAATTCTTTACTAATTTCCCTCATATCACCCCCATTAATTCCATTATTTAGTAGCCCATCAATGACCTATAATTAAAATATTTATTTTATTGTGAGGGTTTGACCATTAGCACTTATTGAAGCAGGATAATCTTATTTGATCACAAGAAGATACAATTATAATTATTATTATAATATATATATATAAGTAAATATCCGGGGGAGCAGGGGGTGCGGGGCACCCGGGTGGGACGAGCCGCCTTAAAAGTACTTATTCATTTAATATGTTTTTTTTTTAATTTTTTTCAATATGGTTCTAAAAAAAAGGTCAAATGATTTTGCAATCAGGATCTTAAATACTTTCGATTTTTTTTTTTTCAATCTTTTAAAAAACTAAATTAACTTAAATTTACTTTATCTTTTTTTATTTGTAAATTTTTAACAACTTTGAGGGAAGGGGCGGCAAAATACCATTTTTATAAAACCAGACAAATATTTTTAGTTATTTATTTATTTATAAATATTTCAATTTATTAAAAGATAGATATGACGAAGAATATGGCGTGTTTAACCTTTTAGCGCGCTTAACACTAAAAAATAACTTCCCTTCCTATCGTCGGTCGGTAAAAATTGACCCCTGCTGAAGATGTATCAAAACATAGAATTAAGGCTTAAGCGATCCGCTCACCCAACAAAAGTTTTTCAAATTTTTATAAAAATTTATATGAAATATATAAATATTGAAATAATTAAATTTATTAATATTTTTATAGAAAAAATAAAAATATTTTTAAACACTAGTTTAACTAATAAGAAAATATGTACAATAATTCAATAAGTTGACCTGTGGCCAGTCACAGAACCGACCGATATGTAAAAATCTCCACATGTGAAAGACACATTCTTCCTTTCCTCCTTAATCAAAACTCAATAGAGCACAAATAACGTTAATATATAATTTATAAGAAATTAATCATTTGGGGGTACTTATTGGATGCAAATATTTAATACTCCTAATGACATCAATAATTTTGAATATTTCATAAATTTTTTTCTCAAATAATAATAATAATTAATCTATGTATAATATATTATTATTTTCATTTATATATAATGTTATATTTTGAAAATTAAACGAACAGTTTTTTCTCTCAATATTATTAATAATATACGGGTAGGATATTATTGGATTGATGAGGTAGAATTTGATAAGAATCACCGATTGAATTAATTTTTTTTTTTTTTTTTTTTTTTTTTTTTGTTGTTGTTTAACCAAGTTGGTAGAATTTATCATTTATTATTAGTGCCCATATGGAAAGCTTTCCACTATGATCACAACATCCCTTTTGTTATTGATTTTATGATTAACCTTATTCACTATTTATTATACTCATTGTAAGCAGAGGAATCTCTATCAATGCTTAAACGATTATTTATTAATATATACCTATAATGTAGAGATTCAATATTAATTGGAGTGTCGGATGACCTACCCTACCAGACTCTCTATAACAGGTAAAGTCTTGGCATGAAATCAACACATTTAAATAAAATAAACCTATGAAACAATACTTTTATATTTTTAAAATCATATAATATATTAACTATTATATAATATATTTATGAATTATTTGAGGTGATTATTGAAATTAAAAAAATAAGATTAATAAATAAGATTATTGAGAAGAAACATTCTTACAAAATTTATCTTCCATAGCATGGGTGGTTATTTTATTTCAAATTAGAAATTTCATTGATTATTTTTAAAATTAGGAACACATGTCATACCCAACTGTTCATTAAATTCATCCCTTATTCTTATTTTATTAACATGACACTTGTCCCTCGTCAAATACTCACTAAGTTTGAAGCTATCATCTATTTATTAGAGGGATTATAAATACATAACGCGCGAGGGGACATCTGAAAATCACAAATAACGATAACTCCTCTCATAATTGGAAGAGTAACAGCCTGTTTAGAATATCATATTCCTCAACTTCATTATTTGAAAAAAATTATTTGATTGAGGGGTTCTACAATTTCTGAAATACTCTAAAGTTCCAAGATTTTGTTAACAAACAATTTATAAATATTTTTAATTTATTCATTGAAAAAAAAAAAAAAACTTAAATTTTGATAATTAATAAAGAATGAATATCTCCAGCATGGAAAATAAAGCATTTTAAAAAGACTCCTGGATCATCCATCATACAAACATAAACTAAAAAAATCTGGAGTGTCTCCATTAGACTATCTCGCAAATTTGAATTGGATTAAATAACATAAGATAATATATTATATTTAAATTAAATTTAATTAATTATAAATTAAAATTAATAAATAATATTAATTAAACCAGCGCGTGTTTGGCTCTTAGTTGATGGCACCAGGTCACGTGCTGGCGCGTGATTTGCAGTGTTAAAAAATTAATTCCGGTACTATCAGCGCGATTCAAACAAGCTGAAATTTTATATATAGCAGTATATATAGCAATTTTTAATCGTGTGAAAAACTATCAAACATCTATCTTTATTTTTACGGTCACTTTAATGTAAAAAGATCAAAACGTGGTACGTAATGACCCTCTTCCGATTGAGCTACATTTCTCAAAAGTTGATAGAAAGCTACGAATTTTGAATAATGCCTGTGTACCAAATTTCATGATTATAGCTCAAACCTTTTTTGCGTATAATCTTGTCTACTGGCGAGATAGTAAAAAATCAATGAAATAGCTTATATAGAAAACAAAATAAAAAAAGGAAAGATTAAAATCAACTTACCATTTTCAAATAAGATGGATTTTTAGGAGTCATCCTCCTTCAAAATAAAAATACTTAAATGATATAATAATGCTAATTAAGAAGTTAAAATAAGAATTTTGTTGTCGATAGTAGTATTATATGTATAAAATTTTTAATCTACAAAACTATTAATCAATATAATGAATTAAAAATAGATGCTGTATTTTATTTAAATTTAATATAAATATATTAAATATGATAAGAAATTGAAAAATAATTAAAATAAGTATATTAATATTATTATATTTCCACTAATAAAATATTTTGATAAAATTTTATTTTTAATTAATAAATATGTATTTTATCCTAAAGAAAATTGACATTCATTAAATTTTAGGTAAAAAAAAAAGAAAAATAAATAAAAAATATTTTAAACTGCTTCTATATAATTTAAGAATCAGTAGTGGATTATACAGTACGCGGATCTGAGCTTGTTGGGCCCCAAAAAGGCTTATTGTGTTAAAGTACAATTTTCATATTGATGAAGTTATTTTTAATTTTTAAGAAAATATTTGAATAATAAATAATGTTTCGTAAAAAAGTACCAAAAGTTGAATAACCACATTTTACATAATTTCGTTTTATTTGTAGCAAAGATGTGTAGAAAATTGCTTTACAGTTTAAAATTTTTGACCCAAATGATTTTGGAGATCCCCTTATTTCTACCACTTGTCTTGATCCGCTACTCATAGATAATAATTGTAATTTATTTGCATTTACTTACATCTTATTTTACATATGTGTATATTTTAAAGATAATTTAGATAAGATAGTATTTTTTAATTTAAATGAAATTGAACTGACACTTTATAAATGGATTCTATGTAATACATATTAGAATTAATTAAATAAATCCTATCAAAAGAGCTTTTTGAAAAAAAATATTAAGAACTATCCGTGAAATTTATTAAAATGCGTTTTTCAATATTTTATTAGTAAAATCAAACAAAGAAATAAATAAAAATAAATGCGCTTTATTTGATTAATAGGCGTTTAATTAATTTTCAAGTAATTTGGTTAATGTGTTATTTGGCAATATTTCTTTTAGTTTTGCACTGGACAGCAACTGACGTGAACTGACGACTGAATGCGTCCTCCACTCAATTCATCAGACAGTATTTATTGGCCAGGCGAGGGGCACCCGGGAATGAGTGAAGATGCGCGCGCATTTAAGAAAACCTCTGTTATTTTTACATTACAAAATAATCATTACATAAATTATAATAAATTATTTAATTAATATTAGAATTATTTTTTGAATTAACCTAATATTTATAATAATAATAATAATAAAGGAGTTTGAAAATTTTGAGTTATGAATAGATAGACAAATAGTAATTAATATTATGACAGAAAATAGGATCAAAAATATAAGTATATTTGTTTTAAATGTCTATAAATAATATTTTTTTAATGGGAAAAATAAAATAAATAATTTATAAGTATTTATATATATACATATATCCTATATGTATTATAGTATATAATAATAATAATAATAATACAGTTTATATTTAGAATTTTTTTCTTTATCTATTATGTTGAAAATAATATTTTGTTATGTATTTGTTTTTCTTTCTGAAATAAAAGAGAAAAAAAAATTCTCCATTAAATCTTCATGATGTCTTGATGATAAATTCAACCCTCCAAAAAATCGATGATTTAAGTATTTAACAAATCGATATATAAAAAAAAATCACTTCGATTCACTTATCACTGATCTATTATCAGATGGATTATTATATATTGCACTTTTTATACTTGGTGATAGTAATCGAAATAATTAATGAATTAGAAAAGTAGCGTTATCTAAATTGCAATAGTCAAATGGTGATATATATATATATATTATCATATCTACTATTTGTTACAGTTAATTAATTTATCTTGAATATTGGATTTTTATAATTATTTACTAAACGATTTTAAAAAATAATAATTTAACCATAAATTTAATAATATAATAATAATCTATATATATAAAGGAGACTGTTTGTATGTATGTATGTAATTCGTTTACTTTTTTGCTGTCATAGTTTAATATGTTAAAATGTAAGTTATTTACATTTTAACATAAAATAGAAAATATATTATTTAAGGATTAAAGAATAAAAATAGAAAGTAAATTAGTGAATATTTTAAAAATTAGACAATTTGTGGAAATTGAAATAACTAAGAAATGAGAGGTGGAGGGGATGAGGAGAGAGGTGAGAGTGTGTGAGTGTGTGTGAGCGGGAGAGAGAGAGATTTAAAGTTTATATATAGTTCTCCGTGTTGTTCATTCAAGAGCCAGGCGTGGCCCACTGACTGGCGGACTCATTTTACACAATGTATATAACTAGCAATCAAAGAATTATTATAAATTTTAACTTTTTATTTTAAATTCTAATATTCAAATATCATTTCAATTAAATAATTTATTCTAAAAGTTCTCATTTTAATTAATATAATAAAATATTTAAATCATATTTAACTTAAATTATTTTGTATTTATTCTTTCCATATTTGAATAGGTACTTCTTTTATTTTAAGGGAGGGAATTAACTATGATCTAAAAAAATTAATAAATGAACTTAATAATAAAAAATCAAATAAATCCATTAATTTAAATTAATACTATTAATGAATGTATATATTGTTAATTTATCTTTAGTTTTATCAATACTTTTATACCGTTAATTTTTATAAATTAATTTTTATAAAATGTCTCAAGTCTCTAACTTTGCATTTTCTCTAATTTTATTATAATTAAAAATATTCAATAAAAATCAAACAATGAAATTAAAATATCGAAATGAAATGATCAAGAAATATTATACTCTATTATAACATATACAATACTTATAAACTATAGGCGGAGGAAATATTAGACGATATCATTGCGGGTTCATGCCAAATCGATCAACATTAATTAAGATATTTTCATTATGACAGTATTTCGAAAAAAACCGCGAATTCAATATCTCTGTTCACTAATTATTTGTAGACTTTAGTAAAACCTACGCATGACTCAATAGATCCGGATAAACTTTTTCAAATTTTGATCTTAAAATTTATCTTGAAGGTAGTAAAGAAAGAGTAAGATGTGGAAATCAATTGTAAAATATTAGGTGACCCAGACGACTTAAATATAATAGGAGATTCGGCAATTGCAATTACAGATAGCGAGGAAAAATTAATCGAGGTAGGAAAAGAGATGAGGTTTGAAATTAATAATGATAAATAAATATATTTAGAAACATACAGGAGCAGTATTAACATACAAAATGTAGAATTTGAATATGTAGAAAAATTGAATGTAATCACGAAGGATAATAATATTTGAGAAGAATTGAAATCGAAGTTGCAATCGGAAAACGCCTGTTATCATGCAGTAAAGAGGCTTATCTCATCAAAATTATTATAAAAGGGAATGAAAATTAAAATATATAAAACAATTATTTTGTCTGTTGTATTATATGAGTGTTAGACATGGTCTATGATCTTTGGAGATGAGAGTGGATTCAGAGAATAGGATTCTCCCCAGCATTTATGGGCCAAAGAAAGATGAGTACATCAGGGAATGACGTACGAGAGATGGAACAGAGGCTCAGGATAAGGACACTTGGAGAAATGTGGTTGTAGCTGCCAAGAACTTTCGAGTACCGTTGAGCCACGCATGGTCTATGACCCTGGGAGATGAGAGTAGATTCAGATTATTCTTTCCAGCATTTATTGGCCAAAGAAAGATGAGGTCACCGGGGACACTTGGAGAAATGTGGTTGTAGCTGCCAAGAACTTTCGAGTAGATAGATATAACATATTCAATAATAATATCTTATCTTATTATGCTAGCTAAAATTGTATATATCTATATATCTATATATCTATATATCTATTTATCTATAACCATTGGTTCTCAAAAACCGCTCTAACGATTTTTTTCAAATTCACACTAGATATAGTATTTATAAAGAAAAATTGAGTTTTATTGATCACATCTCTTGAAACTTACAGCTTCATTATTAATTTCTTAATTAAAAATTATATATGGGTGTGACGTCATCAATTTTACTTCAATATTTTTTTTATATTTAAAATATTTTAAAATAAAATAAATTTCGAAATAAAATTAAAAATATTTATTTTTAATAATATATATATATATATATATATATTTATTAATCTTAATTAATTAATTATTAACAAAAAAATACGGTTGGTTGATTCCCGCTTTTTTTTAAATGAATTGTATTAACATTTTTTTATATATTTAAAATATTTTAAAATTCATTATTTAATTTCAAAATAAAATTAAAAATATTTATTTTTAATAATATATATATATATATTTATTAATCACTCTCAAAAAAAACAAAAACAAAAACAAAAAAAACATATAATTCTTGCAAAGAGATTAAAAATGTCATTTTAATGCTCGGTATCCCAGGTATTAATATTACCAGCCAAACCCAATAATAATGAATCATTTTTTTTAACTTAAGTACCGAGCCGAGGCTCGGGGTCCCGGTACTATATAATTAATTTACTAAATAAATTAAAATATATTTTAAATAATCACACAATAAGAAATGAATGTTTTATGTTATACATTGTTTGAAACAAAATGGATGAAAACCTTTTACTAATTTCAACCAAATACTATGTACCACTCGGGGGTACAGGGGGCGGAGCCCCCGTCTAGATGTGAAGAGCGACGAAGGAGCTCTGAGCAGCTAGTATAAAATAAATAATAGTAAAATGAAAAAAGTTTCAAAGAAATTTAATGTTCTAATTAATCATTTGGAAAATTCTTTAAATACTAACTATCTTTTTTTTAATTGGCATTGAATAAGGAATGTGTTGGTATTTAGTTTTCATAAAGTGTTTATTTTTCGTTAAGTTTCGGATTATATTTCACAACTCTTTTGAAGATCATACTTTTTTGAAATCATTTTTTTTTTTTTATTCAAGTTTTACTTTTTTCTCTTATGAATAAATGTTTCTTTGCTTTTTTTGGCAGGTGTTTTTTCCGAATTACAATTTTATAAACATATATATATATATATATATATATATATATATAAAGAAAGAAAAGAATAAGAGAGAGAGAGAGAGAGAGGCAAAATCGTGCAGAGAATCCTTCTGTCGTTGTGGCCGCCTGGGAGAGAATCAGCTAACATATTATTCTAAAGAGAGTGGGACGTGTCTCAAATATTTATAGCTTTCACAGAAGAACTCGGAAATCTTGAATTTAAATTAATATATATATATATATATATATCTAAATCTCTCTCTCTCTCTCTCTCTCTCTGTGTGTCTAAATATATATATATATATATATAAATGTAAAGAGATATTTATATAATACAAATATTGAAAAAATGTTAAGAAATATCTTTCCGTTTGGATCAACAAAAGTTGGCGATTTCTTTTTTTTTACTTTTTCTTATGTATGATTTTTATCTCATTCAAAATATGTTTCTTAACCTCTATTTTATTATTATTAGAGAAGAGATAATAATTTTGATAAGTCTTCTATGATATTTATGATATGCTTATCAAGATAATAACCAATATTGAATAAGGTTATTTTGATAATATAAGGATATAATCTCATTTGACATTGATTCACTTGATTCTTATTGATATTTATGTAAATATATGAATAAATGGTAAAATAAGAAAGTTTTGCCTGTTTAGTTTATACTAATGATTTAATAGATTATATTACACTTTTTTTCCTCAAACTATACCCTCAAATTACATATTTTCTAAATAGTCACAGGAGCCCTGAATTATTTAAAATAAATTATAATTAATTAAGAACCTATGTATTTTAAACTCTACATATATATTAATTATATTTATATGTTCCAGGATGTTATTTAATCTAATTAATAAAATAGAAATTTATTTATTATTTATTTATTTGTGTTAGAAATTATATAAATTATTAGCTGATGATATTAATATCATCATTGATTAAATAATTTAATAAATGTTATCTTGTAATTTTATTTAAAAAAATATTATTTTTTACAGTTCTATTTATCACATTCAGATGGCGTGAGGAACATAAAATAGTATAATTTTAAGATTCTGAAAAATTTTCATACTTTTGTTTTTAATATTAGTAAAATTATTTTTTAGAAAATGTTAAATTTTACAGAATTCAAATTCATTTTTTTTTTTTTTTATAATTTATTTTATTACTTTTTCTGGTTAAAGTTAATCTGGTTAATGTATTTTTTTTAAATAAAAGACTTCAATTTAACATAATAGGAAAAAATATATAATATTCATAGCTATTATATGAATTTATTAATATAATTTTCGTAAAAAGTTTTTATTTTATTTTTAATTTAAAAAATTAGGTATGTCACATTTCTATACATACAAAGGAATCGACTTATTGTTAGTTGCATAATCTCAAGGAGTAAAAAAATATTTCACTGTTACTGATATGTATCGTGTAGAACAAAACAAATGTCTTTATTTCTTTGTGAAAAATAATTTTTTAAATGTTGATCAATGGTTAAATATAAAATATGTTAAGTTTAATCATTTTTAGAATTATTTTTCTTAATTTAGTGAATCAACTGTAAAAGGGAAAAAAATTATTATAGAAAATAATTAAATTTATTTAATAAAAAAAAAAAAAAAAAAAAAAAATTAAATGAATTAAAGAAAAAAATAAGTTGGTAATTGGAGACTTGATTCGACCATGAACTTTCTATTTCGATCATGTCAGTATAATATTTTGCTGGTTAGCAAAGATAAATAGATTAAATTATCATCTTTTTATACTGACATAGTCCTTTTGTTATTACTAAGCACTTTAAATGAAAAAAAGCAAAAAACATTTTTATACAATTATTATATTATACATAAGTTTAAATATAACATCTTATCAAAAAAAAAAAAAAACAAGATAAATAATAAAAATTAAAATTGAATTCACATTTTTTTAATTTATTTTATTTACAGAAATGGTTACTTTTTTCTAAATCCTAATTTTAAAATTATTAATGTCAACAAAATTGAATGTAATAATGAAAATTAATTCCTCCAGTCTAAATGAATAATACAATAAGATTTCTTTTTACATATGACGTTAATTTATTTGTTTATTTGTTAAATGATTGATTTATTATTTTTTAAATTTAATCCTTTAAACAATATGTATAAATTCATGCATTTAATCTATCCATATTAATGAACATTCATGAAACAGATGATGTTTTGGATTTTGGAAATTTTAATACCAAGAGATTATAAACTTGTTTTTGAATGAATTTTATTCATCAAAAGCGGCCGATCCTTGCAATATTCATCAATATTAATTTATTGACATCAATTCAAAGTAATTAAATTCGAGATAGGAATAAAAGCCCGTGAAAAGATAAAATTCAAATACATTTAACAAATTAGAAAAAGAAGAAAAAAAAAAGAAATAAAAGCGCAAACCATGTATATATACAATTTATTTAATATAAATTTATTTGGAAAAATTCAATTTTAATTTTCTCTAAATATTATGTTTAAATCAAAAATAAAATTAAATTTTTAAATATAATTTTTTTTTTTATTTTCCGATTTAGATCTACATCTGCCCATTTTTGGGCAACAATAAATCGTTTACAATCATATTTCCAGCAATAATAAATGATATTGAAGGGAAGGGAGAAGTAGGGAGAAATAGGAAGTACTCGGCTCGGCTATTTGCCTGATAGAGTAGGATAGGAGGACATCTCTCAATTTGGGGTTGAGTGAAAGAGGTGGCAATAGGATAGGAAAGAGTAAAAGAAAATCTGCTGAAGACACAGATTACAAAAGGGAAATTGATGGGAAATCGGAAGGAACTATAGCTTAGATCAGAGAAGAGTAAGAATTATAAGATGTCGATTGGTTTAAGTCGTTTAAGTCTTCGTCCGTTAACCTCGTTGTTTGTCTTTGTCGTTTTGGTGGTTTGTCAATTTCTGTCGATACTTTGAACAGGTGTTTTTAATGTAGGGACTTTAAGGTCTCTATGTCGAATTCTAAGGGGAAGGTACCGAGGCGCATTGGTCATTATGCGTAGAATATTGTTTTGGGTCCGGTGTATTTGGTTTATATTAGAAACACTAGCGGAGCCCCATAACTGAACACCGTATGTCCAAATTGGTTTGAGGATTGAATTGTAAATGAGGAGTTTGTTTGCTAAGGTCATTTGAGAGTTTCGTCCTAAGGTCCAGTAGAGTTATCTAAGTTTCGAGTCAATTTGTTTTTGTTTTTTTGATCTTATATGCGTCTCTCAGATTAAACGTCTGTCTAATCACGTGCCCATCCACCATCATTGCAACGCAGAGGTGGTATATGGTTGGTCTGTTTTTTAATTTTATTAGTCCTTTTCCAAAGGGAGTAATCGGTAGAAATGGTTGGGGTAAGGTTTTTAAGGAAGCTTTTTAGAATCTGTCGTTTTTTTCATTTATGAAATCAGTAATAGGCTTTTGCTTAACATTTCTCTAGTAAATATTGGACTTTCTCTCAGTCTCTTCTTTCTTGAATTGACGTTTTGCCATCCCTGTGACTCGTTAGATGCGTCCTCACTGACGGCGTTTACAGTTGAACTCCTTTCCATTATGTCTTTCTCGTGGTGGAGAATGCATATGCCGTGAAATCTTCTATTACAGTGGTTACACTTATAGTTTTTCGTGTGTTTATTGCTACGAGTAGCTTGCAATAAGCACATTTAAACATAAAAAGACTTGGGATTTTTTTTTTAATCCTTCTCTTATTGTTTATAATTTATTATTCATTCATTCATTCATTCAATTTATTAAGAATTCGAGAGGGGGGGGGGAGGCTTATAACTTTCTTCTGCTCTTACTAGGCCTGACCGCGGAGATTTGGTGGGGAAGGGCAGGGCCCTGGTGTAGTGTGAGGAGGGAGGGAGAGGAGAAACAAGTTGGAGAATCGGGGAGAGAATTAACTATGTATAATAGAGATAAATGTATTTATTTTTTTTTTTTATGAAGAGTAGTAATTAATTATGAATTACTTCAAAATTATTCTTAATGAATCCCAGATTATATTTAATTATATCAAATAAGGTAAATGCATTTGAAATTATGTTAAAATAAAATAAATTAATGACTTCACAAAGAAAAGGGGGAAAATTTCATACAATTCCTCCCTTGTTTAGGGCTCACCCAATAACCAGCAGTTCTAATATGCACCCAGCTGGATCCGCCGACAAAAACCGCGTCGGGCAGTATAACTTTCGTTTTAGGAAACGTTGTTGTTTCACGAGGATTCGTAATTAAACGGGAACGATCAATTGCACGACCGCTGCTCACTTCCTTCGATGGCTCAATATTCAATCAAATAGAATTTAATCTTTGATCACATAATTGAAATTTAAAAATATATAATATTCACGGCTATCAAATAAATTATTTTGTAACATTTTCACTTTAATAAAATAAAAAAAAAAAACAATATATAAATTAGGTATATTTCATTTAACTACGTTTATATGTACATATATTATAAAGGAAAGAACACGGTTGCATAATCTCAAGGAGTAAAAAAAAAATATAACTTGGTTAAGAGGTTGTAATCTGAAAAACATTTTATTTATTTCTTTTTGTAGGATTTTTAATTTGCTTGGTAATATATATTTATATTGATTTTTTTTTTAAATTTTCTTTTTCTTTATAATTAAACATTAGATCACAGTAAATAATATTAAAAATCTAATAATTATTATTTAAATTAAGACTAAAAAAAGGTTGAAGGTTTTAAGGTGAAGTACCGGGACCCCGAGTCTCGGCTCGGTAATTAAGTTAAAAAAAAACAATTCTTTATTATCGGGTTTGGGTGGTAATATTAATACCTTATTCACCTAATCGCCATTTAAATAATAACATACAAACAGAAAAGTAGGCGTGTTGATATAAAATATATACCTGGGACACCGAACTATCGCTCGACCCTTTAACAAATTTATACAATTTATTATTATATAGTTTAAAAATTTTACAATTTTACAAGATTATCCTCATTAAGAAAATTATGTACTTTTGTAAAATTACTCTTAATTGTAGCCCTTACTTTTTTAAGATTGGAGAGTTTCACGTTATTAATTTTCATTTACCCTCGTCGCCAATATAATAGATTTAATAAGGACTGAGCAATTATTTTAGTTTAATATATTTATTTACTTTTTGGTTGCCAAGCACAATACAAAAACATAAACGTAATCATTCAATATTATGATAAATACATATATACATCAAATTGGGTTCATGAATCCGCGACGGCTGATAAGAGAAAGTGTAAAACAGAATTCGTTCAGAATAAAATATAGATATAAAATTACACTAAAAAATTAAATATTTAATAAAACAAAAAGACTTAATATTATACTAAGAGATAATAAAGAAATTATAAAGTTATTGTTGGTTGTTATAAGGTATCGTTATAAATATTATAAATAAAATGAAATTTAATTTATTGAGCAATTGCAATTTTTCTTAAATATAAATATGGGTCGACCACTTATCTGTTATTTAATCAATAAGGAGTTCGAGGTGCACTGGGACTTCACATGACGATTCTTAACCAAGAATTTCTTCAAGGTATCGGGTCTTCCGATTACTTTAGCCATTTCTTTATCTCGTCCACAAGTTGTATTACAAAGGTCTCTCTAGAATGTTCCCTATCTTTGTAATTATATTAAAAAAAGGCCTTTATATGCGTATATGCTACAATATTTAAAGAAATAAATTTCCCATTGTTATATTTTACCCTAAACTCTCAATTCCTGATAAAATGACATAAATAATGATAGTATCTACATATATCTTTGTATTATGTATCATTCATTCTCTTAGCGTCTTTCAAAACATTACTTTGCATTAATATTATCACACTCACACTTTGAGAAATAATAATTATTTCCTTTCTTATGAAGGAATGTATATTTAATAAGATTTAATACTATAATATACTATAATATTCCTCTACACACATACCCCAATATCATGTTTAGATATAATACATATAAAATATTAGTATGTATGAGAAAATAACTTCTTTCATTAAATGAAAGTAATAAATCTTAATTTTCTCGATGTTAATTAAACTTTGATATACCTATATATATATATATATATATATATATATATATATATATATATATATATATATATATATATATATATATTGTATAAATTAAAATATTTGAGATAATTATTTATAACGCATAATTTTAAAAATGTTAATTAGAAAAAAATAATTAAAAATTAATAATAAAAACACGAATTGATAAATTATAATTAAATGAAAAACTGCTTAATTTGACAAAAATATTATCTATCTACAAAACCACAAATACATAGAAATATATAGAGAATAAATATAAATCAATATATAAATATTCCATTTTATCTAAAAAAATTGATATATAAATATATAAAGTATTTTAAATTTATATGCATATATTCTACAATCTATCTGATAGAATTTTCAATAAATACTTTCTTTCTTTCAATTTATTTATGTAACATGTTGATTTGATTTAAAGTTGCATTTTCATTAAAAATTATAATTTTCCATGATTCGAATTTCAATCAATTCAGTTATATTAAATTTTAGTTTCTGTGATATCAATTCATTTACGTTGGTTTGCCAAATAATATTTCCGTATATTCCACTTGAAAGATTGTTATTAGACAAATTCAAATGAAAATTCTCATTGAAAAAGCTTCGAACTTTTTAGACAAAGTTTAATTAATTTTCCTCTTTGGCAAAAACATTTGAAAAGAGGAAAGAAATTATTTTACATTCTGCTTTTCCTCCATCCTCAAGTATAATACTAGTAATAAATATACATATATATTATAAATATATCTGTATTTTTACATTTTATTTTCTCTGAATTTCTATTAGTTCCTATTTTTTATTCTTATATTCTTATGGTCTTTATTCTTTTACGTCTTCCCCATGAAACACATTACTTATTGTTTAGAAGAAAAGAGAACGTTACACTTGAATTTTATCAGTTTAAGAGGTCTTTGATCATAATGATATCAAACCGTAGTGAAGCATGGGTACTTTTTGATAGTATAAAATAATTTTTGCAAAGTGGTAGGTGTGTGTGTGTTTGTTTTTATGTGAATAGTTTAGATCAAAAACAAATAAGTTGACCTGTGGCCAGGTCCGAACCGAGCGACGTTTTGAAGTAAATTAATTTCCAGCTACAGAAACAATTTCAAATAATTTTAATATACGATCTATTAATGTAATAATAAACAGTTATGGATATAACATAAATATTTTTAATTTTATTATATTTATAATTAATATATAAGTAGTAGCTGGCTGATGTCATATAATTTTAAATTAAGAAAAAACTAATGAAGATGATTTTTCCCGAGGATAAAACCAATACAAAATGCATGATTCGTGAAGATATGTAAAAAATCTCCACATGTGAAATTTGGTGTGAACACAATACATCCCTTACTATCGTCGGTCGGTAAAAATTGAATAATATTGGGTTTATTCACGGATGATATTATTATTTATGTAAACCGAGACATTTTTATCACCCGGAAGAATTTTTGCGGGGACACTGGGACAGAATACACATAAGCATAAGCAAAATGATCGTATGGGATTTGTAAGTCAGCTAAAGAATAAGAATATTTGATCTATCAAAATTAAAAAAAATTTTAGGAGATCTAATTTTATTTATTTATATAAAATAAGTTGTGTGTACCACATGTTTATAATTAACAAAAATTATACATTAAGTTAATTTTTTAAATAAGCTTAACTCTATTTTATTTCTTTCCAAATATGATTTATCAGTACAGTAAAAGTCCATTAGTCCGGCATCCAACAGTCCGGAATGCCCGATAGTCCGGCATCGCTCCGGAAAATTGTAAAAATTTTGGTTTTCTCCAAAAGTGTGTCTTTAAAGCAAATAAAAACGCTCGAGAGCTATTCCCCTTTTGTGATAGGTAAATTTTCAAAACCCAGGGCTTTTAAGAATGCACATTTGCCTGTCCAATACGATGCTCAATCAAATGCGTGGGTGACTGCGTCCTCTTTAAAGACTGTGTTTTTCACCACTTTGTGCCTGAGGTCAAGGAATCCTTCAAAAGCCTTGGTCTACCAGAAGAAACTAAAGCCATCCTTCTTTTGGACAATTGCAAAGCCCACCTGCCAGTAGATGAGTTAGTTTCTGGGAATATTGTTGCTACTCTGCTCCCACTTAACATAAAATCTTGGATTCAGCCCATGGACCAAGGGGTTATTCAAAATTTTAAATGCTTTCTAGAAGGTCTTTTATTCAAGGCCTGTTAAATGCCGACTGTGACTAGCTACAGTGCTTCAGAAATTATTGATTACCATATCATTAGAAATAAATTTTATACTAAACGCCAAAAGTCAAGAAAACAAAAAGACATTCGTGACTTTTATAAATCAAAGTGTAATATTTTTTACAGTACGTGTACATACATTATATGAAATGTAAAATAAACTTTGTGGTATGTATTTGCATACTATATTTTTAGTATAATTATTAATCTAATTGTTCTTATAATTACCGCCCGATAATCCGGAATTTCCGGTAGTCCGGCACCGAGCTGGTCCCGAACGTGCCGGATTATAGGACTTTTACTGTACAATGATAAGAAAAAAAATTGATAATTTATTAATATTAAATTATTATTGAGTATAGATATATTCGATTACAATATATTTACGTATATTCATATGAAATAATTTCCATAATAAAAAATATAAAATATTTTTATATTTGGTAAGTTAAAAAGAAATAATAATGAAAAAGAGTTTTATTTTTATAATAGATATGATTTTTTTTTTGTCATGTTTGCATTTTAATTTTAAATTGAGAAATTATAATAATAATTAATTCTACCTATTTAGTAAAATATTTAAAATATATCAAAGTTTAAATTATGAAATTGTACCTATATTTCAAAATGAAAATAAAAAGTTAAAGAAAATAATCGCGATATTCAATTATTTTTTTATTAGTAATTAAATTAAAAAAAAAACAATTGAATATTTAATAGGGCCTCCTCCTTTCCCCATAAATTAGCCCTTCCAATCCTCGCCTTCCGAAATTTAGAAAAAGTAATAATAAAGAAAGTTTGCCTTAAAAAAAAAATAAATAAGGCGTTTGGTCTGTAGCCTCTTTGATTTTTTGGATTTCGAAATGAAATCGCGACATTCGGGGCAACCTGAAAGAAAACCTACCTGGTAAGGGAGTGCATAGCCTCCATCAATAGGCATGGAAGGGCCATGCGCTCAAAAGGTAACCAACAATTTGTTCCTGTTCAGGCTAATCCCATTTCGGAACTGTGCTGAATTACCTTCCCGAATTCCCGTTCATCCAATCCACCTCAAATACACTCTCAGTAATACAAAATGGCACAATTCAGACCTGACATGCAATTCATGCAATCCATTCCTTAAATAATAGCATGGCATTTGTTTTATCCACCCACATTTTATTTATTTATTAATTCTAATCTAATCTATGAATTAGTAGGATGAGAACATGCATGGATTTAGAAGGCAACCACCTGAAAATTCCTAACAACTATATATATATATATATATATATATATATACTAGCTGCCCCGAGCGCCTTCGGCGCTCTCCGCACCTAGACGGGGGCTCCGCCCCCTGTACCCCCCCGAGTAAAAGGTTTTCATCCATTTTGTTTCAATCAGTATATTACATAAAACATTCATTTCTTTTTGTGTTCTTTTATTTAAAATACATTTTAATTTAATCACTAAATTAATTATATATATTATTATTGTATATGTTATATCTATCTATCTATGTGACTCTAAGGAACTCGAAAGTTCTAGGCCGCAGCAACCACATTTCTCCAAGTGTCCCTATCCTGAGCCCTTGTCCCATCTCTCTTACGTCCCTTCCTACACGTCCTTGGTCTTCCAAGCGGACGTTTTCCAATCCAAAATCTTTTTCCTCTCCCATTCTAGCCGCGTCCCCTGCCTATCGCAGCTTTTTCGCTTTTATAACCCTAACTATTTCTGAAGATGCATAGAGGTCATGCAATTCCTCGATGTGCAGTCTCCGCCATTCCCCGGTGACCTCATCTTTCTTTGGCCAATAAATGCTGAAAAGAATACTCTGGATCTACTCTCATCTCCCAGGGTCATAGACCTTGCGTCCCACCCATATAATACAACAGGCAAAATAATTGGTTTATATATTTTAATTTTAATTCCTTTTGATAATAATTTTGATGAGATAAGCCTCTTTACTGCATGATAACAGGCGTTTCCCGATTACAACTTCGATTTAAATATATATATTCTTCTCAAATATTATTATCCTTCGTGATTACATTCAATTTTTCTACATATTCAAATTCTACATTTTGTATATAGATTTTGTTACTAAATATTTTTTCTTATCACCATTAATTTCAATCTGAATTAGAAGAAAATTATAAATTACCTCCTCTTCCAGCCCATTTACCTATCCAGGCATCTTAATTTCTTAACACTCCGTTTTTTTAAATTTAAAATAAAAGGAGATAAATAGTTTTAAATTATATTCGAATGGTCTATTATATTCTATATATCAGTATTTTTTTCTGAATTTAATACCAACTTGATTTTCAAAATGTTCCATTCGTTATCCATATGATTGATTACATGTGTTAAAATTTAAAAAAATTCAAATATTCTAATTTTTAAATTTAAATACAATTGAATATTATTTTTTATTAATATCATATCAAAAAAGAGAATTTATTAAAAATTAAAAATAAAAAAAGAAGCCTATTAATAAAAAAATATAATAGAATACAATAATTTTGATTTAAAACAAATTTTAATTTTAAAAAAAAAATACTCAATATAAAAAAGACATAAATTTAAAACATCTCGTAATATCATTTGTCTAAAAAACATATTTTAATTAACCAAGAAATCATTTTTGCACTTAAAATATATTTGTAATTAATAATTGAAACAAAAACAAAAATAATAAAATTTTGTCATTTTAATTGAAGTTTTGAAAATATTTTTGTATTGATAAAAGTTTAAAAATAATATATTCAGTTTTTTTAAGCTTTCACTTTCAAATAGAAAAAAGAAGAAATATTCAATTATATAGAAAGAATAAATAAAAATTAAGTTAAATATGATCTAAATATTTTATTAAATAAATTTAAATGAGAACTTTTAGAATAAATTATTTAATTTAATTGATATTTAAATATTAGAATTTAAAATAAAAAGTGAAATATTATAATAATTTTTAAATTCTGAGCAATATGCAGACAAAAACCTTTTTTTATATATAGATAGTCGAGCTGGGGATGGCATTATGGGTTTTTCCAAAAAGAGAAAGTTACCTTCCCCCCGAGGCCCTAGTAGGGATTAATTTAATTATTTATTATATTTCAAAGGAATATTTTAATATCATTTTAAATGAATGAATGAAAATTCAAATTTTATATAGTTTTTTATATATGTTTATTTATGCAGAAAAAATTAATTGACATAATTATTAATTTAATAAAATAAAATTTAATTTAATAAAATAAAATTTAATTTAATAAAATAAAATTTAATTTAATAAAATATTAAAATAATAAAAATTAATAAATTTAAAAAAAAAAATATATAATACTTAAAGAAAAAAATGTGCCTTTGCAAGTTTCGAACTCAGGGTTGCACCCTGCACCCTGAGTCATAAGAAGACGCGCTAGCTCGCTCGGCCAGAAACCGCTTTTGTTTGGAAGCTTCTTATAAGGGTATATATAAGATTTCAAATTTTTGCCACCAGCGCCTCTATGAGCTAGTATGGTAACTAAACTATTTTTAATTAATTAGCATTTCCTGGACACACCTTACCAATTAGCGGTTTTCTAAAGGAAGTCTGACATGCCCTGAGACCTACTGAATATACATAAAAAATTTCATAAGAATCGGTCAAGCCGTTTCGGAGGAGTATGATTTCAAAGTTTTGTGACACGAGAATTTTATATATAAGATATATATCAAAAAATAGCCACCCTCCCAGTATAACGCATCGAAACCTACTAATTCTAAAAATACCTTTGTCTCTTCTGCCTCCTTTATCAATGCTTCTTCTTGAAAGATGTACTCTGAAATTCCCTAATCTCACTAAATTCGGTCATATAATTTAATAATATATTTCTCTATAATCTCCTAATGAATATTATCAAAAGCAAAAAATCATTGTAATTGAATTCTACTTTCTATATTATATTAAACTTTACTTTAAATATTATATTTCCATTATCTATTTTAAAGTGCGCCATGCTAAATAAATAACGATTATGACTTACATTTGGAGAGCTGTATTTCAATCATTTCATCGTCATGAAGAATGGAGAAGATAATCAAGAATTCAAATCAACATTCAGTAGCAGGAACGAAGATGGAAACATGAAATAGAAGAAGAAAAATAACTTATTAGTTTAGAATCAATAAATAAATTTAAATTGAATTAAAAATAAAATTAATAATAAATACTGACCTCGGAGTTAATAAAGGGTTGATATTTCTCGCAGATTAAACTCGAAGAACAGCTCGTAGACTTGAATGGATGCCCATCACTCTCGCCTCGATAAAGAAAAAAATAATTAAGATTAGATATTTATATTATATACAGGAAATAAAAAAATAAGATACAAATAAATAAATAAATAAATAATATTAATAGGATTAAAAAAGTGTATAGATTTTTAAAAATATTATCTTATTTCTGTAATATATTAAAATACTAAAATTATTTTACATACTATATTATAACTATAATGATTATAATAAGTTATAATACGTATTTAATAGACATATAATAAAAATATCTTAGAAAACATCAGAAAACTAATTATGATTATATTATTAATTTCACGAAGATTTTATTCTGTTTCATTGATACGAGTATATACGAGTAGGTAATAGAAATATTATTCAAATATTATTCAAAAGTGTTATATTTATAATATGAAATTGACAAAACAATATTCATATGAGATTGGAAAGGAACGGTGTGAGCGATAATGAGATTAGAAAGAATATATAGATTATAAAATATTTAAATATTATATTTATTATTATATGAATATAAGAAATTTATATTTTTTTGATTTATAATTATATTATATGAATTTTGAAAATAATCAGCACATGTTCCTATTTTTTAAATAAATAAGTTTTAATAGGATTAATATATATATATATATATATATTGAAATTTAAAAAATATTTCAATAAATATATTTAAAGAAAAATAAAATTTTGTATATGATTTTTTAATTTTTAAATAATTTTAATTTAACTTTTAATAAAATTTAATTAATGAGATCTGATAGAATATTTAAGATTAATTCTTTTCAAAGATTTGAATAAAAAATTTATAAATTTATTTGGGTATATGAATAAAAAATTATAAAAATGCACTTTATAAAATTTAATTTTTATTGAAATATTTTTTTTTTAAAGTTCACTAATCTTCCTTTTAATTAATAAAAATAAATAATAAAATTACAATTAATTCTTGATTAGCGAGTGATTAAGGGATGGTTTCAGTGGAGAGGCCGTTCAGGGTCCCACACTCATCAGGGAAGGGGAACTGAATCACTGAATACGTTCGAGTCGGCCAGCCGGCAGGCGGTCAGTTCAGGCGGAGGAGGGGCATGGAGAGGGGCGAGCGGGGAGTGCTCTACTGCAAATTATTTCAAATAAAATACATATTAGAATAAAATAAAATAAACAAATATTAATTTTTAACATTAATGGTGTTTTAGAATACATTATAAATCGAATCAATAAGTTTAATTCTATTAATTCTATTAAACCAATAAGCTTCATTTTACTCAAAGATCTTAATGAAAATTTAAAAAAAAAATTATAAATAAATCAGTAAGAAGTTCATTAATGAAATTATCATATTTTGAAAAAAAAACAAATAAAAAAAAAACAAGAAGGTGGCGTATTAATGTAAATGGTTCAATTTAAATTTAAAATTGTTTGCCGAATGTGATATAATTTTAATTTAATGTAAATATATTTCATAAAAAAGAGGGTAAATGGTAAGAATTGTTCTTATCTTGGTTGGGATACGGTATAGTAAGTCTGCATGTCATTTCGAAGATATCGACGAGTTATGCTTTTCTTTGCTGTGTTCTTAGCAAATTACGTTAAACAATTCTTTTCTAGTATGAATTTCTATTTTAATTCTAAAAAAAAATTAGTAAGTAATACATTAGTTACATGCCCAATTAACATTTTATATATCTCAACCTTCTTTGGTTCCAGTATATTTTTCAGTTGGAGCAACTATTTCCAAAATTTGTTTTTATATATGCAAATTAATTCATAAATCTAGTCCAGTTTTTTCTAAATTTTTTCAATTTGGTTTTTAAAAAAATAAGTTGACCTGTGGCCAGGTCCGAACCTACCGACGGTTTGAAGTAAATTAATTTCCAGCTACAGAAACAATTTTCAAATAATTTAAATATATCTTTTAATGTAATAAAAATCAGATAGGCATATAACATAAATAATTTTAATTTTATTTTATTTAGAATATATATATATATATATATATATGTAAAACCAGGCTGTGACGTCATGAATAGCTGGATGACGTCATATAATTTTAAATTAAGAAAAAACTAATAAAGATGATTTTTCTCGATAATAAAATCAATACAAAGTGCATGATTCGTGGTGATATGTAAAAAATCTCCACATGTGAAATTTGGTGTGAAAACAATACCTCCCTTACTATCGTCGGTCGGTAAAAAGTAATCGAACCTGAATTACATAATTATTTAGGATATTGCAATAACTATTTCACTAGAATCTGTTAACTTAAGTTAAGTCTCACCTAATATCTGTGATTTTATACTTTTTAGCAGTTTTCTAAAAGTCTTCTGCAATGATTTGGATTTAACTTGCTCAATTGATTTCAAATCAAGTTATCAATATTCAAATAAAGATGTATATTTTCCACTTGTAGTAGTCTGCAAGGATCTAATTGGCAATTATTCAAAATGACTTTTTTCTAAGTAATTTTAAATGACTAACATGATCACATTGTTATTAATAATAGATGATGGAAAATAAAATGATAAGTCCTTTGATGTCGTGTGATGCCATATTTATTTTCTTAATAAATTAATTCCAATTAAGTAATAATTTTAATATTTGTTATTTAAATAAAAATGCATAAGTAAAAAAATAAAAATAATTTTAAAAATCAGTTTATTAATCCATTTGAAAGGGCAAAGGCATTATGTCTGATGATTAAAGCAAAAAATGAAACAAAAGAAATATTTTAATCATATTATTTTTCCAACGGGAAGCTATCATATGATTAAAACATCTCATTAGTAAAAAAATATTAAAATTAATTACATTCATTTTTCTAATCTATGTATTGTGTATATGTAGTGTATATAAAACAGATTTGTATGTAGATTGTTTAGAATTTAAAAATGTTTAGATACATATTATTATTTTTCATCCATGGACGTTGTTGCTAAATATTTTCAATGTAGACAAGATTACGCAAAAACGGTTTGAGCTAGAATCATGAAATTTGGTAGTACAAGGGCATTATTCAAAATTCATAGTTTTCTATCAACTTTTGAGAAATGTAGCTCAACCGGAAGAGGGTCATTACCTACAACGTTTTGATTTTTTTTCCTCTAAAGTGACCATAAAAATAAAGATATATGTTTGATAATTTTTCACTTGATTAATAATTGTATAAAACTGCTATATATTTAGAATTTCAGCTTCAATGAATCGTTGAAAGTACCAGAATTAATTTTTTAACACTGCAAATCTCACGCGCCAATACGTGACATGGTGCCATCAACAAAAAGCCAAACATGCGCTGGTTTAATATTTATTATTTATTAATTTTAATTTATAATTTAATTAAATTTAAATATAATATATTATGTTATTTAATCCAATTCAAATTTGCGAGATAGTCGAGTGGAGACACTCCAGCTAATTTTTCTAATGTTTCTAAATCACACAACTTTAAAACTAATCAACATATTTTAGTTCTGTAAAAAATAGTATGTAGTAATAAGTTGACCTGTGGCCAGGTCCGAACCGACCGACAGTTTGAAATAAATTAATATCCAGCTACAGAAACAATTTCAAATAATTTTAATATATCTATTAATGTAATAAAAAACATATAGGCATATAACATAAATATTTTTAATTTTATTTTATTTATAATATATATGTAAGACCAGGCTGTGACGCCATGAATGGCTGGATGACGTCATATAATTTTAAATCAAGAAAAAACTAATAAATATGATTTTCCCGAGGATAAAACCAATACAAAGTGCATGATTTGTGGTGATATATAAAAAAAATCTCCTTTGGTGTGAAAATAACCCTTCCCTTCCTATCGTCGATCGCTAATACTACCACTTCCGGTTCACGGATTTGCACCAAAAGTTAATCCATTCATCCCACTGATGCATTAAGTAAATATACCAAATTTCATCAAAATCGGTTGAGCCGTTCAGGCTGTACACATCTATACGGACGGACAGACGGACAGACGGACGGACAGACATCATGCTAAAAATACTTTTTTCTGTTTAGAAAATGCATGATTCGTGGAGATATGTAAAAATCTCCACATGTGAAATTTGGTGTGAAAACAATACCTCCCTTACTATCGTCGGTCGGTAAAAATTTGTGAAATTATCCTCCTGTCCCGTAAATTCATCAAATAAAGATTCAATTCGTTCGTAATATGCCCCGTTATCAGGGAAAGTGCGGACTACTTGCCTTTTGTTACAATTTGTTATATTAAACATATTTTTGAATATAATTGTATATTTCTATCAATACAAATTGGTTAGTAAAGTAAATAAACTTTTTATTAGTTCAAAGTCAAACAACTGATCCGCATTTAACCAATGTGTTGACGTTTCGATCCTCATCAAGACTTTGGTTTTGTTGTTTTTTATGTATGGAGAACGATAATAAATGGTATATGTTCATTACATGTATTATACATGTATATTTCCTGAAAGAGAAAGATTGAAGCTACTGTTAACTTTTTTTTTGAACACTTCGCATGTATTGCGAGGTACATACTTCTACCAGCTAAAACCCCTCCCTTGGCCAGTTTCCAAAATCCCCCCCCCCCCCCCCGGGGACCGCCATGGGCATTACTTCAGGGGAACGGTTAACTTAAATTATATATTTTATGTTTATAATAATCACATATCATTCATCTTCAGGTGCAAAAAAATAAAATCATTCAAATTCTTGAAGAGGATCTTGATACGGGATGGAAACGTTTAAACATTGGTTGGAAAAAGAAGTTAGAGAGTTTAATTTCTAAAGATGTCCGATGACTACTCATCCATTATAAATAGATAATACATTTTCTAATCAAATTATATAACTATAAAACTTTGAAATTTAGATTTCTCATTAAATCAATTAATTGAATTTAGAAATTAAAATAACTGATGAAGAAATATTTTAATAATAATATTTATGTATGTTCATGTACATATTATAGATATGATAATAATATACAAGTGATTAGAAATTTCTTAGACACCCGACCTATTAAAATGTTACATTTAACTTTCCAAGTTTTAATGTGATATATTGAAAGCTTATCACGTTCCTTTCACATCATAATCACTCATGACCTTTTAAAATAAATTTTCAATGTTGACTTTTTTTCTTATTTTTAACTTCATATCAAGATATTGAGAAATCCATCTCTACCTTCTACTTCAATTTATTATACCGAGAGAGAGAGAGCTTTTTTTTGTCATTTTCTTCAAGCAATATCTTATAATATAAAATATGTACCTACTTATATTATCGAAAAAAATCATTTAATTATTTTTAAAATAAGATTTTGCTAATAATATTTTTAATTTTTAAAGTAGTACTGTAATCATGATAAAAAAAAATCACAAAGTGAAATTTTAATATCTCTTTACATTTTATGATTTCAGGAAACGACTTTTGATATTTTTATGATGTGGGTTTGTAGGTGCCTATGTAGGTGTTTTACGCAAATTGGTTAATTGAACTTCGTAAAAATTTATAAAGACTGATTATAAACAAATTTAAAATTTTGATTTTTCATCGAAGGATAGATATATTTACTATTTTCTTGATAAAATAAAATGTTTGCAGTTCATTCTTCTGTCCTCTGATTCCTATCACCAATCTCCATCATATTAATTTTGATGTTTTCTAGAAACGGGTGTCTTTCCATCGATTCTCCACGCCCAACATGAACACATCCTTATTTCCCCTTCCTTTATTTCCAAGTCAACGAACGCTATTTAAAATACATATTATGATTTTAACATTCATTCTCATAAAACAATACAATAAATTTTCTATTCTATTTAAAATTGAATATTTATAATTATTTCGATTTTATTCAAATACCTATGTTTGCCCCAATTATTATTTTTTCTTAAATATATCACAAATTATAAATATTATCAGATTATCACATATTATAATATAAATCTTTATTGGGCCGCATTAAATTTATTTTAATTGAATGATTTATATTTAAAAAAAAATAAATATTATAGAAATAAAGAAGATACGTTTAAAAAAAAAAGGAAAGTAATCATTTTTTTTTAAATTAGCTACGATTATGGTTGTTAAGCACTTTTAAATATAATATTTAATGATAAATTCTATAGACATTAATATTATTATTTTAATTCATTTTAAAAGAGAAAAATCCAAAAAATCTACTTTAAAAATATAATAAACAAAAAACAATGACAATTTACTATCACACACAATATCTCTATATATTTCAATTAAATATTTATTGATTATAAAATATATGACAGTGTATAAGATAATTAGAAAATATTGAGGTTGGCCTGTCAGCTGAATGCATTTAGTATTGCAGTCAAAATGGATTTGAATTTTATTGTAGTTAAAGAATGGTTGAAGGGAATAATAATACAACCCTATCGGATCAAATCAACCGATTTATTTCACTTGTTTTACTTGACAACTTAACAATTATGAAAATACTTTGTTCAATAGAATTATTAGATAATGAAATAGAATATACTTATTAATAATATATACATAGATTGTGTGTATTATTTTTTTTTTTTTTAATATACAAATATTTCGCTTTTTATTTGTATTTATTATGTTTATTATGAAAAAAAGGATCCATAGTAAAGAAAGAAAAGAGGAAAAGAAATAATGTAATAATTGATAAATAAATAAATAAATAAATATCCTGAAGCTATTGAAATAGTTGTAAAGTGGCCACCGGACTTAAATTCAAAATAAATATAATGTTAATAACTATCCGAAACCACAGCCTCCGACCATAATTGCGTCCCACTCTAGATTCACTTCTTCAAATTAATATTTTCATTTTGAATTTTGGTATTTCAAAATCAGTAAATATTCCATTATACCCTTGAAAATAAATAATCATAAAATTACAATTGAGAGGAGGTTGTTTTGGTAATTATTTACATGACTTCCACAAGCTTTATTAATTAAACTAAAAGAGATCATCCAAAAAGTTATAAGAAAAAGTTGTTTAGAATCATACACAAGGAATTGCCACCAACAACCATAAAAGAAAAGTCAAAATGAATAGGAAAATTGATAATTATTTCGTTGACACCCGCAGCTAGGTGAGTTCATGAAACTTACCCTGCTCTATTCCTTGTATGATTCTAAACAACTTTTTCTTATGACTTTTTGCATGATCTCTTTTAGTTTAATTAATAAAGCTTGTGGAAGTCATGTAAATAATTACCCTTTTTTTTTTTTTTTTTTTTTGTTTATCAAATAATTTTTAAAATATTTATTTTTAATTTTATGTAATAACGTTTATATCTATTTCTTTGAATTAGTAGTTCTATTATTATAATATTATTACCATTTCATTCATGAAATTTTTTTTATTTAAATTAATATATAAATTCGATTTTTTGGACTTTTAAAAGATCCAAAAAAGATCTGCATGAACAGCAATTCGCGAAGAGGTTACCAGTATTCCCGGGGACATGCTCCGACTTGCGGACCATAATATTTATGAAAGATGCCAGGAGTGCCTAAGAAGGAATGGTGGCCATTTATAGAAGAAATAATTTTTTGAAAATTACAATGGCATTTTGTTTAGTTTAATATATAAGTCGGTATACACAAAATAATTGCAAATAAATCTCCTAGCATTACTCTGCTGCACTCTGTATTATTGAAATCTGTATCGGTTAACGAAATAAAATATACATATTATCAATTTCATAATTTCAGAACTATTAAGTGAAAAATATTTTTAATTTATTAAAATAGGTAATAGTCTAGATATATTATTAATTTAACCAACTATATTATATGTACATATCTCTTTATATATAGTATTCGAAATAGTAATATCGTACAACTTAAATAATAGTCTGAATATCTAATATTGATTTATGATTTATGATTTATAAACCTTATTTTATCCAATCAAGCTATCTATTTAGTTAGGTATAGAGATGTTATAAGAGAGATTTTAGTCCTTCTGGTGATATATAATACGTTTACAAATTGTAATGGTTAGATTTTAGATGGATAACCAAAAAATAAAATCTATATACGAGGTTTATCTTCCGAAATTGTATCTATTTTTAGAACATAGTTAAGAAAATATAAATTTAATTTTTAGCCCATAACCATAAATATGTGACTTGACGTAATTAATTATGTAAATATGTATATTTCAATTGTAAATAATTGATTAGAGGTAAAAAATAATATTTAAATTAGTCTAAATTGAAACCATCAAATTATTCTAATTACTCATATTCAAAATGCAAAATTATAAATAAGTAATAATTGATATTTTTAATACATATATTATAATATATATATATATATATATGTATTTTAATTTTGTATAATTTTTTTAAAAAAGTAAGATTTTAAAAAATATTAAAATATCGAAAACTTATAAGTATTTAATTTTAATCAATATTAATCAGTGTTTTATAACTAAGTTTCAAAGTCGCAAGTATTATATGATTATAACTTTAGCAATTCAAATTAAACGAATTCAATTTTCCATCAATTTTAATAAGTTTGATATTTCAATTAACATTTTTTTTTCTAACTGGTTGCCTTCTATATTCAATTTAAAAATCTTATCAATATTCTACGTCGAAACAATGGGGGATAAATTTATGTTCATAATGTTAACACGAGCATTCTTTATTGAAAATGCATGTTCCATCTAATGGCGAACATAAACAATACAGAGAAAAAATAACTAAAGTGGTATAAGAGGGTTGGAAAGAAAAAATACAAGATAAGTCCACCAGATGAAAAGAAAAATGTACATTTTTCTTTTATAAACAAAAAGAAGAAAATATTTCTTAGAATAATAGAAATTTACTTTAGTCCCACTGCTGATTATAAATATCAATCATAAAGTAAATACCGGGACCCCGAGCCTCGGCTCGGTACTTAAGTTAAAAAAAATGATTCATTATTATTGGGTTTGGCTGATAATATTAATACTTGGGACACAGAGCTGATATACAATTCTTTAATTATTTATTACAATTATTAAATGTTGCATCATTGCATCAATCTGATTAAAATGAATGTGGAACTTAGGGTTATTAGGTATGTTTCTAAGTGCATGAATATTTTTTTTTATTGGAAGAATGATAAATATATATCGTAATTTATAATTATAAAATATTATTAAAATATATATTTTTAATTTTATTTTGAAATTAAATAAAAAATTTTAAAATATTTTAAATATAAAAAAAAATATTAATACAATATCCTTTAAAAAAAGGCGGGAGTCAAATTTCAATATGAATGTCATTTGTGACGTCATCAATATATAAATTAATAATAAATAATATTAATAAATATTAAATTTAATAAAAGAACAATGAATAAATAAATATAAAATAGTAATTTATTAAAAAATAAACGTGAAAATAGATAAAAAAAAAATTAAGAAATTTATTATTTTTATTTTTATTTTTAAATATCGATGCTCGAGTCAAGGTTCGACCCTTCGAACTCCACGCGCACTCAGTCAAAACAGTGTCTCTACCCGCTAGACTAATATATTTAGACTAGCTGCTCAGAGCGCCTTCGGCGCTCTTCACACCTAGACGGGGGCTCCGCCCCCTGTACCCCCGAGTGGTACATAGTATTTGGTTGAAAGTAGTAAAAGGTTTTCATCCATTTTGTTTCAATCCTTATATTACATAAAACATTCATTTCTTTTTGTGTTCTTATTCAAAATCTATTTTAATTTAATCAGTAAATTAATTATATATATTATTATTATTGTATATGTTATATCTATCTATTTATGTGGCTCAAAGATACTCGAAAGTTCTTGGCCGCAACAACCACATTTCTCCAAGTGTCCCTATCCTGAGCCCTTGTCCCATCTCTCTTACGTCCCTTCCTACGCGTCATTGGTTTTCCAAGCGGACGTTTTCCAATCGGTCTCCCCACCAATATCTTTTTCCTCTCCCATTCTAGCCACGTGCCCTGCCTATCGCAGCTTTTTCCCTTTTATAACCCTAACTATTTCTGAAGATGCAGAGAGGCCATGCAATTTCTTGTTATGCAGTCTCCCCCATTCCCCGGTGACCTCATCTTTCTTTGGCCAATAAATGCAGGGAAGAATCCTATTCTCAAATACTCTGAATCTACTCTCATCTCCCAGGGTCATAGACCATGCCTCCCACCCATATAATGCAACAGGCAAAATAATCTTTTTATATATTCCCTTTGATAATAATTTTGAAGAGATAAGCCTCTTTATTGAAAAGATAACAGGCGTTTCCCGATTGCAACCCCGATTTAAATTCTTCTCAAATATTATTATCCTTCTTGATTACATTCAATTTTTCTACATATTCAAATTCTACATTTTGTATCTTAAGATTTTGTATGTTAATACTCTTCCTCTTTGTTGTTACTAAATATTTTTTCTTATCACTATTAATTTCAAACCTCCATTAATTTTTCCTCGCTATCTGCAATTGCAATTTCCTAATCTCCTATTATATTTAAGTCGTCTGGGTAACCTAATATTTTGCAATTGATTTCCGCATCTTATTCTTTCTTTACTACCTTCAAGACAAATTTGAAGATCAAAATTTGAAAAAGTTTATGCTGATCTATATTGAGTCATGTGTATGTTTTACTAAAGTCTACAAATAATTAGTGAACAGAAATATTGAATTCGCGATTTTTTTCCTAATATCTGTCATAATGAAAATATCTTAATTAATGTTGATCGATTTGGCCTGAACCCGCAATGATATCGTCTAATATTTCCTCCGCCTATGGTTCTTAAGTATTTTCTCTCTTATATTAGTATAATATTTCTTGATCATTACATTTTGATATTTTATTTTCATTGCTAGATTATTATTGAATATTTTTAATTATAATGAAACTTGAGAAAATGCAAAAATAGAGACTTGAGACAATTTATAAAAATTAACGGTATAAAACTAACGTTATAAATTACCAATATATACATTCATAAATAGTATTAATTTAAATTAATTGATTTATTTGTTTTGTTATTAATTTTTTTAGATGATAGTTATTTTCCTCCCTTAAAAGAAACTTATCTAATTCTGTGGTGCTAGGGGATTTGAAAATTATTCGTCGTAATATGAAGATTTCGCTTACAGTTTCTGTCATGTCCGACCTCCGTCCAACAGTTATTTTCACTCAATCAAGTTTCTTGCTTCTCTTAATCATGTGATCTATATATTTAATTTTTTTGATTCATTGTAATAAAATTTAAACAAATAAACATTTTCACTTTGTTAATTTATATAAATTTCAATTTACACTGATTGTGAGTGATACGCTTTGCCAATACTCTGAATAATTTATGTATAGAAATATTGAATGTTCTTAGCGAGATTTTTTAACCTTTCACTCTTTCAAATAGAAAAGAAGAAATATTCAAATATATAGAAAGAATAAAAAAAAAAATTAAGTTAATATAAATATGATCTAAATATTTTATTAAATTAATTAAAATGGGAACTTTTAGAATAAATGATTTAATTGAATTGATATTTAAATATTAGAATTTAAAATAAAAAGTGAAATATTATAATAATGCTTCGATTGGGAATCGCTATGATAATTCATTGTTTAAAATGATTCCGCTAGAGCCAGTGGGCCACGCCAGGCTCTTGAATGAACAACACGGAGAATTATATAAACTTTAAAAAATTAATTTCTGCGGTTATTGTTTAGATATAGATAAAATTTATAGCCTATGTTACTCTAGGGGTATATAAGAATATTGTGATGTAATTTCATAGAAATCGGTTCAGCCAATTCTGAGTCTATAAAATAGTAATTTTCCGAACAGACAGACAGACCGACAGACAGACAGACAGACAGACCGTCAGACAGACAGACAGACATGAAAAATTCTAAAGTCACTTTTGGATTCTAGAGGTCATGAAACGCGAAGATATGCAAAAATTTTTAAATTCTGAGCAATGTGCAGACAAAAACCTTTTTATATATATATAGATATATTATACATATTATTTTAATTATTTATTAAATTTCATAAATTTAATAATATGTACTATTTTATTTTAATTTAAATTAATAAATTTTAAATCGGGTCTATTTAATGATAAACAAAACAAAAATAAATTGATTTAATGTGGTGTTATCTTTAATTTAACTATTTACATTCCAAATATTAAATTAGTATTTTAAATACTACTTTGATATAAATGTAAATTTATATAATTCTTTAACATCAATATCCTAAATAAAGAAAAATAAATATTTTATATCATTAAAATTGATATGTAAGTGATGGTTATGTAATAAATGGTTGCATCATTACAAACAAATATCTCATTAGTATTTAATATATATGTTATTTATTTATTAATTATTCATTTTTTGGTTTCTTTGATTGGTTGAATAGCCAATAAAGAGCTTTACTAGTTTATTATAAAAAACAATAATTAATATAAATATATTTTTTTTTGGCCCTTAATATCTGCGTAATCTTTTAATGTTTTGCATGCATAAGGCTCGTTTTAAGAATGACCCACTTCCGGACTTGATAATACCATGTTGTTAACTGATAAAATAACTTCCGTTATATAAATAGTCTTTGTAATTTAATTTTTAACTTTCATTCAAAAGAATCTTGTATATATATATATATATATATATATTATTTCTAGGTTATTTTTAAGTGTTTGTGTGTGATTTGGGTCTCGACGTATTTTTGGCGTAATTTTAAGAGAATTTTTTGGAAATATTAGGATTCTGTCTTAGTTTGTGGGACCAAGTGTCAGTGTGTTGGGGTTTTGAGTTAAATTGCTAGGTAAACTTTGAATTACTGCGTTATGAAGCTCTGAAGAATCCTCGACACTAACACTGACACTAAGAAACGTTTGGCTCGTACGACATCCGAAACGCGTCAACATCCAAATCTTCCAATAACTGAAAATAAATATAACCCAGATAAAATCTTTCATAATAAAAACCTTTCATGGAAGTTTAAACGAATATATATATATATATATATGGTATATTAATATTTCTTTCTATTAGAAAATAAAACTAAATTGAGGTTACGTAATTTTAATTGTATAAATATGTTCTAACTTGTAATGGATTGAGAAAAATAATATATCCTAGGTTAGTTAGTATAGGTTTTATATATATATATATATATATATATATATACTGATCATATATTTACATATACATATATATATATATATATAATGTATTAGATTTAGATAAATTTAATATTTTAAATTATTAAAAGTTTACATTTTCAAGATTGAGACGTTTAGAATAATAAGTTGTTTCGTTTGGGCCAAGATGTTTTGACTTTTGAAGGAACACACACAAGGCAGACCGAGTGATGATTTAACAATTTTATTAAATTTAACTTTAAAATTCGTAACAATATTAACATGTAAGTGTTAGTTATTCCTTACGCTTTACAGAATCTATTAATTTATTTATATTGATTTCCTTTCCCTGAATTAAGTTATTACTTAAATATATATCTTTTGACCTTTAAGATTTTAAGAAGCTCACAGCACCGTGAAATATAATTATATGTATATTATAGAATAAAATCAAGTATAGAAGTATAGAAGTATAGATCAAGATAGAGATGATGGTCTATTATTTGTAAGTTAAATAATTATATTGAAGCCTCTCCTTTGCTTAAATTGAATTTGTTATTAAATTTGTTTAAAATAAAAAAAAAAAGTATTAATGAAAAGATTTAATGATTACGATATTATTGATGATGAAGAAAGAAATAGAGAGAGGGGAGAAATTTGGCATGGTACGACGGGGTGGTTGACCAGAAAAGGGGCCATCTCACCCTATACAGGCAGCCACACTTGCCGCAAATGTTATCGATTTGAATAACTTCCATGATAATCCACTTTTATTCAGTTGAAGATAAAGAAATAGACATGAAAAATATTGATCACTTGTTGCTTATGAAAAATTTTCCAAGTTTATGCTTCTATACACATTTTTGCACAATTCATCAATTTTTACAAATATAAATAAAATAAAATTGACTCCAAAAGGTCGGGACTCAAATCTCACTATCAATCATAAAAATAACCTGCAAATATTCATAACTATATAACTCATAATATAAACTTTCACGGAAACCTAAACGATAATATATGAAGATACAGTATATTTGTATTTATATTCATTAAATTTGTAATTTTAGATTTTGGTTTTAAACCCTTTATATATATATATATATATATATATATATATATATAGTAAATATAGTAAATATATACATAAAATAGAATTCCTGGTAAAGAAATAATCTTGGAAGCAAATTCCTAAAATAGTATTTCATTAATTATATTAATTTACAGAATCCTATGGAAGGGAGGGGAACATATTATATGTGCCTTAAAGTAGCCGTTTTTTAATATTCTATAAAGTGCCATACACAAATTAAATTACTTTATTTAATATAATTGCATATTTTCACAAGTCACAATATAAACATAGAAACAATATCGTTATCAATTACAGAATGTAAATAAAAAACTTCAACAAGGATTTTTAGATTAAAAATCAAAATTCTATATATGTGTACTAATATTTATTCTCGGTGAAATTGGCACGATATTGTACAACTTGTTTAAATAAACATTCATTTATATATATTAAATTGTTTTTGTACATTTTCTAAATAAAAAACTGTAACTTATAAAATTTTATAATTTACATTCAATTTTCCCTCCAAAAATAAATTAAATATTCGTAATATTCTTATACCATGTATATTAATTTTAAATAATAAAAGTATGTGATGTAAATCCATTATGTATCCCATTTACTAAAACTTTAATGAGTCAGGAACGAGTCGCATTTGCTCATGTCTGATCTAACAATAAGCTACAAATTAAAATTATTATTTTTTTTGTGTTGATAATAATATTCGAGAAGAGTTTAAAGCGAGGTTACAATCGGGAGGCGCCTGTTATCATGCCATAAAGGGGCTTATGGCGTCAAAATTATTATCAAAGGGGATAAAAATTAAAATATATAAAACAATTATTTTACCGGTTGTATTATATGGGTGTGAGGCATGGTCTATGACTTTAGGAGAAGAGAAGAGATTTAGAGTATTTGAGAATAGGATTCTGCGAAGCATTTATGGACCAAAGAAAGATGAGGTCACCGGGGAATGGCGAGGAACTGCATGACATCTATGCATTTCCAAATATTAGGGTTAGAATTATAAAATCGAGAAGACTGCGGTGGGCAGGACATGTGGCTAGAATGGGGAAGGAAAGAATGGCGAAAAATATATTCGGGGGGAGGGAGGGGGAGACCGAGTGAGAAACGTCCACTTGGAAGACCAAGACAGGACACGGTGGGTGGATAATGTGGGAAAGGATAGGGACTTGAAGGTTGTGGCTCAGAATAAGGACACTTGGAGAAGTGTGGTTGCTGCGGCCAAGAACTTTCGAGTTTCGTAGAGTCACAGAGATAGATAGATAGATAGATTTTTTTAGTGTTTGTAATTTCAATTTTTGAAAAAAAGTTATCTTTTTGACAGAAAAAGAAAGAGGTTAATCCATCGCTCTCTAATACATGTCTCCATTCATAATATCGACTTTTCCTATTAATTTAATTGTATTATTTATTAATAAAATTAGAACATTGAAAAACAATTAGAAAAAACAATTGGATGCCTTGGAATATGGTGAAAGATATTATAAAATCTGATATGAAGGAATTAGGAGGGATATCATTGCTGTGGGGTCAAGAACTTTTGACTTCGGTAACATCATCAGATAGAGTTTGTTGCAAAGAGATTGTATGTATATTTACTCAATAATAGATAATTAATATAATTAGTATTATAGTAATTAAAAAAATTCATTATATGTACATATTACTTAAATATGTATAATATAAAGTATTTTTAGTTTTTGTCTCTTTTTCAGATCTATTTTTATTGGGGTAAATCTTTGTATTTTATTCAATTGAATCAAATTATGTATTGCATTATAAATTCAAATGTAATAATATATAATGATCCAAAATGTTTCGATATTGGTGTAAAAAAAAGTATCAATGGTGGTTGTAGATCCATCATTTTTTTTTTTATTCCACTTCATGTCTTTGAATCGATATCGAAAAAACATTTTTCAAAATCCAGATGGCCATCAATGTTATGACATAAAAATTATATTTATGCTATTAATCATAGTGGAAAATATCTTCTACTTTGTTTTCAAAAATAAAAGATGAGTTTTCTTCTTTTCCGTGTCGCGTGTCTTATCTTGCATGCCTGATTAGAAGTTCAGCATACTTGCCCTTGTAAATATCCGCATTGTAATTTATCTTAACAAGTTAATTATTTTTTCAATTGAAAAGAAAGAATTTTTTTCAAGTTTTATTTCATATTCTATTTATAATTATTTATTTAATCTTTGCTATTCACAATTTATATGTATATTTTATCAATCGAATACAATTTTAATTTAAATTCAATTACTTAAATTTATTTAAAATGCTCTGAAAAGAAAACAAATTATTAGGATCGTTATATTCAAGAATTTATATAAAATTATTTTTTATTCACATTCTTTTATCTAAAATAAATATTTTTTTTTTAAAAAAACTATTAAATATATATATTTCCTAGAAATATATATAATATATATTAATTTAACATAATATTTTTTTAATGACTTTCAAAACAATTTGTAAGTTCAGCTGATTAAAATGTGATACACACAACTTTCACTTATATCATAATTTTGACATTTTTCTGCAATTTTCTCTTTATATTCTCTTTATTCTCTTTATATTAAGTATTTTTATATATTTTTCTTGGTTTTGTTAAATAAAACTTAACTCTATAATTATTAAATAATATTCAGAAGATCATTAACTATGAGAATTTTATAAAAAAATTAATATTTTTATTGTATCTTATTTTTATATAAATCTTACGATAAAGATGACACATTTTTTTTATTATGATAATCTCCGTGTTGGTGGAATGATTTTTATTTTTATTCTTAATAAAGAGATTAATATTTAGTAAATAATAGAGAAACTAAATGTAAAATGTTATAAGCTTTATATATATCTTATATATATATCTTGATTAAAACATTTGAGAAAATAAATAAATATTTTCATTAAAAAATAGGATTATCGTATACAACAAAATATATAATGTGAATTTAATTAAAATAATCCAAAATAAAATTCAAAAGTATTTATTTATTAAAAGTTAAATTAGATTTAATAATTCTGTTAAATTTCATTAATAATTAATATTTTTCATTTAATTTGTATTATTGATATTACATCTTGATAGTAAATACATCCCATCTCTCTCATTTATATAAATTATAACAATTCTTAAAAAGAAAAAAATGTAAAAGTTAATTTATGTTTTATATTACATGTATATAAAACTGAATGTATACCATTCTCTTTTGATATTTCTATAAAATATTTTATTTTATTTAATAAAAGAAAGAATAAATCTTTTATAAAATATGAAAAATGATGAAGATGGCATCAAACTTGAACCTCTCATTAAAAAATTTCTAGCAAAATGCATGAGAATACATTGCAAATTTACCAAGATACGTTGTCAAGGATCAATTAATATCTTGACGATCATTTTGTTTCATATAAGGGTATTCTATGATTTAACTCTTTTAGAAAACTAAATCATATTTATATATAACTAGCTGCCACCATTATCTTTTTTCAATACATATTTCTGGAGATGCATTGAGATCATGCAATTTCTCGTTATGTAGTCTCCGCCATTCCCTGGAGTTCTCATCTTGTTTTGGTCAATAAATGCTGGGAAGAATCCTATTCTCAAATACTCTGAATCTACTCTCATCTCCTAAAGTCATACATATATACATAGACCATGCCTCACACTCATATAATATATAATACACCAGACAAAATAATTGTTTTATATGTTTTAATTTTCATTCCCTTTGATAATAATTTTGATGAGATAAGCTTTGATCTTTACTGTAGTCTCTGTAGTAGATCGATGCAATCAAAACTTGTAAAATCTTTTCATTCAGTCTAATATGCCTCTTAAAACAAAGAGATTTTAAAATCTCATAGTTCAATTATTCCTTAAATCTGACGATATACAAATAAAAATATTATAAACTAAGTATACATCAAAATAATTTTTTTTTTTTTTCATAGTTTAATTACTCAGATAATTTACCACTTAATTAGTAATTGACACCATTCATGGATTGTTTCATCAGACGATATGCATTCTCTATTTGTTTCAACTCATAAAATGATAAGTTATCAGTAAATATTAGATCATTAAAAAAATTAATCAATTAAAGATAGGTGGAAAAAATTAGAAAAGAAATTCTAGGTGGGTGAGATAAGGTTTGTCGTACTATTTATTTGTATTTAAATTCCATAATTTTGTAAAATAAATCAACATAAAAATTTTGATCGTGGTGAAATTGTATATTTAAAATAAATTTTTAATTGTATATACTACATACAGGGTCCACACCACACCCTGTTCGCCAATAACTGTGCCTCTTAAACGTGCGTAATGACTTCACTAGTACTAAATGCGTGCGCATCTTCAAGGCCATTGAGCGACATGAAGTTCCTTTGTAATCAATATACTCTAATTTAATAATTTAATATCTTCAAAATTTGTTTTTAAAAATCTTATAAATGACATTTATATTTTTCAATTCAATTGATGGTTTCAATGTTTACGTGGCTGTAAGGCTTACACAGAAGTGTTTCAGCAATAAATAATAAAAATAAATTCAAAAAATAAGTTACATATTTTATTCTTTATTTCTTTTATTTATTTCTCTGTTGATCAGTTTTGGTATTCTAATATATATGTATATATTTCTTGTCTCTTATATGTTAATTTAATCAGTTATATTCATACCACATCAATGGATGTAAAAATTAATATTAGTTTATATAAGATAGTAGATAAGAACAAATCATATGAACTTTTTAAGAATAAATAACAGAGTTTTTTTTTTATTTTTATTAGCCATATATTTTCTTTGATTGTTTTAATAAATTCTTGGTCCACTCGAACCTTCTTGTATTGTTTTTGATCGACCTGCGATAGTAATTCTCACCAAATTTCATATGTGGAGATTGTTTACATATATGTTAATCGGTCTGCGCTCATTGTATGTCCCTATTGAACAGCGCAACGGATTTTTATAAAATTTTGTATATTTACTTAATGCATCAGTAGTAGCATGAATTCATCAGCTTTTGATGTATATCCGGAATCCGGAAGTGGTAGTTTACAAAGTATTAATTTTATATACATTATCAGAAAATATTTCATTTAAAATATATAGTAGTAGTAATTAATTTTTGAGTAATTAAACTAAAAATAAAAACCAAGATAATATAATTTTGTTATTTTAATTCAAATTTTAAAAATATTTTTTTTTATACTTTATATTATTATATATATAATGTTGTTTGGAAATTTATATTTATTCCAAATCGTCGGTCGGTTCTGTGCCTGGCCACAGCTCATATTTTTATTAAGTATGTATCTTATTATTTTAATTTTGTTTTTTGACAGGATAAAAATAGATTAAAATATTTCAATTGAAGGGTGATTATAGGATTAAATACTTTTCTGAATATACCTCCTGTTTGTAGATTATTTTATAATGCCAAGAATTCGTTCTAAAACATCTAGAGCACTTTTTTTTTTTTTTTTTTTTTTTTTGAGACAAATGGAATTTTTTTTAAAAAAGTCGAAAATGGTCGCGGGCCGCGAATTAGACAATCCTGATCTAAAGAGATAAAATTACGATCTTTTATATTTGCAAATCTTATTCATTAAAAACTTAAATCGATTTCTTACACTAGAATTATTAAGGATATTAAACTTTTTATTAAGTCAAGATACTTAATGAATAAATAATTTAGAGGGATTTTGATGTTTTTAATGACTGGCCTAAAAAGGAAATTTTTTTCTGTTTATCTTTATTTTAGTACATAAAATGGATTTAAAATATCTTTTAATAGTTTAATTTTATTTGTAATAACGCTGAAGAAAATTAAAATATTCATTTTTGTTTTGGGTTTAGATTAAGTATTATTGAGATAATTGATTGTAATAGATGACAATTTGTGGTTTCCATGTCAGATTAATGACTTTTTGTGGTCTCGAGTTCAAAAAACATCTCTAAAGAATTTTAATTTCAATGTTTCATTGAAATCTAAAACCACATGATTTATTTTATCTCTTGTGACTCTCCTTATCAATAAATTCATTTATAAATTTTTTTTTATTTTTGAATATTCACAATCAGTCTAAAATGCAATCACAGATAACGATCATATCATATAGAATAAATGGTTGAATAAACATCAGACTGATTATTTCTCTTGGTTGTGTTATCGCATTTTATTTTTATCATAAAATGACGTACTGACTTGTTTAGGGATGGAGAAATAGTGGTAGTAGTAGTAGTCTTAGAAGAAGGATTTATTTTAAATTTTAAAGTAATTCTTTCACTGAATCAGCGTTCAAATAATAATTAATTGAAGTTATCTTTTGAAAGATAAAATGAGAAAAAATCAATTGAAATTTGATATATATATATATATATATATACATATTATAAATATACAAAAACAAAAATTAAATAATTAGAAATTATAATCTTATATATAAAATTCTCGTGTCACAAAACTTTGAAATCATACTCCTCCCAAACGGCTTGACCGATTCTTATGAAATTTTTTATGTATATTCAGTAGGTCTCAGGGCATGTCAGACTTCCTTTAGAAAACCGCTAATTGGTAAGATGTGTCCAGGGTGTGGTATTTAATTAAAAATAGTTTAGTTACAATGCCAGAGGCGCTGGTGGCGATAATTTGACTTCTATATATACCCTTATAGGAGACTTGAAAACAAGACTGGTTCCTGGCTAAACGAGCTAGCGCGTCATCTTATGACTTTGCACCCTCAGTTCGAAACTCGCAAAGCCACATTTTTTTTAAGTATTATATATTTTTTTTACAAATTTATTAATTTTTATTATTATTATTTTAATATTTTATTAAATTAAATTTTATTATTAAATTTTATTTTATTAAATTAATAATTATGTCAATTAAGTTTTTCTGCATAAATAAACATATATAAAAAACTATATATAAAATTTGAATATTTTTTCGATTTGTTCCTTTAAAATATAATAAATAAATAAATTAATCTCTACTAGGGGCTCGGAAGGGAGGCCATGTAGGAAATCTGCTTTCTCTTATTGGGAAAACCCAAATTGCCACCCCCAGCGTCCACTATAGGGTATAAAAGCAAGAATTGAGTGTAAGTCGAGTTCTCAAAATCAAAGACTATTGAGTTGTAATTATAAATTATTTTTATTAATTTAATTTATTAATATATAATATATATATATATATATTGATATTTACAATATCTCAATTGATCTTATTGGCCTTTTAAACTTTGAAAACATTCACATTACGACTATAATTTAATACTATTAATTTTTAAGATTATGTGAGTAAATCATTTTAATTAAGAAAATTTGATCTCATAATTGAATTTTCAAGTAAGATTTTAATATATATTTTTAAATATTATTTTTATAGTAGTTTAGTGTTATGCTAATCTCTTTATATTTTATTTTTATTTTGTTTACTTTGTTTTTTTTTTAAATAAATTAATAACATTTAAAGTAGCATAAAAAAAATAATCGAGGCAGGAAAAGTGATGGGGTTTGAAATTAATAGTGATAATGCAAAATAATTAGTATCAGAGCGAATAATATTTGCAAAGAATTTAAATCGAGGTTGCAATCGGGAAATTATTATCAAAGGGGATCAAAATTAAAATATATAAAACAATTATTTTTTCTGTTGTATTATATGGGTGGGAGGCATGGTCTATAACCCTGGGAGATGAGAGTAGATTCAGAGTATTTGAGAATAGGATTCTTCCCAGCATTTATGGGCCAAAGAAAGATGAGGACACCGGGGAATAGCGGAGACTGCATAACAAGGAATTGCATGACCTCTATGCATCTCTAGATATAGGTCATAAAATAGAGATGGCTGGGATCGGCAGGGCACATGGCTAGAATGGGAGAAGAAAAATATATTGGTGGGGAGTGTGTTCGATTGGAAAACGTCTGTGTGGAAGACCAATTGTGAACAGGGTGGACAATGTAGGAAGGAACGTGAGAGAGATGGGACAGGGTAGGAGTTAGATGGTTATAGCTCAGAATAGGGACACTCGGGGGGCTACAGGGGGCGGAGCCCCCGTCTAGGTGTGGAGAGCGCCGAAGGCGCTCGGAGCAGCTAGTCTTATATATATATATATATATATATAGGGTATTATATTTGTAATTGTTGCTATGATTTGCGTTGAATATGAGGGTAGCAATTTTAATTAATAAAAAATCTTTCAGTTTTTGAGATGGAGAAGCTGCAATAGCAGGTGACATTTCATTTAGATCGCTATTATTTATTTGACCTTTGAATAGTGGGTGTTTCTTTGTAAGGCTTGACTACTCTGCGTGGGCAATATTTTATTTCTGCCCGGGCCTCTCGTCTCTCTCTCATTGACGTAAATAGGGATGCTAAAACAACAGGTGTGGGGTGATGGAGGGGAAACACGCCCACCTGGCACTCTATTGGCATCACAACGGATGGAGGGAGGAATCATTTGCATCATTCATGATTGCATTCAACAAAAAAGTACCATATCAACTTGCTAATCAAAATAAACAAGTAAATTCTTTTTTCTTTGTTCAAATGAATTTTAGAATTTATTTTTCTCTCCGTATTTTAGAAGAATTCTTTTAACGCACTTGACTTTCATTTGATTATTTTTAATAATTTAATTAATTTAATATACTATCATGCATGCATGTTGGCAACACCGCTTCGTGGCAAATCATGCGACGCGTATGAATTGTATGAATTGCAAAATTCACATGCCAACTCTTGTAGGATGTTATGAATTGCTGTTGTCTGAAATATGAAATGTTTAATCTCGCAGACATCAAAGAGGGCAAGTTTATATATATATATATATATAAATTAAATAAAAAAATTATAAAATTGAGAAAGTTCAAAAATTAAAAATAACATAGTTGGAAATTTTGTAAGAAGGGGTGTAAAATTAGCAAGTCAAAAGCTTAAAAATGCTAATTTAATTTAAAAAATGAAAAGCAGACTTAAATGCAATAAAATAAAATAAATATAAATGGATGTGTACATTACTTTGAATTTTATATATTCATTATAAAACATAAATAAACAAATATTTATATAGTATAAGTATTATACCTACTATTATTATTATTATTATTGAAAATTTGTACCTGCAATTACGACGTGTAGTCTACAAACTAACACGCCATTATGAATACGTATAAATATTTGTATGAATTTTGTTTGTCTAATTTACCATTAAGATTATATACAATAATTCATAGATAATAGTATGATCCAACAGAATTTAATATACCAAATGAAATGAAAGAACATTCCCAAGAATTTGAAACTTGAATTGAACGATTAAGGAAGTTTTACCATAATTTAATTAATAATTTTTTTTTAAATAAAAATTGATTTAGATTCCATTTTATTTGAATATTTTAATGATTATTAAATTTATTATCAAATAAGATTTTCCCCACACGCAAATTATTTTAAAGTTCTAGAATATGATTAAGTCAGTGAAGTGAACCCCCTAAAAATTTTATTGAAGAAATTACTGAAAAAAGTGAAAAACTTAATTAGTTCTATGGGCCCTAAAATCAAGTTAGAATCTTTAAGCCATAAAATGAATAATATAGTGAATTTGTAGTCGTATTAACGATTTATATTTAGAATCTATGGGATTAGGATGTTAAGTAAAGGATCGTCACTGGACGCTCTGACAGTGTCGTCGGTTGATAACGATTGCAGAAGTAGCAATCGAAACGTGTATTTTTTGTATTTTTTTGAATAAATTTACAATAACAAATATCAATATGTGGTTTTATTTACAAAATTCCCTTTTAAGTAAAGGATATTATTATATAATCGTATTGGAAGTTCAACCTAAATATCAAATTATTTGAAAATTTTGAAATAAATTGTAGTACTACTGATTACTTATATGAAATTTATGATCGTAAGATTTCAAGTAAAAAGTCAATCATTGATTTTTCAACTTTTCTTTTTTTTCTTTTTTTTTTTGTTTAAAATGTTGAAAGTATTAATATTGTTGAAAAATTTGGAAATATTTAAAAAAATAATTAAAAATGGTGATATGATTCATTCATATAGCATGTCATATACATAGTATGATTCACAAATTGATAACATTCGAAATTATAGCAAGAAGCTTAAAAAAATTTCATTTTCATTAAATTTTTAAGATTTGAAAATGATTAATGATAAATGATAATCAATTGATGATTATGCAACTATTATAGTATTAATATTAAAATTAATAAAAAAAATACAAGTTTGAAGCATTAGACATTAAAATTATTTAATGGACATATTTAAATTGTTTGATCTACGTTTTATGATTAATTATATAAAATACGTATATAAAAAATAATAATAAATTAAATCTCCTAATTAAATAAGATAATTAAAAATTTAAAAAATTAAAGCCCTAAAATACAAATACCTTCTATATTGTATAAAATATTAATTATAATAAAAATCTTCTTTATTGTACTACATATACAAAAAGGTTTTTGTCTGCACATTGCTCGGAATTTAAAAAAAAAAAAAAAAATTCCATATCTTTACGTTTCATTACCTCTAGAATCCAAAAGTGAATTTAGAATTGTTTATGTCTGTCTGTCTGTCTGCCTGTATGTATGTCTGTCCTGAAAATTGTGTCATTATAGACTCAAAATTGGCTGAGCCGATTACTATGCATAGTTTTATTTGAATGTGTAGCAAATCAATTATATCAATCAAAATTCATATTATGCTTTATTTTCATTCAGAGCCTCTCGTAACTCAGCGAAGGAGTCGATTCATTTCTGACAAAATGAATATGAAATTAATAATTCTATCAATTTCCACTCTGAGAATGAATTTCTAATATTCAAATATCATTTCAATTAATTAAATTATTCTATAAGTTGTCATTTTAATTAATTTAATAAAATATTTATACCTGATTTTTCTTCAATTATTATTATTTTATTTAAATATTTCTACGTTTCTGTTTAAAAGTGAAGGGTATAAATTTTATTTAAAGATGTCTAATAAAAAAAAAACAGAAATTATTTTTTGAGTGTTTTATGAAGTCAAATTACTTATTTTTGAAACGTAAGTTAAAATGACTAAATTGAATTGTAATTTTAGTTCATTACTACTATATTTTTAGTGAAAAAATGATTTATTGATTATATAAAATTAAAATATGATTTTTTTAGTATGATTTAATTATTATTATTATTCCTCATGCAAATGGGTAAATGAATTGGACTCAACTTATAAGTTTTTTCTAATCTTAGGAGAATATCAATGCAGATTAAGGCCAAATCAGACTACATTAGATTAAATCTAATCTCACTAAGAACATTTAATACTTACATCAATTATTATCACACACAAGTTTAAATTAAATCATTTAAATTTAAATCAATTTAAATGAAAAAATAAATATTTAAATTTTGTATGATTGTGGGGAGACGAAATAAGTTAAAAAAGTGAGTTTTAGTTTTATTAATTAAATAAATGAAAACTTGTTACATACAGACTTTCAACCAAATAATACGTATTTGTTCGAGGGTACAGGGGGCTCTAAAATTAAAAACATAGGGAAATTTGAAAATGAGAAAAATATCACTTACTTTCTTCAAAGCCAAATATTTAAGAGTACAATGGCATGCAATGATTACCTGCTGCAATCGATATATACAAACAGAATAGATAGAACAGATAGAAACAAAATTATTGAAATCAGCAAGTAACCTAATCGACTAATTCTCTGTTTTTACTTATACTTACTTGTACATAGCAATAATTTTTCAAAACTCCTTTACCATACTTAAATATAGATACTTGTTCGAAGTACATATTGTATCGAAATATCATTTTTTTAAAAACATGTAAATACATATATTTGATGCGATAGTGAGAAAAGTATCAATTCGAGCGGTTATAAGTACCAACATCTTTGATACATTCCTTTTGATACCTAATATCAATATCTAAATTTTACATCTATACTTTATATCATTATATCATTAGATTTACTCGTATAACTATAAAAATGTGTATATTTGTGTATATATGATGCATCTCTATAATAATATCAATAAAAAGTATCGGATTGGAATTAAATTTGCCAGAAATATAGTTTAATATCAGAAAACGATTTCTGACATATTATTATTTCGAAAATTCAATAAAAATAATAACAATAATAATAATACAAAAAAAGGTTATTTGAAATGAAGTATGTGTACCATAACTATCTCATTTTTCAAAGAATATAATTTTTCCGATCATCTAGTGGGGTTAGAATAGATAAGTCATTCGATACGTTTGTTCTTGGGAGGTTTAGTCTCTGCTCCATTTCCCTTGCCTCCAAGGTCCTTATCACTAGTGACGGTTGCGCCTGAGTTTCCGTTGGATTCCCTCTTTGCTCACCGCCAACCAACATCTCATCCATTTTCATGTATATACAATTACATATGTTATTCATTTTATATATATATATATATATATATATATATATATATGTTGGTTTAGGTTTCCGTGAATGTTATTGTTATATATTATTATTATTATCTATCAGATTTATCTGGGTCTTAGTCTGTTTGATAGGTCCGAAGAATCCTCGAGCTCCACAGCAACGCAGTGAGTACAAAACCATTCAACCTATCACCTCAAAATCCCGATATTAACCCTTGGTCACACAGACTAACACCCAGAATCCCAAAAATATTTCCATCTAAATAATCTCTTGAAAATAGCGCCAAAATGGGTGCCGAAACGTCCAGAAAACAATCTCACAAATATCCCTGATAAATCTGATAGATAATAATAATAATATATAACAATAACATTCACGGAAACCTAAACCAACATATATATATATATATATATATATATATATAAAGAGTCAATTATAATTATATAATCGCTTTATATATATTTATTAAATTATCCATTTTTTAGTGTGCATTATTCTTCACTATTGAATTGATAATGAATTTAACGCAATAATTTTAATGGATTATTAATACAAAATAATTATTTATTGTAATCAAATATGAATATGTAAATATTTTCTGACAATATTATATAATGAATTTCTTAAAGTATATTACAATAAGAATAAGTATTACTGATTGTGTGTGTGTGTGTGTGTGTGTGATTTAATTTTTACAAAATATTATCTCTTCTTTCATAAATAGTTATTATAATTGAATATAAATCAAATATTATTATATCAAATAAAAATTCATCTCCTGAATTTATACATTTAAGTTGATTGGTATATACAGTGTTGCAAAATGTATAGAATGGCATTGATTTATATGAAGCAATGGTTGCATAACCATCAGGTGGACGATTCTTCGCAAATTACTTAATGGTCCAAATAAGTTTTTATCTTAACTAATGTTTTGAATTTTAATCATAATTGATTGGAAGAATTATCATTTTAAAATAATAAATTACAATATTCTAAAGAATATAAAACCCTTATTTGGAATTTTCAATAGATTCATTAGCAAAAAGAGTGGTAAATAAATGGTTGCTTGTTAAATAGAGTAATAGAGTATAGAAAATATAAAGAGGAAAAATTAATCTTCTTATGAATGAAAATACTTTCTGTATATAATTAACATACAAAAAAATAAAAAAAAAAAATATAAAAGACATTTGCTCTATTTTTAAGTTAATTATTTAATAAGATTTTTAAAAATAAATTTTATTATTATTAAGTATTATATATATATATATAAGTACATAAGTATTCTATTTATTTTTGAAATCATAATATTATATTTGAACTCATAAAAATTTAAACATTGAATCATGAATTGTTTATTTTTGTTCAATGATAATATACAAAATATAATATATAGGTATATTAACAAATAGTTTTAAAAAAATGATGTAGCCCTTAAATCGTATAGATATAGATCTTATTTTAGTATTAAGGGAATGGAAATTAGATTGTAAGGGTTGTTGTTGTTGTCCGTTGTTGTTGACAGCCCCGATATGGTGAAAATGACCGTAACGGCTGAGGACAATACGCCCTGCTCTTCGGCTGAGGCGACCCCTCCTTCGCCGTCTACGTCAAGCAGCCCTTCCTCCACCAGCGTCACCCCCAGTAACAGCACCAGCGGCTGTGTCAGCGGTGCCGCGCCCCGCGGTGCCCGTAAACCCTCGCACCCCCCAGCATCCCGCTCGCACTCGCATCCTTGGCCGTTGCCTGAATCCGTGGATGCAGGCTCCATCTTGCATTTCGGTTCTGGTTTCGAATACGGACAACCTGAGGGCGGTCAACATATCGTCGAGTTCCATCTTTATCCTGGGGTCACTGTCAGCTTCAGGGTCGGCGACGCCATTCAACTTGTCAAAGGTAAGCAAACGCCACAGGTGGCAGACAAATATAAACACGGCGACAACCAACCAACCAAGGTAAGTGACTGACCAGCAAGACAACGGAACAAGGGAGACCTCGTCTGCGGTGGGATGAGAGGGGGGAGGGGGAGGGGGAGGGGAAGGGGGTAGAGAAAGAGGGAAATAACATCAATCTACTGTATTTACCCCAAAAAGAAAAAGAAAAAGAAAAAAAGAATTGATTTTAAATGAATGAGTGAATGAGTTGAGATAGGTCAATGAAAAATTAATCAACATTTATTTATTTATTCAAAAACAGAAAAATAAAATTATTATCCAAATTTTCTATATCTATAGTCTATAGGTGATTATTTAGTAATTAATATGGTTGAAAAATTTATAATACAATTATATCAAGTTTTTTTTTTCCCCCTAAACGTCTTAACAATTTTATATTTGTGGAATTTAAAATATACCAGGAAACTTGTACATATTTTATGTAAGTTCATTAAATTATTCATTAATATATTCTCAAATAAAACAAAAACAACACAGAACAGACTAAGTTCAGACATGTATTTGATGAAATTTTTACTATACTTAAATAAAGGCTTGAAACTAAAACGATTTTTGAACATTTCAGAATACCAATTACTACTATTAATAATATTAATAATAATTTAATTAATATTGAATTCAATTTTTTTTCTAAAAGTTTTTGAACCAACCTATAAATAAATTAATATAATAAACTCTTTGCTCTTCATCAAGAAGGAGAGAGAGAGAGAGAGAGAAAAAATAAGAAATTATTAAATTAAGTTTTTATTTTTTAATCATGTCCATTAGACAAATATAAATGAAATATCTATGAAAAATTAACACATTTCTACTTATTAATCTTGAATCAAAAAACGAATTTTTCTCTTAAAAATATTGTTAGCAAATATATACTGCACACGGTTCATCAATTTATTTATTTTTTAAACGAATATTTTGTTCTAACATGAAACTTGAACAACAAAAAAAAAAAAATAATATTATTAATTTTACTTTTCACAACAGTATAATAAAAAGACATATGAGTCACTTTATGATTTGTTTATTTTGTATTAAGGAGTTAGGGGAATACCTGAATATTATATATAATAATAATAATATATTCACACTGTTTTCTTTTACTTCTTGTAAATTGTATTTTATCACAGCAATTATTTCTTCTTTTCAATATTTCCCATAAAAGTTCAGTATGAAGATTCAATTTTAAAGTTCTAGAAGTTAATTTATAAATTTAAAGTCTATTTAATTTTCAATTTTTATGTTGCATTTGTATGTTGTATGCACATGTATACTACATGTTGTCATGGACTTATATTAATTTACTCTAGGCAATAATTTTAATTTTTTTTTATGAAATAAAAATAAATTCTATTTGATAAATATGTGTTATGTATTTAATTATTACTTTTTGCACGATTTTTGGTAAAATATGACAGTTTTTTGATCTTATATGATTTTGTAAAATTGTGTGTTATATCGCCAAAATTATTTATGTTGTACGTATTTTTTCACACGGTTTTCTAAATATTTTTTTGTTTTTTTTTTTTGTTTAAATATTAACTATATTATTAATGAGAAATTGATTATAATTGAGAAGCAAACATTAAATTTATATTCAATATTTATTATTTTAAAGACAGATGACGATGAGGATCTTTCTTCCTCTCTGTTTATTTTATGATTCTAAAATAGTTATAACCTTTTTTTTTTTAAGAAGAGCTCGTAAAAATGAAGAACGGAATTAAAGTGACACTAAAAATGCTGTAACCACTCAATTGAACTATTAAGTTTACAATATATTCATAAATATTAAGATAGAAAGAGGAACTAATCTCTAGTAAATGCCGCATGCATTGAAAATTTGAATTTAAATTTTATAACTCGAATCGAATTATTTTCAATTTAATTTTTATATTTATATAAATATGGATTTATGTATACTGCCGGTACTTAAGAAAAATGAAAAAAAGTAAAAAACTTTAACATCAAACATTGACTAATGTTTTCCAATAAACAAATAATATTTCTTTTCCGATTTTAATCAATTTTTTCTCGTTCCTGATAAATTTGATAATCTAAAAAATAATAATTTAAAAAAATAAGATAAATATTAATGTAATCAGCTGATACACTTGATACTTACATATTTTATTAATTATTATAATTAATAATGAAATGATAGATATCTATTCAATTATTTATTTCCTGTTTTGATAAAAGCGCACAAATGCAATTAAATTAATTCAAAATGATGATTTTCATAAATATAATTTATAATTATAGTTATGTTTACTATAATATGTATTAAAAATATTCATAATATTTATTTCAATAGTAGTTGTCATAAAGATCGTGTTCGTTCATTAGTATTTTCTTTTTTGGTGTATTTCATCTATTTCTATTATACTTATATAATAATATTGAAAAATAAAGTGATAATATAAAGTATAATATCTTTCAATTACTTATTTATTTTAGATTTTTTTCATTAAATATAATATTAAAATATTTGCTCAAAATTATTGAAATATACAAATTTTAAAATATTAACAATTAATTACACATTTTGGTTAATTAATTACAATTTTGAAAATATAATTATGAATGAAATGAATGAATTGTTATACAAACAAATATTATATTTTCAATATTTAATAAATATTTAATAAAACACAAATACTAGATAAATTTTAGATATTAATGATTTTTTTAATCCTATTTTCAATGTTAATTTTTCAAGAGTTCAAAGAAGTTCTTTTAGCATCAAAAAATTATTATATTATTAAAATGAAAATGATAATTATTTTCCCGAGTTCACTAGTAGCATAGAGATATAAACATAATGACATTTATAATTATATGAAATTGAAGTTCTAAGAATTTATATTGATAAAATTTATTTATTTTATTCTTTATTAGATAATAATAAATTCAATTAAAATTCCATCATTTTTTTGAATTTATTATTATCTATTATAATTTATTATGGATAAACATTTTTATTTCATTGAATTGATTAGAAGAAATAAAGCGAGCGGGGTTGATTGAATTCCAAGGATGGTGAATCTAGTTGCATAACAACCAGGGGCGTCCATGAAATCGAGAAACGAAATCAATCGCTTCTTTTGGATGCATAAGTTATTAGTTGTTATTCAACAATGCCAATGACCTTCCTTGGTATAATGAAAACACACACAAACACCCGTTCTGAATTGCTGAGTGAGTCAAATAACAATATGCCCAGTTTGTTATTGGGATGCTTTGATTTAAAAATTCGACAGAAAAAAAAAGACAATATTTCAATAAGTTGATATGTAAATTAAGGCTAGAATTATATGTAATATATGTAGTTGTCAAACCTTTTATATATATATATATATACCCATACATAATTTTATTAGTTTTATTACTATCTATGATTATGACCTTATGAAAATAATAATGTCAAATTATATACCTACTTAAAAATTGATTTTTTTTCACATTTAATATAATAATAATTTTAATAATTCACAAAGTTAACTGAAATTAAATAAGAGAATTTCAAATTGTCAAATATTTTTCTATAAATATTTCTAACAAATTTGAGAGTTGATTATTAAAAATAGAATGTATCAAATTATAATAGACATTAGGGTGAGTTACCTGACCTCTCACAGCATGAATTTACATTTTTTATTTTAATATTCTCATAGTATATATATATATATATATTCCAGTCTATCTAAAATAATACATTTTTAATTAGAATAGAATAGAAATATGTTTAGAAGATATAAAAAAACTTTATAGAGTTCATATAAATATATATAGGCCGATATCATTAATTATATTTATTTTATTAGTTTCCCTAATATGTCTTAAAGATGATAAAAAAATCCTTACTGTCCTTATATACATATATAGTTACCTAGATGTTGTTTTTTAAGATTATATAAATTTTAAAAAAACAAGAAAATCTAATTTATATTTATATAAAGTTTATATCTAAAATGAAAATTATAAATAAAGATTTTAACCGAGTGTGATATTTTATTTTTATTTATATATAAAGTTTAGAATGTGTATTATATTTTTGTAAATAAATAATTTAAAACGTTTGAATAATTATAGAAAATTAAGCTTAAGTAAATTATAGTATTATTACAAACACAAAAACATATCCGTTAGATAGTAGATAGTAGGTATCATCAGAGTCAACAAACCGCAAAGTAAAACATCTAATAATTGGAATCATCATAATTTTGTGTAATTGCCAACAACAAATCTACTTTAACTGATTTTTTTAACTGAGCTTTTATTATTTGTGTGTGTGCGTGTCTTTTTTATTAATATTTTATTTTGATTCGCTTATTCTATATAGATATATAAGTAATACTATTTTATTAAATATTGATAATTAATTTTTATGTTTTCTTTCTAAAAAAAAATGATTCATTCTTGATGAGATCAAATAATACTAAAGAGATGTTTATCTTATCAAGAATTATTATTATTATTATTTATATAAAAATACATATATATATATATATATATATTAATTAATATTTTTAAAAATAATAAATTCCAAATATTGATAAAAAAATTTAAAATTAAATTAAAAAAATACTCTTAAATGAAATATGTATAACATATTATGAATTAAGCTCAAATATAGTTCTAATATTAATTCTTTTGAAAGATTTTATTTATTTATGTATACACATTTATTTTATTATTAAATTGTCATTAGTTATTTATTCGCGAATTATTTCTAATTTACGTTGTATTGAGTTGTGTGCAATTGTCTCCATAAATTATGACTAAACTCAGTGAATGTTCTAGAATGACATCACTACAATGATAATGATGGATATCTACACTGAGTACGAATCCAAGAGCCAGTTTTAATCAGTCGTTTTGAAGTGAGTTGTTATTAAATGATTGGTCCTTGAATTGGAGATGCGTCACAATCAAGTAGAATGTTGTTTTATTTCTTGTATGAAGCTTAACAAAATAGATTCAATCAATTGAGAATAAATGAATGTTTCTATGAATTTATGTATAAATTTATTGAAATATTAATAAACATATGTATTATACATACGTAGGAAACTTTCATTTACTATATTCTATATTCAATAAATAACATTCAATTAATAATGATAATAATAATAATTCCTAATCACAAATCATATCAATAGAAATATATATATATGAATTTTAAAAAATTATTCAATAATAATACACTTTTAGTGTAGTCAATAAACATAAGAACCTCTCACCTAATAAGTTTAATTTAGTTATTTAAAAAATTTAATGGAAATAATAATAGTAATGGTAATAAAACATTCTTTAGATTATATATACGTATAAAAGAATGATAGCTCATAATAATGTTGTGTTTTTTGACTTAAATTCATAGATATTTTAAAATATAATATAGGCATATATACATAGTTATTATATGTATTTATGAAATTGAAATTGGTTATTATAATCAATGATGTAATATAATTATATAGAGTAAGTATTTATTATAAGAATATTGACCTGATTGAAAGATTTTTTATTTAAAAAAATTAAATTAAAATAAAAAAATACTTTAAATAATTGATTTAATTATAATTTTTTTTATGAAATTATATAATAAATATATGCATTAGAGTGGGTCGAATAAGAAGTAATAAATTTGTAACCCTTTCCATCAAGGACTCTTTCTTTTTATTAAATTTAACATTAAGACTAAATTTAAGACTACATTTATTGGTTATATATAAGGAAAACAAAAATTTTTATAAATTATACTTAAAACGATATATTAAGATTATAATTTCACTTGAAAATGATAACAGATTTTATGAACATTTTCTTAAAAGTGAAAGTAATGAATGCACTCACTGGCTTGTTTATTATCTTAATAATACTACTTTGATGCATAATAGAGAATATTCCTTGTTCCGGTTTAAAATCCTGTTTCATCTATTTTCCACTAAATTTAATAACTTGCAATGTAAATAAAATGAAGTCATTTGTTTGGTAAAATGAGTAATTCCCTTTCAAATCATCAACATATCAATGATAAATATTGACTCACAACTTTCTTTTATTTATAATAACCCCATAATTATTAATAAGTTATTATTCAAATTATGAATACATACATTTATTTTTTGCTTTAAAATGTGTTATGCTTTATAAATAGACTAGATGTCTAGATTATTTTACTATTGCTCTTCGCACTCTTTGTCAAATTTTATTGGTTTTCACTCTCTATATGTACTGTCATTAACTTCTTGAATTTTTCTTTAATTTTTGATTATATCAGTAATTATAAAAATTATAATAAATAACTATATTCAAACTATCGTAGTACGTTATGATTTTGTTTATATTTTTTTACATAAAAACCCTAGGAAAAACTTTCCTGTTATTTTTTATTACTGTACTTTTATTCCGTTTACAATTTCAAAATAAAAATATTCCAGTGCTTTTCCTCTGGCATTAATCTTTAGTTTTTCAAAGGCTGATCTCAATCAATAAGCAGAATTGCGATTTAAATCCGAAGATGCTGGATTTTCGGATCTGAATCTAAAGTCTTCTTTTTTCTTTTTTTGATAAAAAAATTTAGATGCAAAAATTCTGAATCTAATTAGATTTTCGGATTCAAATATCCACTAAGAAAACTTGTATATATCTATATATTATATGTATATACGTAATACACGTGTATATATAATAATAATAATAATAATTTACAAATATAATTATAAAATATATCAAATTATTTAATTTCATAAAAACTTTTTCAATGCTTTATTTCAAATAACAATTAAAGTTAACAAAAACTTTTGATATTGTCATTAAATTGAAATATAAAGTATTTGTTCTTATCATTTTCCTAAAAATGATGAAGAGAGCTTAATTCTTCTACCTTTAAGTCTCTTTATAATTTTTCTTTTCTTTCTTTTCTTTTGATAAATTTATTTATAAATGAGATCAAAGGAAAAGAACAACTTGTTCGACTTAGTAATATGATTTCAAACATCTTATATTTTTTTCTCTCATTTTTCGTAATCACGAGTCAATATAGGTAAATATTTTTTTATTTCCGATTCATTTCTCGCAATCATAAACATCCATTATTTCTTTTTTTTTTTTTTTAAGTGGGTGGAGAAGCAAGTCATTTAAAAAAAATAAATAAATAGAGAGAGGCAGAGATCTATCAATAAACAAGATTATTTGTGTTCTATTGATAATATTACTCAGAAACAGATCAGGGGCGTGATACTTCTAAGGCCCGATTCACACACAAGTGGCGTATGGCACTGGCGTGGTTCTGGCGTGGAACAGGTTTGTTAATGTAATTGCATTAGCTTATGACTCAATATCCACAGATATGGCGTGTTGGAGGCGTGGAAAATGGCACGAAGACCACTCCAAATGAATAATGAAATGGTCTAGAAGTGGCGTGCTAGTCCTACGAGCCACCGGTGGCGTCGGAGTGGAGTGGTCTTCGTGCCATTTTCCACGCCTCCAACACGCCATATCTGTGGATATTGAGTCATAAGCTAATGCAATTACATTAACAAACCTGTTCCACGCCAGAACCACGCCAGTGCGATACGCCACTTGTGTGTGAATCGGGCCTAAGAGGGGTTGATGTATCCTCAAAATGCAATTGAAATCGGAAACCATGTTTTCTTTATAATTAAAATAAAAATATTTAATATATAATAAATTTCACAAAAAATTACTATATACCTATATTTTAAATTGAACTTATATAACTCCCCATATTTTATTTTTTCCTCTCGTAATGAATATCAAATAAAAATTAAATTATTGGGAAATTCCATTCCGAAACGTTTTAAACAATTTCAAATCATATAACCCAGGCATCCTGAAAGTTTGTAAATAGCAGTTAGATCAAGCAATTTAAATAAATATAATAATAAAAAAAATTTTGGACAGTTATCATGAGCTTTTGGAATCAAACATTATTTTAATCATAACCATAAACTATCTACTTAATTTAAAATATAGTATAAAAACAAAGTAAAAAATATGAGTTTTAGAATAATCAATCCTAAATAACAAAATCATAATAAAAATTAAAAATCCTCAACATATAACATACAAATATTTTCATTTTTTTTTTTTTTTTTATTGATATATATAGTTGATTCTTATAATAAAAAAAATAGTTATTAATAATTATTGTAACACATATTTACTATAAATATAAATTATAAATGGATAATGTAATTCTAAAGCTTATCTCTTTACAATGCGACCATTACGACAAAAACAACAGCAATTAGTATGAATCTAGAATTAATTTTAGGCCAAAATTCCAGAATAATATTTTTTTATTCATAATAATATCTTGTTATCTTTCAATGCAAAATAAATACTCTGTATATACTACATTTGTAATCCATGAACAACTAAGTTTTTGTTTATATGTATATGATGTATATCTGCTTTATGCTTAATAAGAAAATTATTTTTATTTATAAAGACATTTATTTTAGTAAATTTTCTATGGTCTTATGTATGTGTTTTATAGAAAATAGTAATATAAATCGTAGACATCCAGTAAAGGATTTTCTGAAAGTGTCACTATGAATTATTAATGACTTTAATACAGTTTAATTCATTTTATAGCACAGAAGATGAACGTTTCATTGAATAAAGATAATATAAATTAATACAATTTTGAAAATTTTAAATTGTTTATTCATTTTAAAGAAGCATGCATGCTTCTAAAATGTTGATTTATTAATATTCATATACATATGTATGTATGTCTTATTATAATTAAATAAAGTATAAAAGATCGATTGTAAAATTAATTATTATTATTATTATTATTATTATTATTATTTATGTTCTATAAAGAACGATTTAATTAATATCAAATAGTCAATATGGGAAAGCTTTGTTTGATCTGGACAATGATTTGGCAAGGAATTCAAGAGAGTTCAAATTTTAGCAAATCAGAATAGAAAGTTAAAGCAAAATCACTATCAACATATGCATTTGTATATCAATAGAACATTTATTACATATTATATGTATTAGTATCATAAGTACACAGTCAGATAAAATTAATTTTCTCATAAATGAATACTCCTTTAATACTACTATAATAAATATCCAATTTATTATTTAAATAATTATCAAATGAATGAAAAAAGGAAACCGAAATGATTTTCAATAGAATGATTGAAATTTAATTTTATAATATGAAAAAGGAGGTAAACCATAAAAAAAAAATGAATTATTAATTAACGATTTCCTATTAGTTGATAATAAAAATGATTCAAATCCGTTGTGAGTATTCTTTTCCTCCTCTTCTACATATTTTCCCGGAAGTCTAGCTATTATCGCGCTCACTACTAATTCTAAGTGGTTGATGCATTCGGAGTGCAATTTCTCTCAGGAGCCTAGGCGAGGTCTGTTTGTCTCTTAGAAATCCAGTCACGGTGCTGGAAGTAATGTTGCAACCTGCTAATTCACGCGCACAAGGTTCCCTTGATTTTAATTAGTCAAATAAATTAGATGCCGAGTAACTGCTTGGATATAAAAACCCAAATGGAAGGAGAAACATGAGTTGAGTTGAGTTGAGTTGTACTCTTTCTTAAAACATTTCAAACAAAACACACACACACACACACACACACACATAGATACGTATAGACCTATAATCACGAATTTAAAACCTTAATTTATACCCTCATAATAACGAAAGTAATTAATTATAAGTTTTATTTTATTTACCTAATAGTAATAGGTATTTAAATTTTCACCGGATATTTCCGCTTAATTCAGCTCTGAAACTTAAAAAAAAGAAAAAAAAACATTTACAACTCTTTTCCTGTCAACCTCACTGTCCATTGATCTTTTTTTAAATTTATATTATAAAAAATATTTTAGTCTTATTATCTTATCTTATCTTATTAAGCTAGCTAAAATTGTTTGTATGTTTGTAAATGGGTTCTCAAAAACCCCTCTAACGATTTTTTGAAATTCACATCAGAGATAGTATTTATAAAGAAAAATTGAGTTTTATTGATCACATCTCTGGAAAAATTCATCTTCATTAGTTTTTTTTTAATTTAAATGTAAAAATGTGACGTCACTATGTCATCCATATTGAAATTTGACTCCCGCCTTTTTTTAAAGGATATTGTATTAATATTTTTTTTATATTTAAAATATTTTAAAATTTTTTATTTAATTTCGAAATAAAATTAAAAATATATATTTTAATAATATTTTATAATTATAAATTACGATATATATTTATCATTCTTTCAATAAAAAAAATATTCATGCACTTAGAAACTTACCTAATAATACATATTTATGTATTATTGAGGACCAGTTCCATTCATTTTAATCAGATTGATGCAATGATGCAACATTTAATAATTTTAATAAATAATTAAAGAATTTTATATCAATATTTTTTAAAGGGTCGAGCGGGAGCTCGGTGTCTCAAGTATTAATATTACCAGCCAAACCCAATAATAATGAATTTTTTTTTTAACTTAATTACCGATGTACTTAATAATTATACGTATTAACATTAAAATACAAAATAATTTTTATTTAAGTTTATTCGATCATTACATTCTTGACAGCGTTAAATGAAGAGTGAAACAACAAATTCAAAAGATAGAACACGTCGAAGTATATTAATTTTAAGCTTTATATAATTTATTTAATTATAATAAAAGTATCAGAATGATTGAATCTGTTATTGGGTAGAAATTTGTAACTAAAAACTTACTTTTGTATCATCTTTATTCTTCAGGAATTACATGTTTAGGCATTTTTCTTTGTATTTGCAAGTTTTTAAGTTTTGCTGAATAAAATTGCAATTTTTTAATTTTTATTTTTTTTAATACTATGATTCATGAAAATATCTTTTGAATAATTAATTATACTAATCATTTCATTTTCATGATTAAATTTACAATACAAGAATAAAATTGTTTTATGTTTTTTAAAATATTAATTTTTTAATATAAGAAATAAAGGTTCCAAAGCCTACTACAATTTTGTCCTAAAAATCGTCTCTTGAAATTAATGGCAGTATTTTAATTATCTTTATATCGATTTGAATCGACGTGAAAAACCCCATTTTCAAAACAATCCGAAACATCCACAATGTAGATAGAAATCTGTAATTGGTTGAATCATTCATATCTAAAACCTTAGCTTTAAAGTCTAGCATCTAGATATAATTCCATTATCGAACATAATTGAACTATATACCTTCCCAGATGTCCGTCCGCGTTCCAGTCCATCGATCTACCTTCAAGCCACCTGATTCACAATCCTTAGATATGCAATTCATGAAAGTTTAGCTATTATCGCGCTTTATTAGTAATTCTTCCAAATAAATTTTTTTAGTACTTTAAAGATTGTTTCTCGAAAGAATCATCTCTAAAAGGTTTATCTTATAATTGAAAATCCCATAAAAATAAAATAGTATTTCAAATTAAATCAAAGAAGAAATTAATCCCAATTTAACTAATTTTAAAAAATATCTGAGATTATTTATTCAGGATACGTTGTCTCTTCTCTGGTGTCAAAAAGCTAATTTATTATAAAAAGAAATTGTGTACCGTGTTAAAAAATATGATTTTGAATGTTTATATATATATGTATAATGGGCTGTAAATAATTGAAGATATCATCAACAATAGAATCCAAGATGTTATATAAAAAAAAAGAAAAATTTTGATTAATTTAAGAAATTTTGAAATTAATTTTTCACTTAAAAATATTTAATATTTTAAGTAATAATAAATCAACCACATAAAAATAATAATAATAATAATAATAGTAAAATATTCCATATTTTTAATGTATATATATATTAAATATATTAAATATATAGTATTATATATAAATCTTGTTCGATATTAAAATTAATTATAGACATATAATTAACTGGTTCCCACCAGTTTATTCAAGAATTATGTGAAACAAAATATATATACGAGTATATTTTCCACAAATTCACTCACTCATTGTGTTTGTAAAAAATTTTCTCTCCATCGACTACTTTATCTCCAACACAACATCTATATAAGTTATAACTTTTCCAAAATCATCATCCAGAGAGATTAACAAATGGTCTGGGAGATGAATTTTCATCATGAAGCAATCGGATGATGCTGGTTAATGATTCGAAGAAATAAAATTAATATCTAGAAAGAAAGAAAAGAAGAGCGCTTCGGACAAACATGTAGGCGAGGAAAAGAAGAGAGTGAGTAGGAAGATGTGACTCGGGCGCTGTTGAAATCCAATTTAAGATAAGAGAGAAAAAAAACAAAAAAGAAAAAGGGTTTATTACTTTACGACAACTGGTATATTCTTCATAAAATATGAAAAATATTAAATAAAGAATTAACAAAATTATATAAAATAGAATTACTAGAATTTGTCAAGATTCTCACTCGTTTTCTTATAGAAAATTAAACTCATATAATCTTGAAACTCTTCTAAAATCATACAAACCCTGAAATATAATATTTATTGTAATCTAAAGATTATATATGTGAATTTTAAGATGGATTCGCAATTATAATTGCATGCATTTTCAAAATTCAGTACAAAGATAAATAAATCTTTACACTCTCAGACCAATATACCCCCCAATGTGCCTTCTTTCAAGTTCATTCTATTTTATTAAATTGAAACTAAAAATAATAAAATAGGATATAATATAAATTTTAAAATATCATTATACCATATTTATATGTATATTTGTGTAGAAGAATTTCAATTATCAAAATATAATTTAAAACGCCTCCTACGTCAACGGATATTCCGGATCCGGATCCTGACAACAAACTATCATTCTCTTTTATTCTTTTTCAATCTATCAGGCATTCTATTTCGATATTTATTAATTTTATAAAAACATTTAAGATAATTAAAAATTATGACATGATGATTCTAAATTAATAATAAACACACATTAGGTATATAATAAATATAATAAGTATGTATAATATAAAAAATTAAATTAAAGTTGATATTTTAAATAGAATTATATATATTTAGTATTATAAATTTATGTATTTATGTAAATTATGAAAATTTTTTTAGAATAGATTATAATTTATAAAATGTCCTATAAATATAGTTCAGGTATGTCAAGTGGCTCTGCAAGACTTTGGAAAACAAAGACATAATATTTTGTTATAAGTGTCATAAATTGATAAATCAAACCAGCAATCTACTTATTTTAAAGATAACTATTTTTCAACAAATTCAATCCAATTTTGATGATTTATTTCTGTAGTATGATAAACGTTGTCAAGTTTCTTCAAAAAAAAAAAAATGTTTTTTATTGTTTGATGGTGGTAAACGAGTTTGACATGCATGATATAGATGGTTAATCCCACTTGTTAAGTTGTTGAACTGCTCTACAAAAGGGAAAGGGAAAGGGATGATCTAAATAAACACCGATATTTTGAAAATGTATCTTATATATATATTAATCTGCAAGTGTATTTGCTGTTACTGAGTACAGGGCAGCAGCAGTGATGCTGTACTGCAGATCGTTCCACGTTGTTACCGCAAATGCAAACATTGTGACTGTTGACTTTTCCTCTGAGGTGGAAAGTTGCTTCATTGCTAAAAATGATACGCTGTACCAATGTATCATCCTCCACCATTTCTAGAACATTCGAGATGCTTCTCTTTGTCATGTTAGGATTGAGAGAGCCTGCGCGAGTTGTAAACGGTAGGGCTTGTACAGCAAACTCCGTCACAGAACTTTCTATACAGTTGGTTCGGGCAAGTTCCAAGTTCCAATGGGTCCATCATTTACAATAATCCTGTATATATGTATATTCATATATGTATCTGATAATATGATTTTTTATTATTATTATTATTATTATTATTATTATAAGAATATTATATAAAAGAAGGCAATCTGCGAACATTCATTAATAAAATAAGAATCTTTAATAATTTTTATTATTAAATCTACATATTTAAAATATTTTAATTTAAATTTTAATGTTTAAATAGTGTGTGTGTGTGGGGGGGGGGGGGGTCTATTATATGTACGTATGATAGGACGTATTGATTGGAACATTTGGGTTGGACCTTGTCCTATTATTAAAAAATTTTAATTTATTTATTTATTTATTTAAATAGATTGAAAAACTTTATTTCTATTGATTTGTCAATTGATTATTGAAAATAGATAGATACTCATAAATCACCACCCATATATTGTAAGTAATTTTTTTTTTATTTACCTAAACTAAACTTCTATTAAAGCAAAGACAGATTGTATGTAGAAGAAATGTTAAATTCATATTTCATTGTGCTTGACCTTTTTCAAGTTCAAAGCTAGCGATAACCTTCATAAATATTTTTTTTTTATTTTAATATTTTAAAATTATAATGATGCTTTATTATTAAATAAATATTTATTATTTAATAATAAAACATTTTTCAATGAATAAAATATGTATATAATTATTTTTAATTATTATGATTAATATTGGTATGGATTAAATTATCATATAGAGTATTAGAAATTATAATTATTAGTAAACTAGCAGTAGTTTTTAATAGATGAATGTGTTTGTTATAATCAACTATCTGAAATTTTTTTAGTGATTCGAAAATTAATAAATATTATGTATCATTGTTGAATAATGAGAATTTATATGTAGTTTAAAATTACTTGATTTATTTCAGTTTAATGGTAAGTGGCATCTCTTCTTGTATATTTATTAATTTTAAAATATGTGATAATTAAGGAAAAAAGTAGAAGGTGGAAAGCTTGATTTGGTGTAATCCTGAACTCATGGTTTATATTATAATATGTATTATGTATAATTTTTAGAGTTTAGAAATGTATTTTTTTTTAACAAAAATGTTCTTTATAATATTTTAGAAATAGCGAAAATATGTATATTTTCAATATATTATATTATCTATTGATGTATGCTTAAAATGCTAATAACTGAAAATATCTGAATAGTTTGTGTACTTTTCATTTATTTTATTTGATTAAGCAAAAATAGCTGAACCGTGTTTTATAAATTGAAAATTATTTAATTCTTAATGATAATGATAATGATAATGATAGATGTATGATGAAAAATCAAAAACTTTTAAATATTTTCCTTCTATATTAACTATTTATTTATTTATAATATTATAATAATTACTTGATTTTTTGCTTTTAATATCAATTTAGAAAGTCATTTCGAAATATGTAGATTAAGTTCTTGTGTTCTATGTGTGTTTTAAAGTACATATATATTTTTACTATAATCTTCTACTGTACTAATTGTTCTCTAATATTATTTAAAAAGCATAAAATATAAAAAATGTTGGTGAATCACTGGCACTTTCCCTTCCCATGCAGACCACCCCCACTTCATGATAACAAATTCCATACGTGAACTTAAAGGGAGTTTAACCAGGTTAAGGGCTCGCGTTGGTAATCAAAGACATCGCCGTCTCGCTTTCAGATATTGCCTATAATTAAGATCCCGTTAGTTGGCCGCGGTTGCTAGCATCTCCGAACTCAATACGAGTTCCATTGAGACCCCGAGAGGATCCCCCACGACCCAATCCAACAAACGGCACTACGCCACGATTCTTTCTTTTCTTGGTAAACAGACAAAATCCATCATTATATCATCATTATATTCACTATGATTAATTTTATTTTAATAAATTAATTAATTTACTTACTGATACATCATTTTGAAAAAATACAAATCAGTTTTGTCTGTCTATTCTGTACTGATTTATCAAACATTTATTAATTTACGTTTCACGACCGAAGGCTATTGGAATATTCAATCCCTTTCATCTTGCTAAATATCTACATTATATATATATATATATATATAATATAATATAAATGAAAAACAATAAATTATCTATATATATAAAAAAAGGTTTTTGTCTGCACATTGCTCAGAATTTAAAAATTTTTGCATATCTTCGCGTTTCATGACCTCTAGAATCCAAAAGTGACTTTAGAATTTTTCACGTCTGTCTGTCTGTCTGTCTGTCTGTCTGTCTGTCTGTCTGTCTGTCTGTCTGTCTGTCTGTCTGTCTGTCTGTCTGTCTGTCCGGAAAATTACTATTTTATAGACTCAGAATTGGCTGAACGGATTTCTTTGAAATTACATCACAATATTCTTATATACCTCTAGAGTAACATAGGCTATAAATTTTATTAATATCTTATCAATAACCGCAGAAATTAATTTTTTAAAGTTTATATAATTCTCCGTGTTGTTCATTCAAGAGCAGCTCGCGGCTCACTGTCGGCCTAGCGGAATCATTTCAAACAATGAATTATCATAGAGATTCCCAATCGAAGAATTATTATAATATTTCCCTTTTTATTTTAAATTCTAATATACAAATATCAATTCAATTAAATAATTTATTCTAAAAGTTCTCAATTTAATTAAAATATTTATTAGATCATATTTTTATCTTAAATTATTTTTTATTTAATTGAATATTTCTTCTTTTCTAATATATATTAATAATAATATATAAATTTTATCATTGAATAATAAAAAAAAATATTATTTAACCTGAATTAAAATGACTGAATTATATTATCTTTGTTTTTTATTTTAATTTAATTACTCTATTATTAATTAACTATATATATATATATATATATATTATATAAAAATTAAAATATGATGATATAAAGTTGTTTTAAATTTTTGACATTTTTAAATTGGGTATATTTTTTAAATTTATTAAAATGTCTTTTTTATTTATTATGTTTAAAAGATTCATTTTTATTATGTGATATTAATAAAAAATAACGATGCTCTGTGCAAGTCGAATCATGTTGCACATAATTAAATAACAATTGCCAAACAAAGAATATAATATTTTTTTAAATTCTTATATTTAAATATCATTTCAATTAAATAATTTATTCTAAAAGGTCTCATTTTAATTAATTTAATAAAATATTTAAATCACCATTCAATTTTTTATTAATAGGCTTCTTTTTTTATTTTTAATTTTTAATAAATTCTCTTTTTTTGATATGATATTAATAAAAAATAATATTAAATTGTATATATAAATATAAAAATTAGAATATTTGAATTTTTTTAAATTTTAACACATGTAATCAATCATATGCATTAAGAATGGAAAATTTTTAAAATCAACTTGCTATTAAATTCAGAAAAAAAATACTGATATATAGAATATATAGACTATTCGAATATAATTTAAAACTCTTTCTCTCCTTCTATTTTAAATTAAAAAAACGGAGTTTTAAGAAATTTAGATGCCATATGCAACATGGGTGGGTAAATGAATTGGGCTGGAAGAGGAGGCAATTTATAATTTTCTTCTAATTCAGATTTAGGACAAATCGTACAACATTATATCAAATCTCGCTAAGAACATTCAATATTTTTGTACACAAAATATTCAGAGTATTGGCTAAGCGTATCACTCACAATCAGTTTAAATTGAAATTTATATAAATTAACAAAGTAAAAATTTTTATTTGTTTAAATTTTATTATAATGAATCAAAAAAAATTAAATATATAGATCACATGATTAAGAGAAGCAAAAAACTTAACAGAAAATAACTGTTGGATGGAGGTCGGACATGACAGAAACTGTAAGCGAAATCTTCATATTGCGACGAATAATTTTCAAATCCCCTAGCACCACAGAATTTAAGTTTCTTTTAAGGAAAATAACTATGATCTAAAAAAAATAATAAATGAACTTAATAATAAAAAAAACAAATAAATCAATTAATTTAAATTAATACTATTAATGAATGTATATATTGGTCATTTATCTATAGTTTTATACCGTTAATTTTTATAAATTGTCTCAAGTCTCTATTTTTGCATTTTCTCAAGTTTCATTATAATTAAAAATATTCAATAATAATCTAGCAATGAAAATAAAATACCAAAATGTAATGATCAAGAAATATTATACTCTATTATAACATAGAAAATACTTAAGAACCATAGGCGGAGGAAATATTAGGAGATATCATTGCGGGTTCAGGCCAAATCGATCAACATTAATTAAGATATTTTCATTATGACAGATATTAGGAAAAAAATCGCGAATTCAATATTTCTGTTCACTAATTATTTGTAGACTTTAGTAAAACATACGCATGACTCAATATAGATCAGCATAAACTTTTTCAAATTTTCAATCTTCAAATTTCTCTTGAAGGTAGTAAAGAAAGAATAAGATGCGGAAATCAATTGTAAAATATTAGGTTACTCAGACGACTTAAATATAATAGGAGATTCGGCAATTGCAATTACAGATAGCGAGGAAAATTTAATGGAGGTTTGAAATTAATAGTGATAAGAAAAAATATTTAGTAACAAAGAGGAAGAGTATTAACATACAAAATCTTGAGATACAAAATGTAGAATTTGAATATGTAGAAAAATTGAATGTAATCACGAAGGATAATAATATTTGAGAAGAATTTAAATCGGGGTTGCAATCGGGAAACGCCTGTTATCTGCAATAAAGAGGCTTATCTCTTCAAAATTATTATCAAAGGGAATATATAAAAAGATTATTTTGCCTGTTGCATTATATGGGTGGGAGGCATGGTCTATGACCCTTGGAGATGAGAGTAGATTCAGAGTATTTGAGAATAGGATTCTTCCCTGCATTTATTGGCCAAAGAAAGATGAGGTCACCGGGTATGAGGGAGACTGTATAACAAGAAATTGCATGGCCTCTCTGCATCTTCAGAAATAGTTAGGGTTATAAAAGGGAAAAAGCTGCGATAGGCAGGGCACGTGGCAAGAATGGGAGAGGAAAAAGATATTGGTGGGAAGACCGATTGGAAAACGTCCGCTTGGAAAACCAATGACGCGTAGAAAGGGACGTAAGAGAGATGGAATAAGGGCTCAGGATAGGGACACTTGGAGAAATGTGGTTGTTGCGGCTAAGAACTTTAGAGTATCTTTGAGCCACATAGGTAGATAGATATAACATATACAATAATAATATATATAATTAATATAGTGATTAAATTAAAATATATTTTTTAAATAAGAACACAAAAAGAAATGAATGTTTTATGTAATATACTGATTGAAACAAAATGGATGAAAACCTTTTAATACTTTCAACCACCAAATACTATGTACAACTCGGGGGTACAGGGGGCGGAGCCCCCGTCTAGGTGTGAAGAGCGCCGAAGGCGCTCTGAGCAGCTAGTTAATAATAAAATTATGAAGAATTAAAATAGGAATGATTTTTCAAAATATTTTTAATTAGATTAAGTATTACTTTTTTATTAGTTTAGTTAAAATGTATTTATAATATTATATATATATACTAGCTGCTCAGAGCGCCTTCGGCGCTCTTCACACCTAGACGGGGGCTCCGCCCCCTGTACCCCCGAGTTGTACATAGTATTTGGTGGTTGAAAGTATTAAAAGGTTTTCATCCATTTTGTTTCAATCAGTATATTACATAAAACATTCATTTCTTTTTGTGTTCTTATTTAAAAAATATATTTTAATTTAATCACTATATTAATTATATATATTATTATTGTATATGTTATATCTATCTACCTATGTGGCTCAAAGATACTCTAAAGTTCTTAGCCGCAACAACCACATTTCTCCAAGTGTCCCTATCCTGAGCCCTTGTTCCATCTCTCTTACGTCCCTTCCTACGCGTCATTGGTTTTCCAAGCGGACGTTTTCCAATCGGTCTTCCCACCAATATCTTTTTCCTCTCCCATTCTAGCCACGTGCCCTGCCTATCGCAGCTTTTTCCCTTTTATAACCCTAACTATTTCTGAAGATGCAGAGAGGCCATGCAATTTCTTGTTATACAGTCTCCCTCATACCCGGTGACCTCATCTTTCTTTGGCCAATAAATGCAGGGAAGAATCCTATTCTCAAATACTCTGAATCTACTCTCATCTCCAAGGGTCATAGACCATGCCTCCCACCCATATAATGCAACAGGCAAAATAATCTTTTTATATATTCCCTTTGATAATAATTTTGAAGAGATAAGCCTCTTTATTGCAGATAACAGGCGTTTCCCGATTGCAACCCCGATTTAAATTCTTCTCAAATATTATTATCCTTCGTGATTACATTCAATTTTTCTACATATTCAAATTCTGCATTTTGTATCTTAAGATTTTGTATGTTAATACTCTTCCTCTTTGTTACTAAATATTTTTTCTTATCACTATTAATTTCAAACCTCCATTAAATTTTCCTCGCTATCTGTAATTGCAATTGCCGAATCTCCTATTATATTTAAGTCGTCTGAGTAACCTAATATTTTACAATTGATTTCCGCATCTTATTCTTTCTTTACTACCTTCAAGAGAAATTTGAAGATTGAAAATTTGAAAAAGTTTATCCGGATCTATTGAGTTATGCGTATGTTTTACTAAAGTCTACAAATAATTAGTGAACAGAAATATTGAATTCGCGGTTTTGTTCCTAATATCTGTCATAATGAAAATATCTTAATTAATGTTGGTCGATTTGGCCTGAACCCGCAATGATATCTCCTAATATTTCCTCCGCCTATAGTTTATAAGTATTGTATATGTTATAATAGAGTATAATATTTCTTGATCATTACATTTTGGTATTTTATTTTCATTGCTAGATTATTATTGAATATTTTTAATTATAATGAAACTTGAGAAAATGCAAAAATAGAGACTTGAGACAATTTATAAAAATTAACGGTATAAAACTATAGATAAATGACCAATATATACATTCATTAATAGTATTAATTTAAATTAATTGATTTATTTGTTTTTTTTATTATTAAGTTCATTTATTAATTTTTTTAGATCATAGTTATTTTCCTTAAAAGAAACTTAAATTTTGTGGTGCTAGGGGATTTGAAAATTATTCGTCGCAATATGAAGATTTCGCTTACAGTTTCTGTCATGTCCGACCTCCATCTAACAGTTATTTTCTGTTAAGTTTTTTGCTTCTCTTAATCATGTGATCTATATATTTAATTTTTTTTGATTCATTATAATAAACTTTAAACAAATAAAAATTTTTACTTTGTTAATTTATATAAATTTCAATATAAACTGATTGTGAGTGATACGCTTAGCCAATACTCTGAATAATTTGTGTACAAAAATATTGAATGTTCTTAGCGAGATTTGATATAATGTTGTACGATTTGTCCTAAATCTGAATTAGAAGAAAATTATAAATTGCATTAAAATGAGACCTTTTAGAATAAATTATTTAATTGAAATGATATTTAAATATAAGAATTTAAAAAAATATTATATTCTTTGTTTGGCAATTGTTATTTAATTATGTGCAACATGATTCGACTTGCACAGAGCATCGTTATTTTTTATTAATATCACATAATAAAAATGAATCTTTTAAACATAATAAATAAAAAAGACATTTTAATAAATTTAAAAAATATACCCAATTTAAAAATGTCAAAAATTTAAAACAACTTTATATCATCATATTTTAATTTTTATATAATATATATATATATTTAGTAATTAATAATAGAGTAATTAAATTAAAATAAAAAACAAAGATAATATAATTCAGTAATTTTAATTCAGGTTAAATAATATTTTTTTTTATTATTCAATGATAAAATTTATATATTATTATATATATATTATAGAAAAGAAGAAATATTCAATTAAATAAAAAATAATTTAAGATAAAAATATGATCTAATAAATATTTTAATTAAATTGAGAACTTTTAGAATAAATTATTTAATTGAATTGATATTTGTATATTAGAATTTAAAATAAAAAGGGAAATATTATAATAATTCTTCGATTGGGAATCTCTATGATAATTCATTGTTTGAAATGATTCCGCTAGGCCGACAGTGAGCCGCGAGCTGCTCTTGAATGAACAACACGGAGAATTATATAAACTTTAAAAAATTAATTTCTGCGGTTATTGATAAGATATTAATAAAATTTATAGCCTATGTTACTCTAGAGGTATATAAGAATATTGTGATGTAATTTCAAAGAAATCGGTTCAGCCAATTCTGAGTCTATAAAATAGTAATTTTCCGGACAGACAGACAGACAGACAGACAGACAGACAGACAGACAGACAGACAGACAGACAGACAGACAGACAGACAGACAGACGTGAAAAATTCTAAAGTCACTTTTGGATTCTAGAGGTCATGAAACGCGAAGATATGCAAAAATTTTTAAATTCTGAGCAATGTGCAGACAAAAACCTTTTTTTATATATATAGATAAAATTATTGTTATGTTTTTATTAATTATGTTTAAAAAAAAATTCTATAATTATTATTGGCTTTCAAGGAAAAAAATTGAAAGGTTGTTCAGATGACCTGAGTTTTAAAATGTATTTTTGTTTTGTTTTTTTTTTGCTTAATTGAATAAGATAACAAAAGAATGAAAAAACAGATGAATAAATCATTTTATAATTGAATCTTTATATAAATGATTAATTATATTACATATCTAATAGAATTCATCGTTGTTCTTGTTTTTTTTTAGAAGAATTATTAGATCTCATTATATTCCTTTCTTTATTTACAATCTACTAAACATTATCTTTATTAAAATAATAACATTTTTTTAAAATCTTTTTTCTAAAAACATTATCATTTCTTTTAAGATGAATTAATTTCTATTCCAATTACATAAAAAGCCTTTTGAACTTGATAAACTCGAAACATTTGATAATATTTCATTAATTAGTTAATTAATTGTCACTATCAAAAGCATTTCATTAAAATAGATCTTCTTTTAATAAAATATATTTTTTAATAATTTTTTGTTTTTTTTATTCAAATATATAAAGAAAAAATTGACATTATATAATTGAAACTCGTTTAAAAATTTCATAGAAAGATACATAAGTATATAAATAAACTTAAAACGTAGTTTGTTATTATAAATTAAATATTTTATTTTATCCAAACATAAACAAATTTATATAAGAAATTATTTAGTAATATGATGTATTAGTATATTTTTTCTTTTTATTATAAAATAAAAAAAATAAAATAAAAAAATATGGTAACGATAAAATTTTAATTCATATACTTGAAAATGTATTGAAAATATTTGTTTAAATTTAAATTAAATTTTAAGCTAAGTATATGTAACCATTTTTCTTCTTCGTTGTTAATTTAGTAAACATTTTTTAATTCTTTTTTAATTTCATTAAAAAAAAAATTGAATAAAAAATAAATTATAATTTTAATATATGGTAGGTATAATATAAATATAAAAGTTTAAAAAATAAAAAAATATTAGAAATTTTAAATCTGAATAAATATTTATTTAGTGACCAGAAAAAAATTAAGTTTTTTTTCAAAGATTTTAAAAAATTTATAGGTTGCGATTTATTTAAACAACTTTGCTTTTGAAAGTGTTAAATAAAACAAATTCCCAGAATATATTTGTAAAACCTGAAGATTAATTTCAAATCATTTGTTATCAATGAAAGATACATATATACGTAGGTATATACTTAGTTTTTATATATTTTTATATATTATTTAAATGAAATCCTTCAAGTTTGATTAATAAAAAAATCCCGCTACCACCTACGTACGTTATTATTTTTATATTGAGGGAACACGCGTATACTTTTCACTCCTATCTTTTCTATAAACATGGACAAAAATGTTTTGATTTAAAATAACAAAAGCATTAATAATGTTTAATTCATTCCGTTATCGATGACATTCATGATCCTTTCTATTCATTTTGTTTTGATTATGGTATTATACAAAGAGAACAATGAACGCCAACCAACCATCTGGATATCTTATAATCCTAACTAAATCTCGAGAAAATCTTTGAAATATAAAAAAAAAAATAATAAAATGTATATAAATAAAATAAAATAAAACAAGGTTTAGTACAGATACAGACGTTATTATCTAAATAAACTGATATATTATAAATATAGAGATATTATAACTGATCCTAAAATACATATTAAATTTTAACTACATATATTTCATAGACTATAAATGTTATGTTTCTATTAAAATTTATATTCTAATTAGGTACACAACAAACACACACACACACACACACACACATACGAATATCCATATGCAGCTGACATTGAGTGTTTCTTCTAAAGAGAATTCATCTGACCAATGTTTTAATGCAAACAAAATTAGATTTGTTTACTTTTTCAATTTTAATCGTTTAAATCAGTGATATCGTCTACTATTTTTATTTTTCTTAGTATTATGATCCTATAATGTAATACCTTTTGAATATATGTAGATAAGTAAATTAGTGTACATATTACAATCTAAAAATTACATATCATTTTTTTTTTTAGTAATTATAATATTAATAATTTTGAATTCCCTATCGCCATCCGTAAAAGTTTAAAAGCCCACTGGCCAATAGGGAACAGGTTAACTAATTTTATTTTAAAAATTTAAATATTTATTTAAATAATGCAATTTTTGAATATTAGACTTTTAAACTTAGAATTTCAATTGTTTCGTAAACATTTGATCTAAAAAATATAATTACAAAACCTGAGATAAAGTTTGTCAAAAAATTGAAAAATATAGTAGACGTGAGAGATATGGAAGAAAAAGGGGAATTGGATGGAGTTAATTGGTCAATCAAAATTTCGAGTTGAATAGTAACACAAAGATAGATAAAATATATAAAATCCAAAATATATAATCATAATTATCTTAAAAATAGAAATTAGAAGCAATAGAGATTAAAAAATATAAAATAATTATTATATTATATTATAGTAAAAAAAAAATTTTCAAAATATAAATAATTAAATTAAAATTTTTTTTTATAATCTTAAAAAAATAAGAAAAACTTCAATTGTATTCATTATTAATTAACTGGTTACTATACATAATCAATAAAATAAAAAAAAAAAAAAAAAATACATAATCAGTAATTGGCGGATTACCTGAATGTGAAATTTGAATTGATTTTGCACTTGGGTTAATATTGTGCCGACTTGTGGATGAAAACTGACCTCTCCTATAAATTATAATTAATTATTTAGAAAATTTAAAAAAAAATATATTTTATTATATCCTTATCTCACTTAATAATATTTTACTTACAATAAGTAAGAAAATAAAAATTAACTTTAAATTAAATTAATAAAAAAAATATACCGTTTTTATTTAAATTTGTTAAAAAGTTAATTGAGTTAAGTGGAAGAAAAAAAGAACCAACATATACAGAATTAGGATATTTCTTGTGGATCGTCAAATCTTTTTATATTTTTTCAAATAATAATCTATTATAGTAGATAGTAGATATATTATTATTTTAATGCTTTTATTTAAATTTAAAAAAAAAAAAATTATTTATGGGAAGGGGTTTTTCATTTCCATATTTTTGACCGGGACTAAGATGCTAATAATCCATTGAAAAAATATTATTATAGTATTTTGTAAATTTGTGTTAGAATATTACATAATTATATTAGATACAGTTACCCTTCATTTTAATGAAATAGGAAATATTCCCATTGATTTATTTAAGCTTATCACAAATTTCAACTTAGATTTATAACCAATTATTCAAGCTTTTTTTTCGTGGTAATTAAAATAAATATATTTGAAAAAAAAGCCTTTTTTTTCTTAGAATTCTATTCATTATAATAATGATAAAAGAAAATCTACGTTTCACACGTCTCATGTAATGAGGGAAAACTGTACTAATTAGTTAATTTGATTCCAATTACGTTTATGCTTTAAAACATTATTATTAGTATTATTCATCAAACCCTTTTCAACAACAAACATTGGAGATTGTTATAATTTCCAACCCGAAAGGGTAATGGCCCTAATTATGTATATTGCTTTTTTCCCTGGACAATCAATTTTCGTCGACCTCTCTATCGATGTTGTCACCATCACTGTACCATATTTTTAATTAATCATATTGAAAGCGCCACAGCGAATCCCTTTGATGGTGACCTCAATGGCTATGAATTTATTCATTCATTTAATATTACATATACACATATCGCTCCATTGACAAATGATCTATAATAATTAGGGCAGATCTAAAGTGATTTTTATAAGCCTTATGAGAGTAGTATAGGAGTAAAAAAATATCCATTTACTAATGTAATGAATATATTTATTTACATTGATGATTTATCTATAAAGGGAATAAAAAAATGATAAAAAGATTTTTAGTTAGTAATCTATACTTTTTTATTAGATAATGAAAAAAAAATGAAATTATTTCTTTTTATATTGTGTAAATAAATGAATGAATTATATAATTATAATATTTTACTTGTATAATATATATTATATACCAATAAAATTTTAAATGAAAAGTAAAAAAAAATAATCTAATGATATTTTTTCTCATTCTTAAGTGAATTGTATCTGAATTTTACATATTTAGGATATTATTTAGTTGATAGTTGGCAGTTCCTTATCAATCAGGTATGTTTTTGAAGCTCCCCATGAGCTGTTTACTGGGTTGTTGAGAGGACAGCCGGGGTTGACATTAGGGACCCTCTAGCTGACAGTTTGAACTCGGTGCTTTAACATCAGTCGAATAGAAAACGATTCTGTTTCGAGTAATATTCGATAATTAATTTTTTTTTTTTTTACTTTTTCGCCAAGTGATGAAGTGTCAGACAGATAGGTATATTTTTTTTTTTTGTTTTGTTTAGCCTATCATTAAATATTTTTAAATTTTGACAAAATTATATCATTCCAATTAATTTATTGAAATGTATTGAACCTTTAGCCATTAAGTGATACATATTTTTAATGAGTTTTTTTAATTTGTATTATTATTTTTTCCTTTCTCAATAGAAAATTGATTAAACTTTTGAATCATGAATAATTTAGCATTTTATTAACGACAAATAAATATCTATTAATACATTTAAACAAAAGATGAAAATTTATAATTGCAATTTAATTATATTTTTTTAATTATTTATATTAATATTTGTTTATGTGTTAATGAGATTATTTTATATGTATTTGTCAATTTATTGTTATTTTTATTTCAAATTTATAGATGAGATATGGAAAAATTGATTGTATTGAAAAATCAATTGATTTTAACAATAATTATTAAAAACTTGATTATATAACCAAAATAAATCTTTAATTATTTATTTACTGTTGATGAATTTTATCAAACAAGAATGATCTAAAATTCGTTACATTAATTTACAAACCATATGAAAAAGCCATAGATTAATTTTAGAACGTTTTTATTTATCTTTACTAATAGTTCCATAATATGTAGAAATCTTAAAATAAAGTGAAAATCCCATAATAATGGTTTCTATTAAAATTCAGAGAACGTGAAGGGGAAATAAAGAAAATTAAAAAATTTTAATCTTCATTAGAAATGATGAGTATGTCAATGAGGAGTACAAGAAAAAAGTTTGAGAAAATTTTGATGATAAAATTGCTAATAAAGTGTACAACAGGGATGAGCAACCCGCGGCCCGCCGAGCATTTCTTAAATAGAATTTTATTATTCGTCTCGATTATTTATAAACAATATTATAATGTTTATTAGTATATATATATATATATAAAGCTTTGTAAATTATTAGTAAGTGCGGCCCGCCACAAAATTTTAAAATTTAAATTGGCCCGTGGGTTAAAAAGGTTGCTCACCCCTGGTGTACAAAAATGAATTTTATGTTTTTTCAACAAAAAAAATTACATTAATTTTTAAAAGGGGATAGAGTGAGATCTCTATCATAGAACATATGAAGAATACTTATTCTTATCGTATTTCTAATATGTATTGTTTATATTTTGTTCTTATTTTTATCCCCATTGCTTCTTTAACTTTCACTAACAATAATAAATATAATAAAGAAATTGGTTAAAAATATTCTTTTCTAGTCAAAAGAATTTTATAACAATTCCAATATTTTAATATTAATATATAAATAGTATATTATTAATATACATTTAGAATGAATTGGTGCTTGTTGCCACAAACCTATTCAACACACACAAACCTCCACCTAATATGATTATTCTTTATTATAATATTTTATTATATTGAATATATATAAAATATATACAAAATTTCTTATATAGTTTTAATCAGATTTTTTGTTTTTACTAGAATAATAATAAAATAAATCAATAATAATATAATTTGATTGGATGAGTTGCAAATAAAACCGTACTGAAATATGCAGATCATTAGATTATCTTATTGAATTCTATTTTTATTTTTATGTTTATGTTTGTTTCAACTTTTGAGAAATATTTTTAGAAATTTTTAATTTAAACTTTGAAAAGTACCGACATATTTTTAGTTTTTTTTTTTTTTATTTCAAATTATTTTAATAGAATTTCTAAAAAATTTCATTATACACCTTATCTCAGTAATATAATTTATTAATTATTTATTAATATATTATTTAAATATAAATAATTTCAATTTATTTGTTTCAATTGAATTTTATTTTCCTTATTTTTTTTTTTTTTTTTTTTTTTTAGAAAACTTATTTATTTATTTATTTATTTTTCAATTGATGGAATAGAAAATGCATTGTTTCATTTTAAGTAAATTCTCACTTGCATTTTAGAAAGCAACAAATAATGATTATTCGAATAGTGAATTGTAATGATGAAAGTGAATTGCAGATTGACTGACAATCGGTTCAAACTCTCGAAGAGGAGAGAGAGAGAGAGATGCCAATGTATGGTTATCAGCCAAATGAGAAGGAGAGAGGGCTAATTATCTGTATCCTGTTGCTGTCAGTCAGGGTCACGAAGCGCTGCTCATTGCTCTTGCTAGTGCTTTCTTACACCCATCTTGAAAAAGAAGATGCCTGTCCACTTTCTCAACAGAAAACATTCAACCGGAAATTGGGGCGACATTCACTCGCCTTGAATCAACTCCTCCAGTCGACCGAATCACCCTTTTCGTATATTCGGCCATTATGATTGATATGATGGGAAAGAGTAAAAGTAAGTGGGGGGGGGGGGGGAGGGACACATTAGGATTAGTGTCCATTGTGATATTTATACATGTGAAAAATTTTGCTTTTATCACAATATTATTATTTTGGTTATTGGATAATAAAATGATCTCAAATGTCAATATCACAATATCTAAAAAGGAAAAAAAAAATATTGATTATTCACAAGTACCAGAATTACATAAATATTTATTTAATGTTGAAAAGTGTTGGCATTTTAATAATGTCTATCTAAAGAAATAAATAAGTTTATTAGCAGTGAAAAATTGGAGTCAACAGTTTGGAGTACTATACTATCTAAGATGTACGCGTATACTACGCATGCATGCATGATATTACGTAGCTATGTAGCTCGAGCGATTGATTTCTCGGGTCGCTTCAGTTCGGGTGGTTTCGGTTGGCGTCTTGAAATTTCTAATTGCAAATGCATTTTTCGCCGACGTGAATGAACATTATTTTACATCAGAGAGAAGAGATACTATAATAATTTACAAAACCACCCCTAATTGAAAATATAAATTATTAAAAATCATATGAAAAATTAGATATCATTCTAATTAATTACATTAAATAATTATTTATAATAGTAGTTTAAATCGTATTATGTTACAGACATTTAAATATTTTTATATAAAAAATTGTCGAACTACAATTTTGAATGGAAAATACATATTTAAAAAGAATCCTTTTTTTAAAAAAGATTAAGTATCGTATGATTAAATTTTTAATGTATCAATTAATTTCATATTAAAAATTATTATTTTGTCTGGATAAATTTTTTTATTTTTAAAAAAAAAAAGATAAAGTAGAGATCACTTTTTCCTCATTCTCTTCTCAAAGGATTAGCAGTTTTTAAGAAATTTATAATCTATCTATTGCTTTTAAATTAGACTTTTAAATATATACAGTGTAGATGATATTAGGTACGCTTTCACTCACACACACACACACACACACACACAAAAATATTTTTATTTTTCATTTTACATATTAAAATAGAAGTTGTAATTTAATTAAGGGAATATGATAAGGACATATGTAATGAAATAGTTTTAATTTTTATTTATAAAAAAGTATTAATTGATAAATGAGATTAGAGCTAGTATATTTTTTTAATTAAATATTAGAAATTTGTCTGACTAATAAAAATCAAATGCAAGGGGAAATTTATATGCTGAATTGATGAATTATATAACGATCATCACTTTTAGCCGGATGTTTATAAATCACATTTATATGATTTAGATTATATATACAATATGAATTACATATATATTAATAATTTAATAAATCAAATGTATGTAGGAAGAAATAGTTAAGTAGTATTTTTAAAAATAATTGTTTTAAAGACGAATATAAGCGTCAAATGAATAAAAGAATACTCCGATCGGAAAAAGGAAGTGTTGTAATATGAGGGTGAAGGTTTCAAGAAGGGGAAGTGTCAAGTGGAAAAAAGGGAAATAGCCATTCAGAACACAATACCATTCATATAAGATACTCCACCCTCGAATAAACCATTAGAATAGAATAATTGTCATTTATAAATATGGCCAATCAAGAGTCAGATTAAACAGATTTAATACTTTTTTTGCTCCTTGGCAATTATCGCAATAAATTATTTCTTGTAAATACAGTTAAGCTGTTAAGTTATTTTCTAAGCATAATCCATAAAATCATACAATTTTTTATATTCTTAATTTATATATGTATTTAATTTCTTATAAAAAAATAATTATTAATCTGTTTATATACGAGTATTATATTTTAGAATATTTTTTTATTTATGAAATTTATTTTTCCTTTTAAAATTTTATAAATTATAGATTAAATAACCTATACATAAGAATTAATATTTAAATTAAATTAAAATTAATTAAATTATAAAATAATATTTATTAAAACATCGCATGTTTAGCTTTTTGTTGATGGCACCACGTCACGTGCTAGCGCGTGGTTGACAGTCAACGTGTTAAAAAATTAATTCAATCAAGCCAAAATATTTTATATATAGCAAGCAGTTTTATACAATTTTTATTCATGTGGAAAAATTATCAAACAAATATAGGTTTATTTTTACGGTCAGTTTAGTGGAAAAATAATGAAAACGTGGTAGGTAATGAATGACTCTCATTCGAAAGAGCTACCATTTCTCAAAAGTTTTGAATAATGTCCGTGTACCAAATTGTATTATTCTACTTAGTTCAAATCTTTTTTTGCGTAATCTTGTCTACATACACACACACTCAATTTTCTTTCTTCTTAGTGAAAATGACTTAGGGACCTTCAAAACTTATAAAATCATCAAAATCTCGACATTGAAAATTTTCGTGAATAGTAAAAATTATCTTTAATATTTCACACCATTTTGTTACCTTCTACGTATTATCAGTTTGTTATCTTTTATTATACAATATTAGATATTTATTCATTAATCACTTTCAATTTGAGATTTATTTTAAACAAAGCATCGTCTCTAAATATTAAATATACGTACATCAAATTATGAAATAAAATAAACAAATGAAACTTGAATAAACATTAATAGAAATTAATTAAATTTGAGAGTATGATGATGGGGAATCTCTTCACTCACTTTACAATTGGATTTGATTAAAATATTTGAATTATACATATATAATAACTAAGCAAGCAAAAGGTAATATTTCTTTTCAAATTTATATCCGAGTTTATACGTATATAGAATTAAATTCATTTCTTAATTAAATTTATGAAGATGATTCGAGTGGGTTTATTTGCTTTGTTAAAATAATTTTATAAATTTGATAGAATAATAAGCACTATTGATATTGTGATTAACATTTTTTTTTTTTTTATTTTGATAAGAATAATTACCTTTATTATATTTCTTAAAAAATTTATAATTGATTTAGATGATTTTACATGCTTATGAATCAAGAACACCTAAGATAAATTTTTTTTTTTTTTTTGCAATTCTCTTGGAAATAATGAATAAAATTTCTATGGGTTAATAAATTTGTAAAGATACATATTTCCTCACAATATTGAGAGGAAATACATTAAATTAATTTAGTAATTTTAATATAAAAATAATAATTAAAAACAACGATTTTGTTGAAGAAATGAAAAAATTCACCATAAAAAAATGTATATAAGATTGGAGTGAATTTGTGAAAAATGTTTAAGACAACTGTGTAGTGAGTGAACTGGAATTTCAACTACAAAAAAAAATTTATTAATTAATTAAGTGAAAAAGAAGAAGATTAATTTATTAAAATTTTAACATTTTAACATTTATATCTGATTATTATCCTTTATCTCAACAAGGAACACAGAAGAAATATATATATTTGAATTTTTATTTTAAAAAAATTATCCTAATAGTTAAACATATTTTAAATTATACATAACTGAAAAAAATTAAATAAATTAATTAACATTTCTATATACATATGTGTTTGTTCGAAATTCAAATTCAAACTTAATCACTCAATCATAATCAATCAAATTTAGAATATTATATTAATATAACTAAAACTATATTTTTTTATTAATTATAATAACGATTTAAAAAAATATTATTTATGTAATGGAGATGAAATTGAGTACAAGAGATGTTGGCGACAAGGGTGTTTCAACCTCCTCACTCCACTCGCTTGTCCCTGGTTGTATGGGTAGCAGCGGAAATTTACCGCGGGTCCCGCTCAACCCTGATCATGCTTGAGACGGGCCTTGGGTGACTGACGACCCGGAGAAAGTCTCCCACCTCCTTCTCCCGACAACCAAGAAGGGGAGGGATTAATATATAAATTGGATTGCGAACTCCCGCAAGGGATTCTATTCGTTTGGGATTCGTTGAAATGATTCATTTTGGATGCTAATTAGATGCTTGATTGTTCGATTGCTTGGCTATGATGACGAGAGAGTGTGTGTATTTGCCTATGTATATTTATTTTAAATAAACCATTTTATAGAAAAAGTCAAACAAGAAGTCTTTCTGTTGCTCTATCGAGATAACGATCCAACCCCTCCCAAATCACCACATTTATATTTGAGATGAAATTAATCTTCAATGAACTCTCACTGAACAAAATTGATTATAACTTTAATTTCAATATAAAAAATGTCGTTGACTTATAAATAATTAAATATTTAAACAAAAGTATTTATTAAAATTATTTTTATGATTTATAAAGAAAAGAAATCCATTACGTGATTAATAAAATAGTACGAACTTTACACTTTTTAGATAACATAGAAATTATTAGACAAAAAAAAATGGATTAAATTATAGAAAATAATCAATTATTTTATAAGTATATTTTTATTTAATTTTATCTGATATGATATTATATAAATAAAAATATATTATTTAGAACAATAAAAGTAGAATTAATAGAAATAGACCGAAAGGTAAAGCAAGTTAGAATTTTTTCTCACTGTTGTAATTTTCGTCTACTTCGGGACGTAACTCACTTAAAATGTTTGACTTTACAGGAAAAGTTTTTGAGTGAGATGGTTGATTGGAGATGTCCCTTAGGGGCCTTTACTTTCTATTATCTACCCTCTTTTTCAAGAAGTAATGTTTCTTTATGTTACTTCTTTGTAAAAGCGTGGAAATGTGATTTCTAAAAAATTTTAAATTAAAACATTCTAATGTTTTGGATTTTCTATAACAATTTTATTTTTGGATTCATAATTCTTTAAAAATATAATCATGTACTTACACTTATACTTAAAGATAATTTACTAAATATTTTAAGAAACAGAATAATATATCTCGCAAGGTTCAAGAGAAAAAAAGAAAGAAATGAAAGAAAAGTGAAAGAGAAGAACATTAAATAAATTGGAAACCAATGTTCTCTCCCTTTTTCTCTTTCTCTCTTTCTATTTCATAGACACACATACCCATAGATTCTCTGCTGTTTCAATTCTCGTCCCGTTTATTTTTTATTTATTTATTTATTTATTATTTTTTTTTTTGCTTTATTTAAACGTAAACCGATAATTAGATTTCATTTCTCCCGAAATGTGTACTAATAATAAATTGTTTTCCATTTTTTTTTCTATTTAAAAGAAAAATTCCTTTCAGTTTTGAGATTTCAATATTTTCCTAATATGCAGTTGGAAATATGTGATATGTACTTTTTTATAGATAATATGTATTTTTTTTTTCACTTTTAAAATAAGATCCTAATTGTGAATAATTATAAAAAAAAATCCTAATATAAATTTCTTTTTATTTTTATTTATTGTATAATTTTTCATTTTATTTTTTCTATTAATTGTTTAACTTGATTTGATAAAGTGTAAAGTGATTTCACCTGGAAGTTGCTTTATTCCCGAATAAGTAGTCTTAGTTACATACTAATCAATTGCATTGAACCATAAGCGATCTGTCTACAACTTTAATCAACATCAGAGAATGTCTATAGCGCTATACTATACATACCTACACTTCACTACTCTTGGATCAAAGTTAAACCACACTTTATGTTTATAGTTTAATTTGGATTTGATCAGTAGTCAATATGAAAAGCCTTTGGGCAAAACCACTTGTCATATATATATATATATATATATATATATATATGGATAGATAAGTCAACAACTTTAAAACAGAAAGAAAAAAAAATTAACAGGTTTAATGCAACCAAATATATATATATATATACTCGTATTAATTATTTATATATAATTAATGAGAGAAGAATTTTTTAAAAAATTGTTTTTATTTCCAATAAATAAATCTTACTTGACTTATTGATATCATACTATACTATACTATATTGATTAAGTAAATATATGTATAGTGAAAATTTTCAAATAATTAACCAAGGTTTGAAGTATAATTAAAAAAACATAATAATATTGGATTTCAAATGACTGTGAAATGTGGGAGATTGCATAATGAGGATTTGAATTATCTCTATCCATCTCTCGTGAGGTATAATAAAAATTACACACAGAATTAGGGTAGATAGATAAACATATTGTTTTAAACTGTCATCAGAGCACTAGATAAATAAGTAAATAAATAAAAATATAGTACTATTATAACAATATATTATTATTTAAAAATTAAATAAAGTTTTATCAAAATTTAAAAAAAAAAAAAAAAAAAAATTGGTATAAATTATTTTATTTTATTTATTATTATTCATTACTATATATTCTCTATATATTATTTTCATTTTTTTATTAGTTTAATCTCTTAAGTTTATTAAAAGTTTCTTTGATTTCAATCTAAAAAAAATTCATAAATATAATATTTTAATTAGCAATGAATAATTAAATTTAAAAATTTAAATTAGATTTTCAATTAAAATAAAATCAAAGACTCCTTAAAGAAATTCAAAATTGAGTTTTTATCGGAAATTCACGTTTTATAGTTCCCTGAATACATCCTGCAAAATTAGTTTCTATCTGTAGGTCCATATACATATGTGAAACTGTGAAGATCCAAAAATGTTATCAAAATTCAATGCACGCTTATTATGTTTACGTTATCATTGTCTGATCGGGAGTTACTTACTTCATTACCTTTAATTTTTATTTATTTATTTATTTTAGATCACACGGTTCTTACTTATTAATTATTATTAATTAAAAGAGATGCATCAAAATATAAACTATAAACAAAATTGGATATTTTAAAAATTAGAATGAAATTTATGTGTAGTTCTTGCTCCACCTAGTTTGTAGTATTTTGGAATCTGTTTGTTAAAATTCCCACATACACGAAAATTTCCTACAAATGCATTCATTTAATGAATCTCGAAAATTTTAAACAGTCTAAATCCATTGGAAGAACTATATTTTTTTATAAATAATTATAATTCATGTTATTTACTTTTATCAAAATAATTAATTATATATTAAGATGATTAAATTAATAAATAAATAAATTGTAAATTAAATTTTGATAAGATCAGCTATTATTTATTTTGTTTGATTATTGTTCTCCCATGTTTATATTATGTTATATTTATTTTATCATACAAATTAATATTTTCTTCACTTTTCAATAAAATTACTTCTACATAATCTATGTTTTTGAACAGGTCCAAAAAGATTATTGGTCACACGAATGGGAAACCAATGTTACAGATTTATTTCAGAATTCTCTTCATTTTAAATATTTATTTAATTAGTATCATGTTTAATTTAAAAATAAATATTTAAAATAAAATAAAATATTTAAAAAATAAACAAATAATTTGTTATGGCTCGTCATCCATTGCCTATTTCTTTCTCCTTTATATATATATATATATATATATACTCCTTTCTCTTTATTAATGTTTTTTTTTTTTCTTTTTCTCTGGAATTTCTTTTCGTATTGTCCAAGCTTTGGTTTTTTCCAATGAGTTTTTTTTTTTTTTTTTTGGTCATCTTGTTCTTGACGTTAGTGCTGCTTGGAGGCTGGTGCTGTTAGTGTTGTTAGTGCTGTTAGTGGTGATGGTGGCCGCCTCTTCGCCTCTTCAATGACTGACTCCTCGTCAAGTTCATTGACTGCCGAGTGCTCTGAACTTGTGGTGTTCCCTCGGCAACTTTCGGAGTAGCTCGAGCTCTTTCGGCTCGGTCCTTGGGGTTCGGCTGCCTTCACTTGGCCAGTTGTTTCAGTCGGCCCGACGGCCTCCCAACGTTTTCCTCTTCCGTAGGATCCACACAATCATCCACAACCTTTCTAGCAATAAGAACTATTGACGTGGAAAGTGGTGTGCGTGTAGTGATTTCTCCTCCCAACTCCCTGTGTGCATCCCTGCTAGTAGTGTTTTCTTGTGGTGCTTCCCCAAAAGCGATTGACGACATTAAAAACCAACCGGGTGTGATTTCTACTCATCGGTGTTCACGTAAGTGTTGTTTGTTTTGATTGATTTCTTGTTCGATTTGGATCTATCTGTCAAAAAGGCGAGCGATTTCTGGTCGTTGCTGGCGATGACGTCACTTGGCGCGTCCTAAGGCGTGGCCAGCACCGACTCACCACATTCTTTCAGACTTTTTTCTTCTCACACCGACACACGCACACAAATGTGGACCCAGCCAGTCCCGTTTTTTCCTCCTTTCTCATCGAGTGCTGCTGCTGCTGCTGCTCCTGCTGCTGCTGCTTCTAGTCTTTTCTAAATGTCAAACGTGGCTAAAGCAACTTTGGCGGCCTTGCAATCTCTCTTTTTTCTCTATCACACATCGTCATATTCAAATTCACACAACACCGTGTGTTATTGTTGTACAAGACCACACGTGCCTCCCTCTACCTAAACGCAATTTATTTCAATAATGGGATTCCCCTGTATTTTCCATTGTATTTTCCTTCACGTTCCGTTGCCCATTCTTTCCCCCTTTCAATCACATCAAATCACTCCAAAATCACACAAAAATCAAATTTCTATAATATTAAACTAGATAATAAACCGAAAGTAAATTAATTATTTAATTAACAATTCCTATGAAAATTTTATTTCATTACATATTTAATGGTATAATTTTGGCACTAAAATTGATAGAAAACGAGAAATGACTAACTAAGAATGAATAAATAAATAAAAGTAAATTAATTATCTTTACCTATAATACATAGAATACTAGCATATATAATAATAATAATAATAATAATAATATATAATAATAATATAATTAAATAATTATTAATATTTATTTTGATATAGGACTGTAATAGAATAATTTATTTGGAATATAATATATTTTATTTAAATAATTGTTAGAAAAGTAAAATTATGAATATCTTTACTTTTATTAACTGGAAAAAATAAAAAATAAATCAATATTTAAAATAATAGAATAATAAGTATTTTTTTAAAATTTTTATTTCATATTATAACTTTATATCTTAGTTTTTTTTTTTTGTTTTTTTTTGTTGTTGTTGAATGAAAGGAATTTTATTTAAATCGTGTCAAAAATGTTAATCCTTGTTCCGTAGCTATTTTTTGCTCCGCCTAAGTGACCTGACACTACTGACCCGATTGCCCTGGTATACGCCCAGTTGTTCTTTATCCCCCCTAATAGGGGTGCATCTCCACCTGTCACTTGGAAATTTATTTTTCTTAGAGTGCCTTTGTCAACACAGAATACGTAGAATAGATATATAAATAAATTTATAATATAATGCGACTTTCAATAAGAAGAAAGGCACAAACTTATCAGGAATAATTAAATTTTTTTTATCGGATTTTGTTCAATAAAATTGAATTTATATTATCATTTTAATTAAGAAGCAAAAAATAAAAATAATAATAATAATAAAGAAATTTGGGTAATTTTGAGAGAATCGATAATGGACGCAATAATAAAATGGTTAGCGACGGTCGGGCACTCTGTAATTCAGAAAGCCCCTCCCTTTCTCTGTTCTCCTATCGAAACACCAATACTTTGAATCGAAATGCTTCCACTGGAGAGAATATTTTCTATGGTTCTAGCAGCATTCCTGGGGCAGAGGAACAGGAAAATGTCAAGCGATTTGGTGGAGGGGGAAATTCCATGAAAATCATCTTGAGAAAGAGATTTTCAAATCAATTTTATTACCATTAGGACAAATGATAAAAATTAATCATTTTTATCAAATTAAAAAAAAAAATTTTGTAAGGGGAGCCCCACGTTGGGTGCCAATTTGTAAGGGGGGGAGGCCCACAGTGGATGCCAACAGGCCCCTTACAAGGAGGAGGGAAGAAGGGGGAGAGAAGGGAGGGAAAATGTGATAGAAGAGAGAAGAGGGGAAATGGGAGAGGGAAAAAATGGATCTTATGTGGAGAGGGAAAAAAAGGAGTTTAAGGTCTCCACAGGTAAACAGGTGGATATCTTCTTGAAGGGGGAAAAAATTACCCGCAGCTGCAGAGAACAAACTACCTTTCCTCCAATGGTCCAGCAGAGATGAAGGTTAAATGGGCGCCATGCTATACTCAGAGGTAAAGCAGATTTTAATGAGACTGGTCAATAAGGATGTAGTTTAAGTTAAATTGAAAAACGGTTGTTTAAAAGAAAATGTATAATTATAAGAAATATTATATTACTTCTCCACCATGGGAGTCAAAGAAAATGTATAATTATAAGAAATATTATATTACTTCTCCACCATGGGAGTCAAAGAAAATGTATAATTATAAGAAATATTATATTACTTCTCCACCATGGGAGTCACAAAGGATCCATCCAACATGGAGGATCATCAAAACACGTCTTTACACAAAGAACGTGGAGATCATACTGGCTATATAATGCCAAGTCACCAACCGTCGTCGGAATCCCCTAGACGTTGCCATTCAGTCATGCAACAGCGCCTGGGGTGACTTTGTCATATATATATAATAAATATACATCCGTTACATCCTCCCCCTCTGACTCCTGAAGAAGTCCCAACGAAGGAGTCAGAAAAAGAGAAAAGCGAAAAACAATATTTAATAATACAAAAAAAAAAAAAAAAAATAATTCATAAAGATTAAAGAAAAGGATATAATAATTCTTAATACTTAACTAAACAATTAATAATATAAAAAAAAAAGTTCACAAAAATCAAAGAAAAATATACAATAATCTTAATAATTAATTAAACAATTAATAATATAAAAAGTTCACAAAAATCAAAGAAAAATATACAATAATCTTAATAATTAATTAAACAATTAATAATATAAAAAAGTTCACAAAAATCAAAGAAAAATATACAATAATCTTAATAATTAATTAAACAATTAATAATATAAAAAAAGTTCACAAAAATCAAAGAAAAATATACAATAATCTTAATAATTAATTAGAGTCACCCTTTCGAGGTCGACCTCTCTTTTTAATTGTTCTAATTGGGTTTATATTATCTAAACGACATGGGGTCAACATAGAAGTATGATAGGTACCTAAAGGGGTATTAGGATCATCTAGTGCTGCCACAGTGTATGATACGGGAGAAACAATTTTTATTATTTTATAGGGCCCATCTCTCTTAGGAGCAAATTTGGCAGTGATGCCTTTTTTCTTATCACTCAAATAATGAGTATTAACCCATACTTTGTCATTTAATTTATAAATAGGACCTTGTTGGTGTTTTTTATCATTGTAATTCTTATTTTTTAATTGCTTAGATTCGATTCTTTCATTTATAAATTTCAAATTATTTGCGAATCTCTTTAGATAAGGGGTGATTTCTGGGACGAAGTTGTCATTGTAAATCACCTGTCTAATGTCCTTTTTTATATCTAGCGGTGTTCTCATCTCCCTGCCAAACTGTAGGAATGCAGCTGTATATCCGGTCGTATCGTTTTTGGTGCTATTCATGGCAAAACGGATCATGGGGAGTTTTTCATCCCACATATTATGTCTATCTTTTACTAAGATTGCCAAACGAGTTTTTAGATCCCGATTTTTCCGTTCCACCGGATTCGCCTGTGGATGATATAGGGGGTAAAATTTTGTGATATGTCTAATAATCCACACAGCTGTTGCATTACAGCACTTATGAACTGGGTTCCATTATCGGAAATTATACGCCTAGGGATACCATATCTGAGAATAATCTCTTCCATTAAGATAATGGCACAATCTTTAGCATTGGCCGTTTTCAAAGGAAATAGTTCAACCCATTTGGTGGTTAAATCTTCCACTATGAGAATCCATCGGTTCCCTTTTTGAGATTCCGGTAATGGACCAAAAAGATCAATAGCTAGTGATTCATAACGTTGTGACTGTACAGGTGTCCTAAGTAAACCAGAAGGCTTTTGGTTTGAAGCTTTATAGCGTTGACAGTCAACACAATTCTTTATATATTTGGCAATATATCCACGCATATTATTCCAATAATATCTTTGGGATATTTTTGAATATGTACCTTCAGCTCCATAATGACCAGCTGTAGGAGCATCATGAAATTCTTTTAATATATTATCCCTTTCTTCTATAGGGATGACCAATTGCGCCTCTTCTCCATCAGAGGAGGGCGAATACCTATAGAGGATGCCTTGGTCCATCAAATAGCCTTTATCAGACCAATTAACATAATTAACACCTTTGTCGGTAGCTTCCAGTTCATTAATAATAGTTAATAATTCATTATCCTTTAACTGTGCTTCCCTGATTTCTTGAGGGGTGGAGTGAGGGAACTCCACATAAATGTGATTATATTGGAATGAATCAATATGATTATTTATATCATTAGTAGAACGCGAAAGTAGGTCCGCAACAGCATTTGTACGGCCAGGGATATAATTTATTTTTATTTTATAAGCCTGAATTTCTAAAGCCCATCGAGCAAGACGTCCAGTTGGAGCTTTTAAATTCATTAACCAGCGTAGAGGCTGATGGTCAGTACAAACAATAATTTCAGAGTTTTCAATATACCCTCGAAATTTTTTTAAGGCCCATACTACTGCAAGAGCTTCTTTCTCAGTAGTGGTATAATTTATTTCGGCCGGAAGAAGGGTTCTACTGGCGAATTCAATAGGGTGCTCATTTTCCTTTTCTCCTTGAAGTAAAACTGCTCCTAAAGCGTAGTTGCTCGCATCCGTCTTGATAATAAATGGTTTAGTATGATCCGCTGATACTAAAATAGGTGCAGAGGTGAGACATTTCTTTAAGGTTAAGAAGGAATTATTCTCATCTTCACCCCATTGCCATCGAACATTCTTTTTTGTTAGACGAGTTAACGGCAAAGCAATTCCAGAAAATTTAGGAATATATCTCCTATACCAAGAGCAAGTTTGTATAAAAGATTGCAATTGTTTAAGATTTCTAGGTGACGGCAAATTATTAATAGCCGATACCTTATCAGCATCAATTTCAATCCCATTTGGTGTTAACCAATGGCCTAAATATTTTACTTTCTCACAAGCAATTTTACACTTGTGAGGATTTACCTTTAGTTTATATTTTCCAAGGGCTGCAAACACCCTTTTTAGATCTTCTAGATGATCTTCAAATGTAGAGGAAAGGATTATAAGGTCATCTAAGTAAACCAACAATCTAATATCTGGGAGGCTCCTTTTGAATCTATCCATAAGACGCTGGAAAGTAGCCGGAGCGTTTTTCAATCCGAAGGGCATTCGATTAAAAAGATAAGTACCGAATGTACACACGAAGGCAGTTTTGTGCCTGTCATCAGGATGAACTGATACCTGATGATATCCAGCCTTCAAATCCAAAGTTGTCATATAAGGGAAATTTCCAGCCTCATGCAATAGGTCCTCAAGCCTAGGTAACGGGTAAGTGTCCGATACAGTAATGGCATTCAATTTCCTATAATCGACACAAAGTCGAGGATCTCCATTGGATTTTTCTACAAGGACAACGGGAGATGCGAATGGTGACTCACACTCCTCTATTACTCCATCAGCGAGTAATTTATTTAGTTCTTTACGTAAAATTTCTTTTTTGACAGGAGAGATTCTATATGGCGGTCCAGCCACTGGGGCATTATCACCTATGTTAATTCGGTGCTCACCAAAGGGTGTAGGCTCTCCCCCTGCAGTAAAGATATCATTGAATTCGTTTAATAGAGAATTCAATTTTTGCCTTTGAGAGACGTTTAAAATCTTGTTATTACTTAAAATATCCGATAAATAATTAATTTTGTGAGGTTCAGAGGCGATAAGTGGTTCCTCTTTCTCAAAGGGGTATTTTAATTTCTTTCCATTATTAAAATACCACTGGTTAGAGCAAAGATCAATAATTAATCTTGCCTGTTTTAAAAAATCATTTCCCAATAAAGTTCTCGGGATTTTTTGATTTTGAAAAAACATCAGCCTGGTGGGCACTATTTTATTTTTAATATTTATAGGTAATTCAATTAAATCTACTTGATGCTCTTGGCTAGAGCCATCAGCTAAACTAATAGTTACTGATTTATTATAAAATGTAACGTTTTTATTTTTTAAAATATTATATAATTTTTCACTCCCTATGGAATGAGAGGCACCAGAGTCAGCACATGCCGTACCCGTGGCATCGCCTATTTGAATGGGGAGGAGAGGGAGAAATCCTTTTTGTTCATTTGAAGATATTTTAATAGTATTAGTAAAATTAAAAGTAGGATCTACTTTATTAGTTTTTAATTGGAGATTGCAATCAGTGCATTTGGGCTTAATAGTACCTATTTTCCCACATCCATAACATTTTTTTACATTTTTAAAAGGTTTCTCCATAGAAACGGTATCAGTGCCACGGGGGGCTACTTTATTTACAATTTTGCCATCCGTATTTCGGAGGTTGTCATAATTTTCAAGTTTTTTTATTAATTCAAGAGGCTTATTTAATGTTTCCCATTCATCTAAAAAGTGCTCACGACATTGTGATGACACGTGAGTTTTTAATTGATTTGTAATAATTAAATCCTTTAATGCCTCGAAGTTATTGATATTCAATTCCTTTATCCATGATTCAAAATGAACCAATAAGCTATGATAGAAATCAGTCCACGTGTGAGTGGGACATTTTTTACTGTTGTAAAATAATTGACGCATCTTTTCTTTAGTGATTTTAAATCTTTGCATCAAAAGGGTTTTAATATAATTAAAATCCATTAAATTTTTATCCGATTCTCTATATAACAACCTTACTAGGTCTAAAGGGAGGGTTGTAGATAAATAAGATACCCAATTTTCTTGAGGTATTTTAAAAAAATTCATCTGTCTTTCAAAGACCATTAAGTATGAATTAATATCATCATTTTTATTAAGTTTTGGGAGGCGATTGGCTAAATCTATTTGGGGAAAGGGGGCTCCTACAGGTGGAGGGTTTTGATGAGGTGAGTTAAGTCTAATTTTTTCTAACTCTAGCCTTTCAACTCTCTGTTCTATAATAGAATTGAGGATACCCTGAGCTATCTCATCATCAAAATCATCATGTGCTAATATAGCATCTTTAATTTGAATAATTTTCATTGAATTATTAATTTCAATGCCCAATTCATCAGCCAAAACTATTAAATCCTCCTTACGTGCTCTAGTGAGGAAAGCCATCTCTTAACAATAAATTATATACTATATTTTACTACTAATTATAATAATTAATTAATTGTATGTAAAAACTATAATATAAAAATAAAAATATATAAATTGAATATTAAATTAAATAAATCCTAATAACTAAATAATAAATAAATACAATGAAAGTAAAAATAAAAAATAATAATAATAATAATACAATGTCAATGTAACTGAGAAAGAGAGAAAAAAAAATTCAATTCTCAAACAAAGTATAAATAATAGAAAGAAAAATAAAAAAAAATCATAGGTTTTAAAACCAAAAGGAAAAAAAAAAAAAATATATATAAATGTACTTAAGTGTGGTTGTTCCTTAGGGCGAGTGTCACCATATGGTTGATTAATATTCACAAATTATTTGCACTAATATCACTTATTGCCTTCACAGGGGTGGGGAAAACAGGCCTCGACGTTGGGCGTCAATTTGTAAGGGGAGCCCCACGTTGGGTGCCAATTTGTAAGGGGGGGAGGCCCACAGTGGATGCCAACAGGCCCCTTACAAGGAGGAGGGAAGAAGGGGGAGAGAAGGGAGGGAAAATGTGATAGAAGAGAGAAGAGGGGAAATGGGAGAGGGAAAAAATGGATCTTATGTGGAGAGGGAAAAAAAGGAGTTTAAGGTCTCCACAGGTAAACAGGTGGATATCTTCTTGAAGGGGGAAAAAATTACCCGCAGCTGCAGAGAACAAACTACCTTTCCTCCAATGGTCCAGCAGAGATGAAGGTTAAATGGGCGCCATGCTATACTCAGAGGTAAAGCAGATTTTAATGAGACTGGTCAATAAGGATGTAGTTTAAGTTAAATTGAAAAACGGTTGTTTAAAAGAAAATGTATAATTATAAGAAATATTATATTACTTCTCCACCATGGGAGTCAAAGAAAATGTATAATTATAAGAAATATTATATTACTTCTCCACCATGGGAGTCACAAAGGATCCATCCAACATGGAGGATCATCAAAACACGTCTTTACACAAAGAACGTGGAGATCATACTGGCTATATAATGCCAAGTCACCAACCGTCGTCGGAATCCCCTAGACGTTGCCATTCAGTCATGCAACAGCGCCTGGGGTGACTTTGTCATATATATATAATAAATATACATCCGTTACAATTTAAAATTCTACTAATAAATTTTTAAAATTTTTTTAAATAAAATTTCATTCATTTTATGATTTATATTCATTTATTTTGCTAATATTTTTGATAAAGAAATAAATATTTTAATTTAACGTTTAATTTCTAATAATTTTTTATGTATATTTTTTTTTTTTTTTAATTTAAATTATCGAAAACTAGAAAATAGCTAAAATTTAACTGAATTCAACAAAACTGAATTTAATTGAATGGATCAAAATCCAAGTATAAAATATAAGAATTTTTTTTTTCTAATCCAAATAAAATAAAACAATTATTTTTTTTTATATAACTATTTGTTTAATTATTTAATTAATTTTATTTATTTACTTTTACTAATGAAATAACTGATATTATTCTTATCGATTAAACACAAAATAACTATTATATAATTAAATAGATAAATGTATAATTTAATAAGCAATTATATTTATTATAATTTATTTATTTATTTTGTTTTTTATAAAAAATAATATTTATTTATTATTTCTGTTGATTATAATTTTTTTCCATTAAATTGAAATTAAAAAATACTACATATAAAGAATTTAGTTTAAAATAATTATTTGGGGTAACTTTTAATTGGTCTTTTTTGGAAGTTTTATTAATTAATAATATTTTATAAATTATTATTATTATTATTATTCCATTGCCGGTAAAATAAATGTTGGAATCTAACAAATAATAATTATTATTATTGAATATTTAATTAATGAAGGGATAATTTCAATCTTAATCTAATAAATTAGAAATTTTTATCTAAATATGTATAAATAGATTATTTATATAATAACATGAACAATAATAATTTTAAAAATCTATTTAAAAAACAATTTGCAAAATTCCATTGCCGGTAAAATAAATGTTGGAAAAATAAATGTTGGAATCTAACAAATGATGATGAAGTCCGCTTGAATCGGAGCAAGCGTACGGTTACTTGAAAACGACTGCAGAATAAGCAGTTGAAACGTTGTACAATTATTTTAATTTAATAAATAATTTTATACAAATAATGTGGTCTTTTAATAAAAATTCTCTTAATGATGATGAAGTACATAGTTAAAATGATAAATGCTTTGACAAATCACTTCCAATGAATTATATTTATTGTCCTACTAAAAAATAATTGATTTTAATTTGTATTTTGTATTAAATACTTCTTTCATTTGGGTTACATATCGGGGTTGCAATTTTTTTTTTTTAATTAATAATTGTTGAATTCTGACATATAGGTATATTATGTATTGTTATGTCTGTAAAAACTTTTTTTCATTTCTCTTTCTAGTTTAGCGAAGGTCAAAAGTTGAATATTTTTTCCAAGGTGATGTTGCTAAGAGAGAAAGAATAAAGAGTTATTTCCTCTCCATTTATAAAATGTAAGCAGATTTGCGATTTTCCCATACAAATACAAATGTCTTAGAATTTCTTAGAATTAATCAAGTTTATGCTAAGTGCTATGTATATTCAGAGTTTGATCTGAATTGCTTATTCATAGACTTTCTTGTTTTTAGTCTACAAATACTAAATGAAATTGATTCCCTTCCTTGCATAGGAATTTGAAACTCTTGCAATTCAAGAAAGGCACAACGGTATTCAAACTGTGGCATGTGTACCATCATTGGTACAATATTACCTGACGGTGGTGCCTTCGGTACAGTTACGTTAGATGTTAGATCTTTTTAGAAGTTTCTCTGGTACACAAACTTGAAAAAATTTGAAGACCGTTGTCATAGATAGATATGATAGATCACACTACATATTAATTTTTTTGATAAAAAATTAACTATTAAACTATTTTTTAATTTTTTTTTTTTTTTTTTTTTTTTTTAAATTTAATTTATCTTTTTAATTTTCTTATCTAAAAATTATCTCTGATTGACTAATAATTAATTAATAAGTAGGTAATTTGAAGCAGAAAGTTAGTGTAACGTTTAGATTCGAAATGAATTTTTTTTTATTTAATTCTAATTTAGTGGAATCAAAGCATAATTAAAGTACATACCTATAAATTAAATAGTTTGTTTAAAAAAGATTTTTTTTTTTATTATTCATTTGTTAAGTTTGCTATACTGAAAAGAAATATATTTCCTCTTTATTTAGTCATCATTTGAAGAAGCCACTTGTGCTCCCACACATTTCTTCTTATTGTATTATTATTCTATTCTATTTCATTATGATTATGATTCCTATAGAATGTACAGAGAAAGTAAATGATGTTAATTAGGTTATTTCCAAAGCTGCCGGGTGCTCTCAAGGCCTTTCGTATCAGCTTTTTGCTTGATTCCAATGCACATCTGCGATAGAGAAACGCTCTCACGCTCTGCGCTAAGTTCATTTTTAAATCTCAGAGTGAAAAAAATTCACACAGGAGATTCGTATACATAACAGCGGGTGGATAACAAGTAGAGAGAATGAAAAACAAATTCATTGGCTACAAAAGACGAGCCAAAAGATCTAAACATCAGCCGTTGACAAATTGATGACAATAGGGGAAGGGGGGGGGGGGGGGGTTGGGTAGACTAAACAGATCCAGAAGGTGGTACAAAATGAAATTGCTTTTTAATGACTGGTGAAGTCGATTGACTATGGCCAATTGATTTCGATACTCAAGATTCTTTCTTTTTTTTTTAAACAAGTTGACAAATTACTTACTCAATTTATCTTAAAAAAAATTAAATCCTACATTTTTTTTTTTATCCACTCGAAAATTTCTCACTCCAATCTTCTCAATGTTATATTTTTCTTTTTATTTATAGGTATAAACCATTTATTTACCCTCATATTATATAATAAAAACGATCCTTGCTCTTCATCTACACATATATATATATAAGATATATATATATAAAGGATTTTGTCTGCACATTGTTCAGAATTTAAATTTTTTTGCATATTTTCGCGTTTCATGACCTCTAGAATCCAAAAGTGACTTTAGAATTTTTCATGTCTGTCTTTCTGACCGGAAAATAACTATTTTATAGACTCAGAATTGGCTGAACCGATTTCTATGAAATTACACACATCACAATATTCTTACTACATATATACCTCTAGAGTAACATAGGCTATAAATTTTATTAATATCTATTCAGAAATTAATTTTTTAATATTTATATATAATTCTCCGTGTTATTCATTCAAGAGCCTTGCGTGGCCCACTGGCTCTAGCGGAAGCATTTTAAAAAATGAATTATCATAGCGATTCCCATTCAAAGAATTAATATAATATTTTATTTTAAATTATAATATTCAAAAATATCATTTCAATTAAATAATTTATTATAAAAGTTCTCATTAAAATTAATTTAATAAAATATTTAGATCATATTTTTATCTTATATTATTTTTTATTTGATTATTTCTTCTTTTCTAGAATATATAGTATTTTTTTTTAAATTTGTTTTAAATCAAATTTATTGTATTTTATTATAATTTTTTATTTATAGGTTTCTTTTTTTATTTTTAATTTTTAATAAATTCTCTTTTTATTGATATGATATTAATAAAAAATAATATTAAATTGTATATAAATTTAAAAATTAGAATATTTGAATTTGTTTAAATTTTAACACATGATGTAATCAATCATATGCATTAAGAATAGAAAATTTTGAAAATCAACTTGGTATTAAATTCAGAAAAAATACTGATAAATAGAATATATAGACTATTCGAATATAATTTGAAACTCTTTCTCTCCTTCTATTTTAAATTTTACAAAACGTAGTGTTAAGAAATTAAGATGCCTTATGCAACATGGATGGGTAAATGAATTGAGCTGGAAGAGGAGGCAATTTATAATTGTCTTCTAATTCAAATTTAGGACACACACAAATCGGAGAACATTATATCAAATCTCGCTAAGAATATTCAATATTTCTGTACACAAATTATTCAGAGTCTTGGCTTGACTTTTAATTCTACTTGAATTTACTATATACTTACTATTTATTATTAATCATATTCTATTTTGAAAAGTCTATTATTTGTTCATATTCAATGTTATAAAATACATATTTTTTTTTTTCTTATCAATTTTAAAATATTTTCATTTATACGGAAAATATTAATAAATAAAATAATGGAATCATCTACATTTTTTATTTATTTAAAATAATTATTTTTTATTGTATTAAACTAGCACACGTGGCAGGATATTTTTTTTCTTTTCGTCAATTCTTTCTTATCTACAATATTACTTTCAAAGATAAAATTATATATGTAGGGGAAGATGATACTTTACTTACTGATTCTGATACTCAGAGGATAAAGGCTTTTCATTGATATCAGCATTCACTGAAATAATATTTTTCTATAATATAATATGAAAACTGTTTTTGAAATATATTCTGAAGAATATGAATTGTAAGGTGTTTGTAATCTGCAATGTTATTTACTATTTTACTATTTTATAACGAATTTAAATAGAATTTGTTCTGTAGTAAAATATTTTATATTTATGATATATTATATATGTATGTATCTTTAATAAATTTCATTCAAAAATAATTGATTATTATTATCAAAATAAAATATTATCTTTTATATTTTAATCCATAATGTAATTTTCATAATTATCATCAAAAAAAAAAAAAAAAAACAATATTTTATTTTAAATGAAAAAATATTTGTTTTTTGTAGTAAGGTAAATAAATATGGATGACGACCATAAATGAAAAACCACATGATGAACGGAATACACCTGCTTTATTTTATAGAAAGAGGAAAAATCTTTTTATTATTCCTAAGGGATCGGACTTCATCTGCAGGCTTGGCAGTAAAGTACACAAGTAAAACTGCAAACTTTTTAAAAAAAAATACCCACATTTTTATTTTCACTTAAATTCTCTTGTGGCATTTACCTTCCCGATTTTATTTAAATAATTTATTTATAATTTCAAGAGAGCATTTTTTTATCACTACCTACTTCATTATTTATATATTTTATTGAATTACTTATAATCTTCACTAGATTACTACATTTGCAATTTATGATTTTATTATAATAATGATTCAATGAGTAATCGATCAATATTCCTAAATAGTAGTATACTGACTACTAACTTTGAATGTACAGTTATTATACATGTTTCATAAATATAATACTAATTGGTCATTACTTCCTATTATTTTATTATTCATTCATTCTTTATTAAAAGGAATAAAAAATTTCTTTGTGAAAATTTCGAAATCATTAATTAATGATTTGTATTTAACGATTTTTTTCAACGCCCTCATTTTATTATCATATATTTTTTTCTTGTTACATTCACCTTTTAAAAAGAAAATTATGAGACCACAACCTCAACAATAACCGGAAAAGAAAACAACTTTTAAATATATGTTAATATATTAATGGTGTACGAATTTTTTTCTTTCTTATAAACAAGTTGTTAAATATAAAAAAAAATGATGGCTATTCATTAATATTATCTCAAACAGTTCCTTAACTTAATACTAAACTTAACAAATTTCCAAAAATAAAATTTGAAATTGATGTTATGTTTAATATACGAAATAATCCTTTAACAAAAACTTATTTCAATTTCTCAACATTAATAATTTATTTATTGTTTTAATGGTGTTGTGTTTAGAGCTTGAAATTCTTCAGGTAAACTTTTTAAATTTTAATAAATAATTATAATAAAATAATAATTATTCTCTTTAAAAATTATTTTAACCATTGCTACATTTTAAAAAATTTGATATTGTATATAAACAAATACCTATTAATAAAAAAAATAAATAAATATAATATGTATAATTATTCGTTTGTTGATTTTTTGTAAATTTTCATTGCAAAATTATTTGTTTTTTTTTTTTTGATGGAAATAATATGTACCTCAAAAAACTATTTACCAAGCATCTGTACAATTTATTAGCAAAATTGGTATTTTAATTAACCATAAATTTTCTTTCGTTAAGTGTTGAAGTTAAAGATTAGCAATATATAAAGTGTTTGGTTTTTAATTTTAAAAGTTTTCAAAAAAAAATTAATTAAATTTACTTTGGGATTTTTATATCAATATATATAATACATATACGAGTATATACTCTACTATACTATATTGCGATACTATCCATATATACTTTTAATTAAAACAGTAAATCATTATTTTAAATTTACATATCATAATAAAGACAATAAATGATTTTAAAATGTGTAATTCTGTCTATCCAAACCACATATGTCTCCTCAGCTGATGTAAATAAATAAGCATATTAAAAATTACATTTTTTTGATTATATCGGAGATAAAAATAATTTTTATGTATCATTTACATTTAAAGATTTATTCTTCTATTGGTTATATGTAATATAGTTGAAATTGCAAATTTGGATAGAAATCACAATTACATTTGGAGATGTATTATTTTTTGAAATTTGTTCATTTATTATGAATATTATATAGTATATATATTTTATTAAATCGAGTTATCGAGTAAGCTAAAATATATTGTTATTATATCATATTGGTTGCCTGTATGGACCAAACTTTCGGTTGGTTGTCCACTGTTGGTGTTTGTGATTTGTTTGTGGCTGGCACTGGTAGCTGCTCTCAGCCCCACTCGGCATTAGCAATCGTTGGTGATGAATTCGTCCTTGCGTGCGTCCCGGAGCCTCCTCTCGTCCGTCCTCTCTCTCTCTCTCTTTCTCTTTTATCTTTAAGTGAACTACGTTTAGTATTTAGCAAACAAAACTAGTTCCTTTCTCTATTACGAAAGAAATTTATTCATCAAATGGAAATTATCTATCATTTATTATAATTATTACTATTAATAATTTTATCTTTTATTTTTATTCCTGTTTAAGATGGCACACTAAATGATGACCTCATCTCCATATTTTAAAATGAAAATTAAAATCAGATTTCCAACGGTCAAAATGATTTATAAAGTTATTTCCAGGTTGAGTCATCTCATTAAATACAATTATATAATAAGAAATCTATTTCTTTTTTCTTATAGGTACTTCGTTTTTTTCTATTATAAATATGTTAATTATTCAATAAAAAATTTACTTATTTATAGTTAATAATATAATTATAATTACTACACAGTTTTAAACATAAATAAGTGTTAATTACCTGCACACATTTTCATTTATAACTTGATTTTTTGATAGATTAATTTTAAGTAGAGATTTGATCCTAAAAAGAAGAAGATTCGAAAAATTAAACATTAAAAATTCTGTTATTTGTTTTTTTAATATTCTAACAAATACTATTTTTAAGAGTCCCCGTCATCCTTCAATCATAGACAAAAATTGTTTTTTCAATGATAAATGAAATTATAATTCAAATGTATAAGAATACATGTTTTATAGAAAAAATATCATATTATTATTATTATTATTATTATTATTATTATATAGCATGCCGGCAACTTAGGCCATTTACGCCTCATTTATCTACACTTTTCGGCTTCAGTTATCAAATATATAAATTATTCAATTATAAATAATAAACAAATCGTCTGATTCAAATTTATGAATTTAAATATATTAAATTAATATGGGAAATTTTATAGGTTAATATAGATTATTTATAGATTAGAATTAAAATTAATATTTTTTTTAATATGTCATTAGATTTGCATTATTTTTATACCGAAATTATTAATTAAATAAAAATAAAGTTAAATTGTTTGTTATTGGATAAGTTACAAATATTTATATGTAAATTTAATGTAAAATATGTTTTCAAAAAAAAAAAAAAAAAATTATTAGAGTAGAGAACATGTAGTCATTCATTTCTTGTTTTACGCTCAATGAAAAATCATTCAGTTCAATTATAAATATATGTTTTAATTTTATAAATAAGTTATGTTATTTACCTTATTATACTTTTATTTGAAAGATTAATTTGGTATTTTGGATGAAAGAGTTTAATTTATCTATAATTTTTGACAGAAAATTATCTATTGTATTATATAGGTTGTGGGTGAAGGAGCCTTTCAAAAGAGCTTTATTTAGATTGTATGATAAATATATAATACTTTTTTTTTTATTTTTTTAGTGATGTAGATTTGTAGATTTTCTAAATTGATTAATTGCGTATTTAATTAATGAGTGATAATAATTTTTTGTCAAAATAAATTGTATGTTGTCTCTACTAAAATATATTTTATTAATATTAGAGTTTTATTATAATTGTAATGAAATTTCATTATCTATTATTAATATTTTGTTAAGAGAGTAAGAACGACAAGTTTAGAAACCCCTTTCGTATCCGGTCCTTAAATTCCTTTTCAATGTGTAGGCATGCTTCTTAGAAATATTGGACCGCTCTAATAAAGACCTTTAACTTTTATCGATATTTTTTTAATAAATAAAATAAATATTTAATTTAAATAAATAAATACAATTTTAAATAAAAACATATATAAATTGATATTATTTTCGTTTTGTTTATTACATTTATTAATTTTAAACTTAAATTTAAATTTTTTGTCTCCTTAGAATATTAAAGATTTTTTCCTTTTTTACGTTAAAAAATATGTCAGTCTTCGATATTTATTATTTTTTTAATTATCTAATATTAATTGACATTTATATTTAAATTTATTGCAAGTTTTATTATTTTTAAGTTTTTTTATTATAAAAAAAAATTTAACAATTTTTACATTAAAATGAGTATTATCTAATATTTATAATGTGAGTAAAAGTTAATAATAAAATAAAACAAGCATCATACATGTAAATATGTACCTGGTGTAATCCAATCGATTGAGAAATAAGAAATAAATTCAATTTATAGAATAAAAGTCATAAATAACTTTAAGAATAATAGATATTATTAAAATATAATACAACTTGTATGCAACATTTTTGAAAAGATTAATATAATATATACATATTTGTAATATAATTAATTGGTAATATTCATAATGAGAGCATTAAAATATTAAAATTGTTATAATTAAGAATGAAATGAGTTATTAATTACCTTGTAAGGTGTAACCCAAGCGTGTTGTTTTATTCACTGTGCAATGGAAACTATCGTATAATAAAAATAAAAAGTTTTATTTTTGTTATCTATGTATTTCCAATGAATTGGCCGAGAGGCTTATCGCCCAATGAAAAAAAAGAATTGCCCGAATTATACTAGAGAAGCTCATTTATTTTCTCTAGATAATTTTATTTTTTAATATCACAATTCCAAAAAAATATTTAATAATTTATTTATATTCTTATTAAATATCTATAAATGAAAATATATATATATATATATATATATATATAAGATAATAAGATTTAATAATAATTAAATCAATTTCCACACTAAGTATATTTATTAAATTTTTACGCTTTTAATATTTTTATAATAGAGTGAACCAGGACGGCATTAAAATCAGTAATTATTTAAATATAAAATATTATATACTTATATGTACTTATTAAATGAAAATAAAGTTGTAATATTGTATTAATATCCTAAAAGTTTTCGCTTAGAAAAACAGTGAGTTAGTTATAAGTGAAAAGATTATTATTTATTTAGATAATATTTTCTTAAAGTAGCGAGATGCTGGTTAATGCATCAGATACTGTAGAAATGCTCACCTCTTTTTTTCACACCAAATTTCACATGTGGAGATTTTTACATATCTCCACGAATCATGCATTTTCTAAACAGAAAAAAGTATTTTTAGCATGATGTCTGTCCGTCTGTCCGTCCGTCCGTCTGTCCGTCCGTCTGTCCGTCCGTCTGTCCGTCCGTATAGATGTGTACAGCCTGAACGGCTCAACCGATTTTGATGAAATTTGGTATATTTACTTAATGCATCAGTGGGATGAATTGATCAACTTTTGGTGCAATTCCGGAAACCGGAAGTGGTAGTATTAGCGATCGACGATAGGAAGGAAAGGGTTATTTTCACACCAAAGGAGATTTTTTTATATATCACCACGAATCATGCATTTTGTATTGGTTTTATCCTCGAAAAAAATCATATTTATTAGTTTTTTCTTGATTTAAAATTATATAACGTCATCCAGCCATGCATGACGTCACAGCCTGGTCTTGCATATATATTATAAATAAAATAAAATTAAAAATGTTTATATTTATTATTTATGTATCCATATCTGTTTTTTATTACATTAATAGATATATGAAAATTATTTGAAATTGTTTCTGTAGCTGGAAATTAATTTATTTCAAACCGTCGGTCGGTTCGGACCTGGCCACAGGTCAACTTATTTTAATTATTTTTGATCATTTTTCTTGTTTTTTAGATTTTTATTTTTTTATATTTTTTTTATTTTATTATTTGTGGTATAAGGGAACAAAGACCTTAGAAAAAAATTTACCTATTTTTACTATCTCGAGTCAAGATTACGCAAAAGCTGTTTGAACTAGAATAATGCAATTTGGTACACGGACATTATTCAAAATTCGTAGTTTTCTATCAACTTTTGAGAAATGTAGCTCTTTCAGAAGAGAGTCATTCATTACCTACCACGTTTTCATTATTTTTCCACTAAACTGACCGTAAAAATAAACCTATACTGATTTAATAAATATTATTTATTAATTTTAATTTAAATAGTATATATATATTATATGTTAATTAATCCAATTCAAATTTGCGAGATAGTCGAGTGGAGACACTCCAGATTTTTTTCCAAATTATCCTTTAATTATTCAGTCTGTCAATAAATATCTTCGAAATTTAATTTGTTTTGTTAAAATTTTGTAGGTGTATTTGCTGTTTCTAGTTGTTTTATCATTTAATTCAAGGTAATCACTCACATACTCCTTTGCCGGATATGAATGAATGAGGAACATAATATCACATTTATCTCAAGTAAAAAAGGAAGAAGGAGAGAAAAAAAAAACAATTATATTTTTACATATGTTTAGAATCAGCTGAAAGAGAGAGAGAAACATAAAATGATAACCACTTGACACACACACACATTTTGTTTTATCAATGTGTGTGGAATGCAAGAGCAATTAAAACAATATGATTCCATTCAAATTTTTGTTTTTTGGTCTGATGAGTCTTATGTCCAAGATACACAACCTCCCCCCCCCTCTTTCTCTCTCTCTCTCTCTCTCTCTACTCATTTAACAGAAAAAGAAGACCCTTCTTTGTTCCAATTACAGAATAATGGATCTTTTGATCAGGCCTGTGGGCAGACAGACTAACATCGAGGGGATGGAGAGGATGAGAAAGATACATAAAAAAAAAAAAAATCGGAAATTCCAACAAGGAAGATGATGAAGAGTGAATGTTTTCGAAATTAGAATGTCCGGAGGGAAAAAATAATTAATACGTATCTATGTTGCTCGTATAAAATTTTCACGCGGGGATTCTCTTAAATGATAAAGGGCCAAATCATTTTTTTTCTGCTAATCCAATTATTTTGAATAAAACAAGTGAATAAAAAAAACTTAAAAAGTCATTAAATTAAAAACATTTAATTTCGGATTTTATTCATTGTAATTCCTTTCTCTTTTTAAGTTGCCATTTTTTTTTTTTTTTTTTTTTTTTTTTTTTTTTTTTTTTTTTGAAATTTCGATTATGTAAACTATTAACTAATTTCCTATATTCATTTATAATTTTTTTTTTCTTTCGTTCCAGACAATTATTTATTTATTGGGGAACAATTGATTGTAATTAGAGGATACAGAGAGAAAGGCATTGTAATTGGAGGGGAAATGATACATTCGAATCACATCTCGTATGAATAATCTTTTTTTTTAATATAAATTCCTTGTGAAAAAAATAAATATTAAATCATAAATATAACAAATCATATCCAATTAGTAAAATTTACGGCTATTAAGAAGTTCGTGTAAATAAATTTATTTTTAGAATGAAAATAATATACTTAATACAAGTAAATTTTGAAAAAAATAAAGATAAATTATCACTCCTAGTTAATTAAAAATTAAATTAAACTTCCTGCTTTTTAATACCATTTTCAATGTGATATAAATTAATTATAAATACTGAATAAGAGGCTTCTAGCCGCAGAGATGAGAGAGGAGAGGAGGAGTGGGGGGGGGGGGGGGGTGCGCTCCTAGAGAGAAGCCTTTTCCCAGTGTTTAGATTTGAAAAAAAGAATTGTTGAATCACTTTTTTCCTTATAAATAATTTTTTTATCAAAATTAACATTATAATATTATCTATTAATAAATAAATAAAAATTTAAACTAAATATTTATTTTATAGTCAGTTATAAAAATCTAGAAAATGATTTTACTTAAATTTAAAAATTTCATTACAATCCACTGTTTCTTTTTTTCATTTTTTTTTTTTATTTATATTCGATATATATAAATAAATAAATATATATATATATACAAAACTATTTTCAAAACTTGAGACATTAATCTCTAAAAGCGTTATTGACAGCCACATTGGAAAAAAGTTATAAAAAACTTTTTTTTCATTTTAAATTCCATCTCAGTTTCAAGCTTTTTTTTCCTTAACATGACAGAAATTTTAAACCTTAAGTTACTTAAAATGATTAGGATTATCATTTTTTTGTTGATCTTCATGAAAATATCTAATGCCTTTAGTTTGTTTTAAATATAGAGATTATTAAATTTGAACATAAAATTTTAAAGTACATATTTTCACTACGATTATAAATATATTATTTATTTTGTATCATCATTCAAATAAAATATGAATTCGCCTACCATTTATTTATATATTCTCTTCTACCAACAGAACAATAATATGTAATTTCTAAGTAAAGAGGTATTAAGAGAAAAAAAGTTAATTTTACTTAATAACTTTATAAAAGTAAGTTTGTAATATACTTTAAAGACTTTATATTAATTAATTTATTTACTCTACGATAAACAATCCTTTAGAATATGCTTTCTAAAAAAAAATTAATCAACAATTTTCGTACTCAAAAAAAGAATTTTCTTAATAAAAATATCACATTCAACATTTATTATAATTTTATACGAAAAATGAAAGGTAAAAATGTTACTCGCCTATGATAGATGAATTGGATTGATCCCAAAGTCTTAATAATAAATAAATAAATAAATACATTTAATTTAATATTAAATTATATAATATTTACTCTTATACACTTACATATTAAATATGATTTTTCTTGATTTTGTTTTGTTATTTTTTAAATGAGTGATCATAAATTCCGATGTCAAGGGAATCTTTTACATGTAAAATGCAAACTAACGCTACCTTTTAAGATTCATAGCATTGTCTCTTGAGACCATCACTGACTGGTCAATGCGCGAATCATTAATCATCTAATCATCCATTGCTCTTGTTTGCATTTCATTCTCCAATGAAATTTAATTTATGATTTGGCATTTTCTTCCCCTCAGGCTTATGATTGTCAATGGTTTATATGAAATGACCTTTTAGGCATATCCAGAGACCATTTCAAATTACAAAATGTTGATTTTATTAGCAATCTCATGATGTCATCTTTATATACATTTCTTATGCCAGACTGAAGCCATCTGGAAGTTGTTAAGATATATTAAATATTTTTTTTCGTTGTTGACATTATCTAGAGCATTAAATTAACTAAAGAAGCGAAAAAATTAATTATACAATCTCCATTGCTCTTTTTATATTTTAAAATAAAATATATTCATTAAAAAGTAATAATGTCACTATGAATATTTATAAACTATTTTAATTTAAAATCAAATCAAAATTATAATTAATGTTTATATATACATATATTAATAGGTATGAAGAGTTTAAACAACACTCTTATTTTCTTTTAAATTGAATTGAACTGTATTACTTATTTACTTTTATAATTAAAATTAAAAAAAATTAATGATTCACATATATTTATTTATGTTGTACTCAAAGAATCACTGAAACAAATTTAATTATATTTATCAAAGTGAATAAAAAGTATTTATAGGTAAATTTTGAATGAATATTAATAAAAATGACATTAGTATATTACTCAAAAGTAGATTATTTTAAAAAATTACAAATAACTACTATATTCTAATAATATTTTATGAATTCACAGATATATTATATAATGAAATAAATTTAAGTGTATTTTAATATATAATTAATAATATTAATTTATTACATAATTGTGTAATATATTATATTAACTAATTGATCTTTAGATCTTTATATATTATAATTATGTATATTTATCTTTAAATAAGATTGAACGTTTTTTATTCAATCAACTTTGTAGAAATTTTACCTCTTGAAACCCATGCAACTGAAAAAATACCAGGATTTTTTGTTCAAAATATAAAAATTCAGTATATATTATATAGAATATAAAACTTGTTGTTTATTACAATTATTATACGACTTATAACTTCTCTTTCAATTAGAATTTTCGTTTTTTAATAAAACCACTATTATGTTTGCTCATTTATAATTAGAATTTTTATTAATTTGATTTATACGATAGACCCCTGGGTGCTTTAACTAGAATTACTTTAATTAAATGTTCCTGATAAAAAACAAAAAATATGAAGATATTTTATAGTTATTTTTTTTATTTTATTTTTATTCATTTAAAGGAAATAAAATAATAATTATAATTTTTTTTTTTTTTTTTTTTTTACAAATTACACTACTTAAATAATCTAATTTTAAAATAAAATCTTAAATCTACTTAAAGGGAAGAATCCAAATTCCGAGTTGTGTTGTTACTATATAATTATTTTAAATTAATAATTTTAATTAATTAATATACAATATAATAATAATTGATGAAAAAATTTCACATTTTTACCTTTTTCTTAAAAAGAAATTAATAATTTATCAAAATAAAATAAATCAACATCAAATAAATGTTTTTATAATATAATATAATATAATTTCATCTAAATATTCAAAGATTGCATTGATACGTATTTCATAATATATGAATATTATATGATTAAATGTTATTAAAATCAATATCTTAGAGTTTTTTTTTTTTTTCTCTATATATACCCAATCGATTTCAAAATTTAATTCTGTGAATGAATTGACTGAAATTAACTCAGAATCGATATTCATAGTTATTTTCCACAGTAAGCCTAATCTATTCTTGCATATCTCGATTCTACATAAAGAAACATAAATCAGTACGAATCTAAAAGGGAATTTTTTTATTCCGTTATGGTAGAAAAAGAAACGTAATCGAACCATTTGCATTCTGGTCAGGATTCACACGGCTTCTATGTTTATATATTAAAATATAATCTTCGCTATTGCACCTGGGTTCGGCTATGTGAGCAATTTTTAAATTCACTAGTATTCAATTTCACCTTTTAATTTAATGTTTAACTTTTATTATAACCAATGTGTGTGAACTGAACAAATTCTCACTGCTTATTACCTTAAATTTAATATAAATTAATCTTGTTTTTGTTCTTATATATATCGTACATACATATTTATTATTATATGTTACTGGTAGAATGTAGGGTATTAGAATTGTGTGTCTAAAAAGTTTAGTCATTTCTTAAAATTATTTTAATTTTCGGAATTATTTGACATCACAGTCATAAGATTAGGAGTAGGAACTGAAGAAGCACTTTTTAATATATACATTTTTATGAAAAACTTTGAATATTGAAGAAAATTTTTTTTTTTTTAATATTCAGAGTATAATAATCATTTTATATATATATTACATATAAAATAATTTAATAATCAATTTAAATGATAATTTAGTTTTTAAAAAATACAGTAATATACATATGTATGTATGTACTTAAATATTAATTTGAGTTGTAAGTAAGTAATACTACATCTATATATATCTATTCTGGGTAACTATGTATCTCTTCTTAAAAGAATGAATTGAAATTTATTATCGCTTTCTTAATAAGTCTCTACCCAAGTATTATAGATATTTTCACGGAGTACTACCAAGACTGGCCTTTCCAGGCGTAATCGGAGAGAGGCGCGGTCACCGGCCAAAAGGTCAAGGGAGCCGCCTCAGGTCAAAAAAGTTTGGGAACCATTGCTCTAAATAGTTACTAGCCCATCTATGAAAATAAATATCTAAACATTGAAATTTAATAAAATTTATGTTACAGTTTTCAGATCATTCAATGAAATTTGATTTGATTTATATTTACTTATAATAGAACTAAATACGTATCAATATTTATAAAAAAAAAATCAGTATAATTCATTAATTTACAGTTTAATTTTAGTCTTGAATGCTTTGAATTCGCAAAGTGTAAGAAAATCCACCTGTAATCTATGACTCATAATGAATGACCGTTAAAACTTTGAAGACCCTTCTTCCTTTACTTCCGTTCTTTTTGGGCTTCCTTTCTTTATTTTTTTCTCCCTTTCGAATATTAAAACTCCTCCACCTTACATATGTTGTTCAATTGACCTCAACCAATTAGACAACATAATAATTAATGTTGTATTAATTTATAAAACAGAAATCGTTTACTATGTTAATCCAAGTAATTAAAATGAAATTTGTTATATTTATTATTTATTTTCATCACAACACTTTAATTACTATGCTTATGTAAAAATCATTAAAAAATTATGGATTTTTTTTATTACTTATTCTTTTTTATCTATTTAATATAATAATAATAATAATAACAAAAGAATATAGAATAATAATATATGATTTTATAAAAACATTTTTCCTATTATCATTAATACTGTTAATCTGTGATAGGCGATTAGATTTTGAGGAAAAATTATAGCGTATATTCATTTCTAGGTATATAGCAGTGATTCTCAACCACTGTGCCATGGCACTTTAGTGTGCCGCGAGATTATGAGGCTCTTAAACATTTCCGACTTTTTTTCTAAATTTTCAATTTGGTTCTAAAAAAAAAAGGTAAAACGTTTTTGGGACCACTTTTTTTCAATATGGTATACTTTCACACTTATCTTTTGCCGCCAAATGTTTAAACCGATAAAAGTGTGCCTCGGTAAAATAAAAAAAAGGCTGAGAATCACTGGTATATGGGAATCTTGTGATATAATTTCATAGTAATCTGTTCAGAAAATTTTGAGTCTATTTTCCGGACAGTTAAAGAGAGAGAGAGAGAGAGACAGACAGACAAATATGAAAAATTCTAAAGTATTTCTGAATTCTATGTATTATGAAACGTGAAGATATTCCAAAAAATTTTATAATTCTGAACAATGAGCAAAACAAAAACCTTTATATTTTCATTATTAAGGTTAATTATTTTCATTAGTATAATAAATAAATAAATAAAAAATTGTATTTATTTAACTCATTTTATTTTCACAATAAATAATAAATAATAAATAATTAATATAGACTGTAAGAAAGCGATTTCGCAGAGTTATTGAAAGTAAATAAGAATGATAGATAATTAACGATTAGAAACAAACGATTGTCAAGTTGTTTCCATTCATTTTCTATTATGACTTTTGAACTTATACAATTTTTTTTTTTTTTTTTTTTTGTGCCTACGCATTTCAAACAACATGACATCAGATTACTAAAGTTACATTCCTTATTTTATTAAGTTCTTTTTTCTATTCCAATATATGGATTGAAATGATGCAGACAATAAATACTCAGTCTTCTGGTTACTTTATTTACCAGAGTGACGACATCACTTATCACGATTTAGACTCTGGGGAATTCCCGAGAGCCAACCAACATACTTGTATAGTGTATTCAATTTATACAATTTTTTTTGACCGGTTTCAAAATTTTATCTCTTCACTGATTTAAATGTATGGGTTAATAATAAATAAATGATTTGTGCTATACATTTGATAAGATATTTCAAAAATTAAACAAATTTATTTTTTATTCCTAATAACCTTTTCAATTTTTTATTATCTTCAATTATAAAAAAGGAAGACTGTGAAAATTATAATAATAATAATAATAATAATAATAAAATTAATGAAAAATAATATATATAGAGAGGGATTCACCGGAAGTTGTTATTGAAATTTTTGTCATTTAGTGTCCGCTCCACGGCGTTAGCTAATTGTCACCTCCTGACTTGGAAAGATTTTTTGTTATGATAAATTCATGCGACTAGTTCAATTTTTTTTTTATTTTCATATTTTTATTTACGCATAAATGTAAAATATATGTTATACCTATTGATGATGTTAATGATATTTATATATTATTTTAGATTATATATGTACTATCATACTATATTATTTTACAAGTCATTTTATTATAGAAATATATTTTTAATATTTTGATTTTATTAATAAGTATTCATAATATGTATTATAATTGAAATGTCTCTTAGTTCCATATTTTAAATATTTTATGAAAATTATTATGGATATACATACAAATTGCAATAAGATAAAAATAAAAATCAGCCTAGACCTAGATGATGATATATAATAAAGTAAAAAATAATAAAATCTATTTTAATCAATCAATAAATCAGAATTGAATAGATTTTGTTAGATTAAAATATAATAATATGTATAATAAGTAAGAAAAGGTCTCGGCATGGCGACCATTGCCTGCAATGTAGGCCGCAATTGCCGTTAGAAATTCCTCCTTGTGCCTTATTTCAATCAAACCACAATACTGTTATAACTCACTAGTCAGAAACAACCAAGAATTGAAAGAATTTTCTATTATGTCTGTTCAATTTCAATGTTATTTAATATTCAAAATTATTTTATAATACTTATTCTTAGTTCCTCTTTATTGATCTTGAATAATTGATAAAAAAAAAAATAGAGATTATTTACTTATCATTTACGTGCACGAAATATGAAGAAATTCAAGAATAAAATAGAAATATTAATTTCTATTTTTTTAAATTATAAAAATTTATTTAAATATTAAATTTTTAAAATATTATTATTATTATTATTATTAAATTTATTTAAATAATAATAATTATATAATTTAATAAACTATAATACTATAATCACTTATTTTATACTAAATTGAAATGTATTATATTTATATGATTTCATATTTCATCTTTACATGAAATTTAGTATTAAAAGAAAGTATTTAAGAGAAATAGAGAGAGAGAGAGAGTAGTAAAAAAATTTTCAAACATATAAAAGAATATTGCAGGGAAATAAATTAATTCAATAAAATCTATTCTTGATTTCTATCTAAATTCTTGGACATTTAAAATATAATTTCAACCCTATGAATGAACAAACAACCTCTTCAATAGGTGCTTGTACGATTTCATGCTCGAATCAATTATTAAATAAAAACACATACGAGTATGTAGGTATATTTTTATATACATACTAGCTGCTCAGAGCGCCTTCGGCGCTCTTCACACCTAGACGGGGGCTCCGCCCCCTGTACCCCCGAGTGGTACATAGTATTTGGTTGAAAGTAGTAAAAGGTTTTCATCCATTTTGTTTCAATCAATATATTTCATAAAACATTCATTTCTTTTTGTGTTCTTATTTAAAATATATTTTTATTTAATCAGTAAATTAATTATATATTTTATTATTGTATATGGTATATATATGTATGTGGCTCAAAGATACTCGAAAGTTCTTGGCCGCAACAACCACATTTCTCCAAGTGTCCCTATCCTGAGCCCTTGTCCCATCTCTCTTACGTCCCTTCCTACGCGTCATTGGTTTTCCAAGCGGACGTTTTCCAATCGGTCTCCCCACCAATATCTTTTTCCTCTCCCATTCTAGCCACGTGTCCTGCCTATCGCAGCTTTTTACCTTTTATAATCCTAACAAATTCTGAAGATGCAGAGAGGCCATGCAATTTCTTGTTATGCAGTCTCCCCCATTCCCCGGTGACCTCATCTTTCTTTGGCCAATAAATGCAGGGAATAATCCTATCCTACAGGCAAAATAATTTTTTTATATATTCCCTTTGATATAATTTTGATGAGATAAACCTCTTTATTGCAAGATAACAGGCGTTTCCCGATTGCAACCCCGATTTAAATTCTTCTCAAATATTATTATCCTTTGTGATTACATTCAATTTTTCAACATATTCAAATTCTACATTTTGTATCTTAAGGTTTGTATGTTAATACTCTTCCTCTTTGTTACTAAATATTTTTTCTTATCACTATTAATTTCAAACCTCCATTAATATTTCCTCGCTATCTGTAATTGCAATTGCCGAATCTCCTATTATATTTAAGTCGTCTGGGTAACCTAATATTTTACAATTGATTTCCGTATCTTATTTTTTCTTTACTACCTTCAAGACAAATTTGAAGATCAAAATTTGAAAAAGTTTATGCTGATCTATATTGAGTCATGCGTATGTTTTACTAAAGTCTACAAATAATTAGTGAACAGAAATATTGAATTCGCGATTTTTTTCCTAATATCTGTCATAATGATAATATCTTAATTAATGTTGGTCGATTTGGCCTGAACCCGCAATGATATCTCCTAATATTTCCTCCGCCTATGGTTCTTAAGTATTTTCTATGTTATAATAGTGAAATAGAGTATAATATTTCTTAATCATTACATTTTGATATTTTATTTTCATTGCTAGATTATTATTGAATATTTTTAATTATAATGAAACTTGAGAAAATGCAAAAATAGAGACTTGAGACAATTTATAAAAATTAACGTTATAAAACTATAGATAAATTACCAATATATACATTCATTAATAGTATTAATTTAAATTAATTGATTTATTTGTTTTTTTATTATTAAGTTCATTTATTAATTTTTTTAGATCATAGTTATTTTCCTCCCTTAAAAGAAACTTATCTAATTCTGTGGTGCTAGGGGATTTGAAAATTATTAGTCGCAATATGAAGATTTCGCTTACAGTTTCTGTCATGTCCGACCTCCGTCCAACAGTTATTTCCCTCAAGTTTCTTGCTTCGCTTAATCATGTGATCTATATATTTAATTTTTTTTGATTCATTGTAATAAAATTTAAACAAATAAAAATTTTCACTTTGTTAATTTATAAAAATTTCAAATTAAACTGATTATGAGTGATACGCTTTGCCAATACTTTGAATAATTTGTGTATAGAAATATTGAATGTTCTTAGCGAGATTTTTTAACCTTTCACTTTCAAATAGAAAAGAAGAAATATATTCAAATATATAGAAAGAATAAATAAAAATCTATATATATAAAAAAAGGTTTTTGTCTGCACATTGCTCAGAATTTAAAAATTTTTGCATATCTTCGCGTTTCATGACCTCTAGAATCCAAAAGTGACTTTAGAATTTTTCACGTCTGTCTGTCTGTCTGTCTGTCTGTCTGTCTGTCTGTCTGTCTGTCTGTCTGTCTGTCTGTCTGTCTGTCTGTCTGTCTGTCTGTCTGTCTGTCTGTCTGTCCGGAAAATTACTATTTTATAGACTCAGAATTGGCTGAACCGATTTCTTTGAAATTACATCACAATATTCTTATATACCTCTAGAGTAACATAGGCTATAAATTTTATTAATAACTTATCAATAACCGCAGAAATTAATTTTTTAAAGTTTATATAATTCTCCGTGTTGTTCATTCAAGAGCAGCTCGCGGCTCACTGTCGGCCTAGCGGAATCATTTCAAACAATGAATTATCATAGAGATTCCCAATCGAAGAATTATTATAATATTTCCCTTTTTATTTTAAATTCTAATATACAAATATCAATTCAATTAAATAATTTATTCTAAAAGTTCTCAATTTAATTAAAATATTTATTAGATCATATTTTTATCTTAAATTATTTTTTATTTAATTGAATATTTCTTCTTTTCTATAATATATATATAATAATATATAAATTTTATCATTGAATAATAAAAAAAAATATTATTTAACCTGAATTAAAATGACTGAATTATATTATCTTTACTGAATTTTATTATCTTTGTTTTTTATTTTAATTTAATTACTCTATTATTAATTACTAAATATATATATATATTATATAAAAATTAAAATATGATGATATAAAGTTGTTTTAAATTGGGTATATTTTTTAATATTATTAAAATGTTTTTTTTTATTTATTATGTTTAAAAGATTCTATTTTATTATGTGATATTAATAAAAAATAACGATGCTCTGTGTAAGTCGAATCATGTTGCACATAATTAAATAACAATTGCCAAACAAAGAATATAATATTTTTTTAAATTCTTATATTTAAATATCATTTCAATTAAATAATTTATTCTAAAAGGTCTCATTTTAATTAATTTAATAAAATATTTAAATCACCATTCAATTTTTTATTAATAGGCTTCTTTTTTTATTTTTAATTTTTAATAAATTCTCTTTTTTTGATATGATATTAATAAAAAATAATATTAAATTGTATATATAAATATAAAAATTAGAATATTTGAATTTTTTTAAATTTTAACACATGTAATCAATCATATGCATTAAGAATGGAAAATTTTTAAAATCAACTTGCTATTAAATTCAGAAAAAAAATACTATTATATATAGAATATATAGACTATTCGAATATAATTTAAAACTCTTTCTCTCCTTCTATTTTAAATTAAAAAAACGGAGTTTTAAGAAATTTAGATGCCATATGCAACATGGGTTGGTAAATGAATTGGGCTGGAAGAGGAGGCAATTTATAATTTTCTTCTAATTCAGATTTAGGACAAATCGTACAACATTATATCAAATCTCGCTAAGAACATTCAATATTTTTGTACACAAATTATTCAGAGTATTGGCTAAGCGTATCACTCACAATCAGTTTATATTGAAATTTATATAAATTAACAAAGTAAAAATTTTTATTTGTTTAAATTTTATTATAATGAATCAAAAAAAATTAAATATATAGATCACATGATTAAGAGAAGCAAAAAACTTGACAGAAAATAACTTTTGGATGGAGGTCGGACATGACAGAAACTGTAAGCGAAATCTTCATATTGCGACGAATGATTTTCAAATCCCCTAGCACCACAGAATTTAAGTTTCTTTTAAGGAAAATAACTATGATCTAAAAAAATTAATAAATGAACTTAATAATAAAAAAACAAATAAATCAATTAATTTAAATTAATACTATTAATGAATGTATATATTGGTCATTTATCTATAGTTTTATACCGTTAATTTTTATAAATTGTCTCAAGCAGGGCCGCGACGTGGGTGCAAAGCGCCCGTGTGCAAATTTTTAAAAAGCGCCCCCTCTATCAATAGAACAATAAAATCAAATAAAACATTTAATTTTGAAAACTGTGTTTATGAATACAGAGGAATTTATCTACATAATAATAGGAAATAACAAAATAATTAACTCATTAACAATAGAAACAAGGTTAAATTTCTAGAACAATAAACATAAAAAAAATTCAAAAATGAAAACATAATACAATATGAAATTCCATCACAAAACTATACTATTCGGATTCTTCGAGCCTTTGAAGCTACAAAACCTTTAATAATATCATATATTTCTAAGTTATCCATGATTTCATTTTCTATTGCTATCATAGAAAGATCTGTTAAGCGCTCCTGCGACAATGTCGAACGCAAATTCGTTTTTATAATTTTTAACTTAGAGAAGCTTCGTTCACCCGAAGCTACAGTTACGGGCAAGGTTAGAAAGATACGCAGTAAAACAAACAAATTTGGAAAATATATTTAAACGTGTCGTAGGATTCACGTCCACAATTATATTGATTCATTTTTAAAACACTTAAAATAAAATAAAAAAGAATGGTCAGTTTGGCGCCCCCTACACCAGGCGCCCGTGGGCAGCGCCCACCTTGCACACGTGCACGCCGCGGCCCTGGTCTCAAGTCTCTATTTTTGCATTTTCTCAAGTTTCATTATAATTAAAAATATTCAATAATAATCTAGGAATTAAAATAAAATACCAAAATGTAATGATCAAGAAATATTATACTCTATTTCACTATTATAACATATACAATACTTAAGAACCATAGGCGGAGGAAATATTAGGAGATATCATTGCGGGTTCAGGCCAAATCGACCAACATTAATTAAGATATTTTCATTATGACAGATATTAGGAAAAAAACCGCGAATTCAATATTTCTATTCACTAATTATTTGTAGACTTTAGTAAAACATACGCATGACTCAATAGATCCGGATAAACTTTTTCAAATTTTCAATCTTCAAATTTGTCTTGAAGGTAGTAAAGAAAGAATAAGATGCGGAAATCAATTGTAAAATATTAGGTTACCCAGACGACTTAAATATAATAGGAGATTCGGCAATTGCAATTACAGATAATTTAATGGAGGTTTGAAATTAATAGTGATAAGAAAAAATATTTAGTAACAAAGAGGAAGAGTATTAACATACAAAATCTTAAGATACAAAATGTAGAATTTGAATATGTAGAAAAATTGAATGTAAACACGAAGGATAATAATATTTGAGAAGAATTTAAATCGGGGTTGCAATCGGGAAACGCCTGTTATCTGCAATAAAGAGGCTTATCTCTTGAAAATTATTATCAAAGGGAATATATAAAAAGATTATTTTGCCTGTTGCATTATATGGGTGGCAGGCATGGTCTATGACCCTTGGAGATGAGAGTAGATTCAGAGTATTTGAGAATAGGATTCTTCCCTGCATTTATTGGCCAAAGAAAGATGAGGTCACCGGGTATGGGGGAGACAACATAACAAGAAATTGCATGGCCTCTCTGCATCTTCAGAAATAGTTAGGGTTATAAAAGGGAAAAAGCTGCGATAGGCAGGGCACGTGGCTAGAATGGGAGAGGAAAAAGATATTGGTGGGAAGACCGATTGTAAAACGTCCGCTTGGAAAAAAACGCGTAGGAAGGGACGTAAGAGAGATGGAACAAGGGCTCAGGATAGGGACACTTGGAGAAATGTGGTTGTTGCGGCTAAGAACTTTCGAGTATCTTTGAGCCACATAGGTAGATAGATATAGCATATACAATAATAATATATAATTAATATAGTGATTAAATTAAAATATATTTTTTAAATAAGAACACAAAAAGAAATGAATGTTTTATGTAATATACTGATTGAAACAAAATGGATGAAAACCTTTTACTACTTTCAACCACCAAATACTATGTAACACTCGGGGGTACAGGGGGCGGAGCCCCCGTCTAGGTGTGAAGAGCGCCGAAGGCGCTCTGAGCAGCTAGTTAAGTTAATATAAATATGATCTAAATATTTTATTAAATTAATTAAAATGGGAACTTTTAGAATAAATTATCTAATTGAATTGATATTTGAATATTAGAATTTAAAATAAAAAGGGAAATATTATAATAATTCTTTGATTGGGAATAGCTATGATAATTCATTGTTTGAAATGATTCCGCTAGGCCGACAGTGAGCCGCGAGCTGCTCTTGAATGAACAACACGGAGAATTATATAAACTTTAAAAAATTAATTTCTGCGGTTATTGTTGACATATAAATAAAATTTATAGCCTATGTTACTCTAGGGGTATATAAGAATATTGTGATGTAATTTCATAGAAATCGGTTCAGCCAATTCAGAGTCTATAAAATAGTAATTTTCCGGACAGACAGACAGACAGACAGACAGACAGACAGACAGACATGAAAAATTCTAAAGTCACTTTTGGATTCTAGAGGTCATGAAACGCGAAGATATGCAAAAATTTTTAAATTCTGAGCAATGTGCAGACAAAAACCTTTTTTTATATATATAGATTTTATGAATGATTTATTATTTTTATTTAATAATAAATAATCTCCTTTGTATAATATTTGTAATTTCTAATGAAACATAAAGAAATAGGTTAAATTTTGCATTAATTTAGCAAAAAATTGTTTACTTATCGTTTGATTTCATTTGTTAAAATAATGATATAGTAATAAATATGTAAATATTTTTTATAATGAAATTACACTTCTATTCAAAACACTTGCCTCAAACTGTCATTTCTGTTCATTTATTAACATTGAAGGGAATGGAGATATTAAATTACAATGTTCAAAATAAAGCCTAAATAAAACAACTCTTTAGACTCTTTAGACTTTTAAATGATATGATGTCATTTCATAGAAGCGAAAAAACATATTTATGAGCTCAGATTGTCTTTGACTCCTGGAACAGGTTAAAAAACAGAATCGTAAATGAGCAGTTCTTTTAAAAGACTTGCTCATTAAATTCAAGTTAAAAAATTTGTTTTCTACTTAATTTATTATTAAATCATATATATATATATTTGAAATCTTTTTTTTTAATTTAATTCTTAATAATTTATTATTTACTTCACTTGTTTTAAATTTGTAATCTTATGATAATATTTCCTAATTACTAACAAGTAATATAGAAAAATAATTAATATAGCATTTTAATTATTTAATTATTAAATTAAATATGATATACGTATGTGTGTGTCTAGATAACTTTTTTGCAAATAGATTGAATTATGTTTCAATATATATATATATATATATTTGAAATAAAAATATTAAAATATTTAAATAAAAAGAATAATTTATTAAACTTAACCTCATTATGAAAAAAATCATTAAGATAATTTTTTTATAAAAATTATTAAATTATAATGATTAATGATTATAATATAAAATCATTATTTTATGCTAAGTTTATTAATATTTTCCTATCTTAAATGAATGAATGTTCTATTTATTGTTTCAAAATAATAATATATGTAATATATAGGTATATTTAAGTAAAGAAAAATAAACTTTTCATACAAATAAAGGCATAAATAAATACTAGCTCGTTTTGATACTCTTGAAATAGGAGCTCCCACTCAATTGATGATTGATACAAAATCTATTTTCGTACATTTATTTTTAATCTATTTTTTCACATGGGCTTGCACAACGTTATAACAGTTAATCCTTTAAAAAAAAACTTATAGGCGCAATCATTTTAAATTGGCAGGTAAATAAATATTCCTTATTTTATTTATATATACGTACCTAATAATATTTTTCAATTTAATTATAGAAACTATATAATCAATTTTATTCAAGCTATGATTTGAACTTTTGAAAATTTTAGAATATAAATATATAAAATCTTAAAAGTATTTAAAATGTTTTTTCTTTTTTTTTTTTCTTTAAAATTTCTTAAAAAAAAATAGGAAAGGTTATATAGTCAGTCCCTCATGAACCTTTCATCTGTCAAAGGATTAACACTTTCAATATTAGATTCATTAAAGCAATTTTATTAAAAATATCTATTTAATAATATATAATGATAATCTCTCTCATTTTATAAAATTATCAACAAAATATAATTTTTTAATAAAAATATTTTAAATGAAATCCTTAATTTAGAGCTAATTTTATTAAAGGAGACTTGAGTGTTTGAAAAATATTTAAAATTTATAATTACAATGTCATTTCGATCATAATTTAGAAATTTTTAATAAAGCTATTGCCTAGAAATTGTTTGTTAAATTATTTCAAATCCTATAGATATATTATATATTAGTATATAGTAAATTTTATTTGTTATTTACATTTATTCAGTTTTTGTTTCTCATTGAAACATATAAATTGCTGTCATTTATTTATTTTCTCTGCCTCTCTGATTTGAAAAAAAAGGAAGGAATGTGTAAAATAGTCTTTGAATTGATGTCTTAGCGAGGGGAGAGGGCAAGGCCATCAAGACGTTGGGCCATTAGCCGCGCCAAGGACGGGTCTTACAGGGTCATTTCACCAGAAATCCAATCATCTTGGACAATTTTTCACCTAACTAACTCCCAATCCGTTTATCATTAATGGAAATACAGTCCAACCCCACACGAAACGCGTTATTTATTCAAACTTTAAACAAAAATGTCATTAAAAAATAAAAATAGCTATTAAAATTTGATTAAAATAAATAAATAATGTAATATAATATATAATTGAAAAAGAAATAGTAAGAAATTGTATTTGAATGGAAATAAAAAATATTAAACATAAAAATTGTTTAACGATTTTGAATAAATCGATTTTAACGATAAATTATTAAAGCTTATCCCTAATCTTACATTTATCATTCTTAAAAAAAAATATTGATATATGTGTGATATTTATATATAGATATTTCTTACTTTAAATTCATAAGTAAACTTCAAGAGAAAGTCAAAATTTGATAGATTGCCAAATATCAATTTAAAATCTATTAAATCTTATCTTTCGTTTTATTTTTAAATGTATTTTGAAATATCTGTAAAATTTAGAAAATCTTGATTGCTGATTATCCATTTCTCATCTTTTCATCTATTTCATCATCATCATCATCATCATCATCATCCCACACAATCACTCTTTCACTTTCTTTCAAAGATTTATATTATTATACATATACTTAAGGAAGTAGTAATAAGTATTCATCAAAAATAAAATTAGTTGTTATCTTTTATTTTTTAAATAAATCTAAAAAAAAAACACATAATAATCAATAATAATAATTACTCAGTTACTCTCAGTTTTATTTTTTTGTATTTTTAAATATATGTAATTTATTTTATTAATTAATTAATTTTTGAGATCATTTCTCTCCTTATTTTCTTGTACCTACTTACCTACGTATGTGTTTATTTAATTTTTTAAAAGTGTTGGCACAATAGCTCACTGCTAAATTGGTCTACGAATTTCTTCGCCACTCAGTTTCACTTTCATCATTCTAATCTAGGAATTTGTTATACTGATTCATCATTGGCACCGAAATCTTATACTGAAAATATTTCATTGAATGTTTATTTTTTAACAGAATAAATTTATTCTGAAAGTACTGACGAATGTCTGTATTATAATTAAATATTTCATTTTTATCTCTACCACAGAATTTCTTTTTCTTTATCAGATATAGAAAACATGCCAATCTAATTTGAGCACTCTAAACTATATATATTTTCTCAAGTGAATATATATGTATATATACATGTATATTACACAAATTGTACTTAATATGTTTTAATCAAAGCTAATCAAAAATTAATCGAGTTATGAAACAATTTTTTTTTATTTTTTGTTTATGTTTAAATGCTGATACATTAACTCAGTGTTTTCCAACCTGTGGGGGCGCCAATGTATTAGGACCAATTTTTTTTTCTAAATTCTATAATAATCTCTAAGATAATATGTTTTTGCTTTATTGAGTGTGTGTGGGTGTGTTATTTTGTAGCCTATTAAATCAATTACTATATTATGTGAGTATTTATGTAATTAGATTATTACAAAAAAAAGGGGGCGCCGGTACAGAAAGGTTGGTTGGATACCACTGCATTAACTATATATTTTTTCAAATAAATATATAAATATTTATATAGATATAAGAATTATTAAAAAAAATAACTTAATAAACTATTTTTGTTTCGTCTAATGAATATTTTATTGAAAGAAAAGAAAAGTAAAATGATTAATATTTAAGAATAAAAAAATGGATGATAAAATTGATGACTAGTGTAATCAATATCCTTCATCGAAACAAAGGATTGGTGACTAAATGTGTTACTTGATGAATACAATGCATTATTTATTTTGTTTCCTAGAAATGTGAATTTATATTTAAAATTCATGTCTATCGCATTTGTGTCTGAAAATGATTATATAACTTGTCTAATAAGATTACTAGAAATGAATGAATGAATCCCAGGTTGTCATATGGTTTATTAGCCAGAGGAATATTTATTTTAGAATGTGGTTATAGAATATGTGTATTTCTCCTTTTATCATTTAAATGAGACAAACAAACAAAAAGAAGAATACGAAAAATTGTCATTCAGCGATTTTTACTACAATTCCATTTAACATGATAATTTCTATGAATTGTCAACCCGGCACATTTGTGAATTGATTATTGTTTATAGATTCGAGATGATTTCCTTATCATCTTATAAAAAAGATTAAAAGGCGAGCTCAACTTGGAATAAACGAACATTCATTGAAATAGGATGTCTAATTTTATTTATCTTCCTAATTATTAATATTTATGTTAATATACACAAATTTCATTTATTATTTTTTCTTTTTAACTTTTAACTTTTTTCTCTTTTTTTTATATTTTTATTTTATATTTAATATATGAATAATTTTAGGTGGAAGCACGTTCATATAGACTTGAAATAATATTGGTTAATGTTGTTCTAATGCTCTTAACCTAATTTTATAATTTTTTTTTTAAATGCTTTTTGGACGATTAAAATCGATGCTTGAAATATGTATTTGTGAGCCGTCAATGAATAACACAAATATCGTTAAGAAAAATAACTTGGAAAAGTTGGTCTTAGTTCTTTGGAACTATAAAAATTGAAGATAATATATTTTATTTTACAATTTTATATTTATTTTCAAATCACATAGCAATAATTGTATGTATACAAACATTGTAAGAATCAATGGCTATAAATAAATAAGGAATAAAGTTACTTCAACTTTATTGTATTATTATAAGAAAATAAAAACATAAATTTAAAGGGTTGAGAATATAGTATGTAGTCAAAAAATTAATAAAACACAACCCCCCATCTTCAAACTGAACTAAACTTAGAATCCAATCTGACAGTAGTTTAGTTTTTCATTTAGAAGCAAAATAATTCTAGTACGAATTATTTTATTATTAATTTTTTTTCAAATATTAGAGGAGATAACGGTTTATTTTTTAAAATAAATGCAACCGACCGCAAACTAGGATTTTTGCATGCTGGACTAATTAGATAATGATAAATAATTCATTTTTTAATATATTAATAAATTTAATTAATATGTACACTTAATTTTCCGCAATCTTAAATTTTCGTTTGTTATTGATAAATTTATTTATCTTGTGTTATTTTTTTTTTTTTTTGTTATTTTAAATGTGCATGTAGATATAATTATAATAATTAAATTATGATTTTTTTTTTTTTTCAATTTATTTAATGAATAATTATTATTCGTTAGTTTAAAGATTTTAAAAATAAAATTTATATTTTCTAGATTCAAAATAGATAAATAAATAAATAGCTGATGTATGTATGTATAATAATACTTATTAGTAGTGATTGTGATTATTAATAAACGATATTTAAAAATTATACTAATTAGCATGTGATTATATGCCATCATTAACAAGTATTAAATTTGAACGTTCAACGTTTGAATAACAACTATTCTCAATCTCATTATATTAAAATAATTAGCAATTTATTATGTTAATATTCTATTTATCTATTAGAAATAATTTCATTGACATTTTTTTTTTAAATAAATTAATTTACATTCATTTGAAAACTAATTAATTACTTGTGTCGTTGTGTTTTATGATAAGAAAGCAGTTTAAAATTATTTTTAATTAAGATTATATATTATAATTTATTATTATAGAAAAGAGAGAAAAAATTAAATTTTAAATTAAAAAAACAAACAAAATGTTTGTTGGTTGTGTTTAAATTGTAGATTTAAATTAAGATTTTGTGAATTGGCAAGTTTTAATGAATATTTGCCATCAGTAATCCAAACGGAATTTAACAAGACATGCATTTAATAAGGATCTTAATTTTTATGTTTATATTATATTATTTAATTTTGCAAAAAATAACAAACCTCGATTTCAAGTTCAGAGCCAGAACTATAATTATTAATTATGATTTAATTGATGTAATTAATTATTATATACATATATTGAAAAAACAATTACTTACATAATATTCATTTATTCTGTTTATAGTTGTGAGTTTTATTAAAAATAATGTACAGTTTTACTTAAATATGTATATTACATAGGTACTTATTGTTAGTGTATTATAAGAAAATAAGTTGACCAGTGGCCAGGTCCGAACCGACCGACGATTTGAAATAAATTAATTTCCAGCTACAGAAACAATTTCAAATAATTTTAATATATCTATTAATGCAATAAAAAACATGAACATATGGATATAACATAAATATTTTTAATTTTATTTTATTTATAATATATAGCTGAAGTAGCCGGCGTTGACGGCGTTACCCGAGGCTGTGACGTCATGTAGGGCTGGGTGACGTCATATAATTTTAAATTAAGAAAAACATAATGAAGTTGATTTTTCCCGAGGATAAAACCAATACATTCGTGGTGATATGTAAAAAAATCTCCTTATATGAAATTTGGTGCGAAAATAACCCTTCCCTTCTTATCGTCGATCGCTAATACTACCACTTCCGGTTTCTGGATTTGCACCAAAAGTTGATCAATTCATCCCACTGATGCATTAAGTAAATATACCAAATTTCATCAAAATCCGTTCAGCCGTTCAGGCTGTACACATCTATACGGACGGACAGACGGACAGACGGACGGACAGACATCATGCTAAAAATACTTTTTTCTGTTTAGAAAATGCATGATTCGTGGAGATATGTAAAAATCTCCACATGTGAAATTTGGTGTGAAAACAATACCTCCCTTACTATCGTCGGTCGGTAAAAATTCATGAATTGTTCACTCACTTGGGAATTATTATTTATTATTTTAAAGGTAATTCTAACATTCTTTAAAATAATTTATTTATATTTACGATAGCCTATTTATTTAGGAATAGATAAACTCACAATAAATTACCAAAAAAAATATTTATATTCAGTTTCGAATGGGATTTCTTGACAACGAAATTTACGACATTCAAGCCAAGAATTAAAATAATTTATATAGACGGACACTATCAATAATACAACTAAAAAATATTCTAGTTAACTAAAAACAATCTTTCATCAAAAATTATATATTTTTTTTACTCTTATTTACAAATTACTAATATAAATACATCTATAATGACAAACCAAGTCCATTAAATAATTTTCATTTACAAATATAATAAAAGATTTAAATCTAGTATAAAATAATATTAATATGTACGATTTATATTTCCTTTTCTAATAAATTTTAACTTTTTAATTTTTTTTTTAAGACTCCTTTTTTTTTATTCTTTCTCTACAATTTCTAATTCTTTTCATTTCCCCCCCCCCCTCCTCCTTTCATTTCCCTCCATCAGGTTCGCGAAGAATATAATCCGGCTGACTAATCCTATGTGATTCCCATGCATTACGTAGATTGTCCAAAAGAAACGAGATTATATAATTTTTATATTCAATATTATATTATATTATATTATATTATCATCATTCAGGCGTTTTATGTATATAAAAAACATGGATGAAAAAAAAAGTAAACGGCGGATGTCACTTGATGTACTCATCGATCATATTTGTACATTTCATATCAAAAGTTTCATTCAAAAATCACCTTTGATTGTTCAAAATTATTGAAGAATATAGTAGTAGTACAAAATTAAAACTATTTCAAAATCTCACCTATTGTATTATATTTATTTAAAAAATTATGTTTATTATATTGTTGTTCAGGTAGTTATTAATTTTTTTATTTTTATTTATATATTTATGTTATTCGTCATATTTCTAGAAATTTAATTATATAAAAGTATCCTATTGTTTTCTAATACAATGCTCTTTAATTCTTTTTAAATGTATTTCAATTATTTTAGTTATTCATGCTATTATTATTTTTTCTTAAATGAAAGAATTATATATCATGAAATATTTGTTTCAATTACAAAATATCTTCAATATCTTATGTCACACGAATATTTTTACATAATTAATAAAAGTCAAATTAAAATACTAATTCTAATTTATTAAATAAGAAACATTTACATTTCATTTTAAAATATAATTTATAATTTTCTTACGTCTTACATCATCTCAACCCCATTGCAATAAACGTTTTTTCATAAACTGTATTTATTATTTTGGTATGCTATTTTTATAGTGATATCACTATTATCATACTTTCACTCGCTATTACATATTAATTACACTACAACGACCCTATATTAAATAATTTATTTATATTTATATCGATTTTTGAAAATTTTCTACCAATATATTCAATAATCAATATTCAAATAGTCAAAATCATCATCATCATCATCATCATTTTACAAGGATCATTTTAACAAATTTAAATTCTTTGGAAACTTATATATAAGAAATATAATTTATTTAAAATAATAACAGTCAGTCTTAAGGCAATCCTAATATATAATATATATAAACAGTAAAATAAAAGAATACAAATTTAATGTATTTAATATATTGGGGCCTATATAATATTATTTGACTGTAAAGGATAGGAATTACAAAAAAGATTATGTAGGAATATTAATAATATAAATGACAACGTAATAGTATTATATTTAATTTTTATGAATAAAACTTTCTTTAACATAATTCACATTTATAACTTTTTTAAATTTCAATAGATTGTTAGTAAAAGTAATTTTAGTAACTTTTTATTCAATTATAAATTTCTTATTATCTTGTATTACTTATAATTATGTTAGATTTTTTATAATTTATTATTTATTTACATATATCTAATGAATAATTCCTTTAAAATACAGATTATTTTATAACGAATTTCGCTCTTCTTTTCTATAATTGAAAACCAATTAAAATATCGCAATCGGAAATTATTTCGTATTATTCATGCAAATTTTTACTTCCATTGTTTGATTTTGTTGTCCCAAATGACACTGTCCTCCTCCTGTGTCCTCATTTGACCTTTTCACCAATGGCCTATTTTATAGATAAAGAATGGAATGGAGGAGTTCAATTGATATGCAAAACGTCGATCATTTAGTAAATAAAAACACCTCATTGATTAAGGGTAATAAAAAAAAAAGATATGTAAATAAGATAGTTTTGCAATAATAATAGGACAAGATAATTAGTAATGAAAATTAACATAAATTTGCGTTCAACTCTCGATAAATGAGAATTGGTTTATTTTTTTTTCCCCCCTTTTCTCTCTTTCCACTTAATCTTAAAAATTATCAAAGGTTAAATGTTAAGTCACGCATTCGGAAGATTCATTTGAAAGATCAGAAAGATCAGAAAACTTGGGGAATTCATTATTTCACATCCAACTTCCTAGAAATCAACTATGATAAGATGATAAGAATAAAAAAAAGAGATAATTAATTTTTTTTGTTTTTGTTTTTGTTTATTCATCTAGAAATATTAATTAATTTTCTTTTTTGTAAATATGTATTTGTTTTTCATTTTAAAATTAGACACGTTCTAATTTTAATGAACACAAAAATAAAACAAAATAAAATATATAATTCTAATTTTATTCATTTTGAAGAATGAATAATCTAGTAAGTTAGAGAGATAAGTGGTTACATGAAAATACTTACATATAATTTCGATAGACAATTAATTTTGAATGTTTATTGTAAATAAATAATACAAACATTAAATAAATACTTAATAAAATAGTTTTAGCAAACCATTTGAGACGTTCCCCGATCAAAGCCCCCCCCCCCCCCATTTTGACATTGCTCAAAGAAAAGCTGAGTGGAATACTTAGGGAAATTAAATTGATTTCCTTTTCTTTGTTATTTAAATATTTAAACAGTTCTCGCCGAATTGAATAGCCAGAATAGAGTTTTGTTTAACACCCTTTAAACATGTTTCTAAAATAAATAAAATAAAACTTATTTCGTTTTAATGTAGCACTTTCTTCTTCATCCATGATTATAAATATTGTATAATATATTAGAATTATGTATATTCTTTGATTTAAAAAAGAGAAAAAGAAAAAATCAAAGTATATTAATATACGTAATGGAAATTTTCAATTTAAAATACTGAAAATAGTTAATAAGTTAAGAAGATCCACTTTTTTAATAAATTCTGGTTTATATTCAGTGAATGATTATGATACATAAAATGTGTATATAAGAGAATAATATTATTGGATAAAAATAAAACAGAATACTATTATAATTGTGTTTACGATGTACATCAGAATCACATTTCAACATGACAATCAATAATGAATAAAAAAAAAATTCATAATCCAAAAAACATTGTTTTATTTTTGTACATATTGATTAAGATATTGTAAGATTATAATAAAATGTGGATACGGAGCCGGAGTTAAATACAGTCAGTTAAAAAACTCGGGGCTGATCAATTTCGATAGGCTTCCAGAGGCCCGACTATAATAATATGTACGTATACCATATAAAAGTTAAATCGTTCTCTTTGATACAGTATTACAAATTATATTTTGCTGTTATTCTTATATTAATTTTTTTTTTTTTCTAAAATAAACTTTACAACTTTCATAATCCACATAATCATTTTTTTTAATTATTCAATATTAAAATACGTTAATAAGTTTTTTCGATTTATATAAAAGTTTCTAAATGATTTTTATAGATATTTTTATTTAAATTTTTTATATTACAATTATTATTTTTTCAGGTTTTATCCGTTATATATTTTTTTGTTTTTGATCTAATTGTAAGTAGGTAAATAATATTTTTTTGATTAAGATTCATATTATCTATGTATATATATACACTGAAAACAATGACAAACAACAACAAATATATTGAAAAAAAACCTTGATTGGTACTTTTCTGATTTCACATTGATAATTTGAGCCTTTCAAATGCAACTGCATTTCTCTTTTCTCTTTTTTTTTATCATTAATGCACCATAAAATTATTTCATGCCTTAATTTATAGGAAATCAACATTCCTTACGAATTGAATTTAAGAATAATAATGATCCAGATTTTAATTAATAATTTAGAGATCCATGTCTTAACAGTAATTTAATTTTTTTTTTTTTTTATTTCAATTTCTTTTTTTTTTCTTTCATAAACTTTATATTTAATGATTTTATATCATTTTAATGAAATCATTTAAAGAAAGAAATCAATCTTTTCTCCTAAAATCAATGAAAAAAATTAATTTTATAAGTGGAATAATCAACTCTTTGCATATGATAGTAAATTTATATTGATTCATTGATTTATTTATTTTTTAAACGAAAAAGAAATGATAGAACAAATATTTGATATCACTATCATTAAATATTTCTATGTAATCATTAACATTTATCATTTTTTATACCCGATCAGATCAACTTCCTGAATTGATGAGTATAAATTAGATGTACTAATATTTAAATTTATTATTAAAATTTTTTTGATATGAAAATAGCATTATTAGAAAATTATTAAGAAGAATCTCAAATATATATAATATTAAAATTGTATTACATGCATTGAATATTATCGGTATAAATAAGAACGATTGAATTATATTTTCAAGAATTCTTAAAAGGTTAATCATTTTTAAATTTATACTACTTTTTTTAATTTTTTACATAGTAGAACCCGTTAATTTTGAGATCATGATCTGTGTCACAAATAAAAATTAATAATTATATTTATATATTTTGGTAGCAGTAAAAGAATATAATTTCGTAATGAAAAAGATTTATTTTTATTCCATAATTCCATAAATAATTAATAATAACAATTCACTTCTTTCTTAAGTTTATTTGAAATTAATAATCAATAATAAGATAATAATGAAGGTAAAAAAACTAAATGAAATTTAATTTTTAGGCATAAACGTTCCGCTCAGATGAAATATGTACATTTTTAAAGGGTCATGTTGGACCTGAGTGTTTAAAAAATAGCAGTATTGGACGTTTTTGACTTATAATACCTAACAAAATCTTTTTCTTCTGCAAAAGGTGGAGACTTTTTTAGAAAATAATTTATGTTTAATATTTCTAAAATTATTTTATTTAATTCAATTTGAAACAAATGTTGTTTTTATTTTCATAGTGGAAATCCAATAGTTGTCTGTTAGGAATTTTTGTCTATTCGTAATCAGTGAGTGGAGTGGTTGGTCCGATTTGGTGAAGAGGCGAGGCATGCAAGGCATTGACCCTCTCTCGTCGTCTCTCTTTAAGAAGCAAACAAACTCAGCCAGGCATACGATATTTACATAAGGCTTTATATAGATAGATAAATCCCATTGGGGGGATATCAAGATTACTTATTTCATTCCAGCATCCTCTTGAGATAAATGGCTATGGATATTCAAATCAGCTAGATTCAAAATAAATTAACACAATTTAATTAAAAACTTTGCATTAAATGTTTTTGTTGTTTTTATGTATAACTACATATTTTTGTTGCGTTTTTTGTTTGTATCAAGTCTCAAATATCACTGAATTTATTAAATCTGATGGTATTTATATGGAACGCGACATTTTTTTGTTATTATTATTGTTATTAAAAAAAAAAAATTTGTCCCCTTTCATCTCAAATTTTATAAGTTAATTTGTTTGATTGTTTTGGAATATTGTAAAAGATGAAATTGTATAATTTCTATGCCGAATTGGCAAAAGCAAATAAAGATTATTATTATTATTATTAAAAACTTTCTAGAAAATATTATTTATATATATCAACCCACAAAACAAGAAAAAAAAAAATGAGGGGGAACATAAAATGAAATTTTAACTAATAATAATTACAACATTGTTAAGTTAAGAAAATACTTCCTGTTATTTATACAAGACACATCAATCAATATAAATCCGTTTCCAGGTAAAAATATTTATAATCAAATTATATTTACTATAAGAAGTTTAAGATTTGATTATTCGAATCTTCACGGAGCGTTGAAATATTTAAATTTTCTTATTTTCTTAACTGGAAAAATAAGTTAACGACCCCGGAACTTGAACTACTACCTTAAAATTCATATTCATTTAAAATCAAAATGTAGAAATCAATTTTTTATAAAATAAAAGAATTTTTACATATTTTGAATATTGCAAAAAAAAAAAAAAAATTATAAATTTTTAAGTATAACAAATATTTATTAAGACTTGATAAAATCTTACATTTATTTAAGTAGTGTGCTAGAAGAAGAATTTCATAATTTAATTTAATTTCTAACTTTATTTTATAATTATTATTTTGAATAGTCTCGTTTTTTATCTAGAAGATAATGTATAATTTAATCGAGAAAATAATAATAATAATAATAATAATAATAAAATTTCCTTAATTAGCTTTTTTTAAAAAAAGATAACATTAATTATCTCAGGAGAATCAAATATTTGTTTAAGTGTTTAGGGGGGGGGGGGGGAATACAAACCTGTGATATAAATCAAGGAAATATATTTAAAATATTTTATTCGATAATTTTATGAACAAAATTAAAGAATTTGTTCAAACTATTATTTATTAAATAAATTAAATTTAAATTATTTGAATATAATATACATTTTACTATTATTAACCTACTTCTCTCTCTCTCTCTTTTCAAATTCATTTACTTCAAATTAAAATCTTTAATATACCTATAAAATATTTCAAGAACATCTAAAAAAATCTCAAAAATTCTTGGTCTAAATTGTATTCAATTTTAAAAATTAGTTTGCTCATTAAATGTTATTTTTTTATATTATATAAATATGGCATTAAATAATAATTCAATTTAATATTGAAGAGCAGCTAGTAAGAATTTAATTTTAATATAGTAATTATATTTAAGGATTTGTTTCAAATTAAAAATCCAGAAATTTATTCAAAAATTTTAGTTATTAAGATTATTTATTTTTATATGAAATTTATATAATGAAATTTTTTGATTAAAATTAATTGATTTTTTAAATCTATTTTTATGAAAGTATTATAATTTAGTTCATTTCAATTTATTTAATTCAATTTAATTAATTTAATAATTAATTAATTAATTAATTAATAAAATAATTATATGGATAATGTTGCTAACTTTAAAAGATTTATTCATTTTTGTTAGATTAAAGAAGAAGAGAATAAAGTCATTTTTTTTTCTTCTTCTTTGTTTAAAATACAAGGTGTATCTCTCTCTCTCTCCATGTTTAATTTCTCCATTAGCATCTCTATTTTCTTTTCATCTAAAGTGGCTCTCCCTTTTCGTCGCCTTCTAGTATACAATGAAGGACGGCCAAAAGGGTTCAAGGGCGTGTCAAGGTCATTACTCCCGGCACCCATAGTCGGGTTCCACCCCAATGGTACCCCTGAGAGAGAGAGAGAAAAAGAGAAAGGGACAGCGAGAGAAAAGCTTATTCGTTAAAAAAAAACAATATAAAATTGGAAGAGGGTGGAGTTTGTTGACTGATGAAAGAAAAAAAAATGCTTTCATTTCAGAAAAAAATATACAAAAAAAATAAAATACCAATTGAGAATTAAAAATCAACTTTTTCTGAAATATCTACATATATACCTACATACCACATATAATTATTTCCACTACAACAAAAATATATATCTACCTGTCTTCAAGCAGATTCTGTGATGACTTTGAAGCTAAAGAGCTTGTTGTATAAACATACACATATATAAACATCAATACACTAATCATACACATCATAAACTAATAATTAATCTTATATATAAAATCATTTCTCGAAGAAAGAATAAATCTCTTGGGCTACTATAACACCACCTTAGCCTCTCCCATAACTGTGTATATATGTATCATATACAGTCCCAAATACATATTTTAAAAATCCATACCCACTTTTGAATTAAATTAATTTTTAAAAAATCCTAGGGCCTAAAAATATCGATTATTTGAATTACAATAACTTCACCACATTTACTTTGGAAATCCCATCCAAATGAATCTATACGTTTAATAATATGTATATAATTTGTATTAAAATATATACATTTCATTTATTTCATTTTTTTTTTTTTTTATAATTCTAATTCAATATTTGTACAATTCTTATTAATAGAAATACCTAGATAAAGGTATATATATATACCTATATACAATACATACAACAATCTTACGAGACAGCTTATGTTGTCCCTCATCCTTTTTTTCTAAAAATTTCATTTTATATCTTACTTCTATTTAAATAAGAAAATATTTTAAAACAAGAAATCCTTCTTATAGCTTGTAGAGATTTTTTATATATATTGAGATTATTCATTTTTTTTTTTAATAATAATAATAATAATAATAGATATTATTAAAAAAAATTGTTCATTATTTCTTAATTTACATTGAGTGAATATAAATTAGTATAATATACTTATACTATGTATATTAAAAGAGATATTAAATCCTTTGAAAATAATGATTTTAAATAAAATGCATAAATTGTTTAAGTAAGTAATAAATACTTTATATATATATATATATATTGAATAGATTGTTTATTGAACAAATTTCTTGATAAGAACTCCCTTTCTTCTTTTATTCTGTTTACTCTATTTATATCTACTTATTTTAAAACAAAAAAAAAACAGGAATAAAATTTTCTTTTATCGATTTTCACAAATCTCATTTAAATGTTGATAGAATTTCTTAATATTTAATTGAAAATTGAATTAAACTTCCGAAGGGCACCGTCGAAGATGACTTCCTCTCTTTATTTATTCCTTTTGTAGGGAGGAGAGGAAATAGTATATATGTATAAAATTGATTTAGATTCTAATCAATACTCCAACATCTTCCCTTGTCAGTATAATATACCCGAGTAAATATTGACGATGGATTCTATTCTTTTTTTAGTTTAACCACCCCTTCTCCATTCTTTTGGGCACCCTATTTACATTAATTATTTCCACTTTCTGTTTTATGCCTGGCGGTGTTTAAACATGATTTGCGATTTGTCTGTTTTGCAGACATGGATCTTTTGTTTTGAATTCCTCTCTCTTTATTAACTGCGGCGGAGCTGTCATTTCAAGAAATCTAACCAGCTCCATTTTAGACAAATTCATTTACATTTTTACATTTATCCCTCAATTTTATTTTATTTTTCTCTCTCTCTCTATTCAGATTATATAATAAATTTCCTAAATAAATTTATTCTTATAATTTCACAACAAATATTCCATAGAGATTAGATAAATAAATAAATAAATAAATAAATATTGAATTATTTGGAAAATTATAAAAATGTACGATTAAATCAAATCATTTCTTCTTATTAAATTTGAGTTAAAATAAAATAAAATAATATTAAAATTAATTAATTGATATCATTAAGAAAAAAAACAATTTGTTAAACATACATTATACATATACTTAATACTATTTGATTTTAAATCCTTCTTCTAATAAAAAATAGATTCCTATTTAAATAAAATTAATAAAAATAACTAAACTAAAATTTTGAAAATTCTATCAATAATTTTTTACATTGCTTAACTTGAAATTTTTCATTAATCATTAATTACTTACTATAATTATAAACAATTTTTTATTTAATATTATTTATATTTATTATAAACATTATTCTTTTAAATTATTTCTATTAAAAATGTTGATACATATAATCTTTTTAGTACTTTTAGTAAGTTTTAAGGCAAGATTTTTTTTTTAATTTTCATTAAAACCATTTTAAATAAAATTTAATATGAACAATGAACCCAAAAACATTTTCTATACAACTAGATTTATTTTTTTTTTTTTTTTTTTTTTTTTAAATATTTATGATAATTTTGACTGTTATATTATAATGGTAAATGTTTGTTATTCATTTTCAGATAATCCTTACGTTGTAATATAAAAATGTAAATTGGTTTACTAAAAAATATTAGTTTTTCTTAACTATAAAGTTAATAATAATAATAATATCTACAATTTTTTCATTTATATTTAATATAGTTTACTATAAAATTATTCTTTTCAATCGATTAAATTTGTTTTAGTGTTTCATCTGTTTAATAAATTATTATTATTATAATTATTTATAATATTATATAATAAAACATAAACTCGAAATTTAAATTTAATAGAAGGTTCTGATGATGGGAAATCAAAACGATCACATATTGATTGAAAAAGATGTTTTATTTCTTTTAAATCTTGGTTTTAAATTTCTTACTCTAATTACAAAAATATACTCCAAAATGGATGAATTCGCGATTAATAAATTTGTTTGGTTTCCCAACTTGGTTAGATCGATTGATGTAATAAATGAATGACATTTGGATTGATTGAAAGGATGCTCGTGAGTTCCGGTCCATCTAGACAAGGTGGAAGGAGGGGGCGCTTTCACTTTCGGAGCCCCCCTGAATAGGATCACACGGGAAAGAGAAACGCCCCGGGGGCACAGCAATGGCGCTTTCACTTGGATGCAACTTTATCATCATCACACAAACCAGGGTGACGTCATTGGTCACTAAGAAATACAGATACAACACCTCCGGAAGTAAACCCCTTTCAACTTATAAAACGATTAACATGCTAATCATATATTAGAATTATAATACATTATATAGCTAACAATAATACGTTTTTTTTTTTTTTTTGTGATGGTATTCGAGATTTTTTCTCTTATTCGTTACTTTTCGGGAATTATTAAATTTAAATGAAAAATGTTAAAGCACACCACTTTTGTTCTCAGATATTGAACATTAGCCTGTCAAGCATATTATTTTTTCATTAATATTTCATAAGCTTCCATTTACTTCTTTCTTTTTTTTTTTTTTTAAATTTAATAAAATATATCAATTATATACATATTATTATCCACTTTGGTTAAAAAAAAAATCTAATTTAAATTTAGTCATTTCGAAAGTTTTTTTTCAAATAAAGTTCTAATTATAAATTATATTTAATACTAATTTGTATATTTTTATTTTTTTTTTATATCATATACTTTACTATATATAAATGTATTAAAATATTAGATATAAAATATAATATGTATGTATATCCTATTTTTAAATTGATATATATAAGATATATATATGATAAGCTCAAAATATGTATATATATTGGCCATACAAGTTAATAGTTAATGGATCCCATAAAATATATCGTGATAGTTTATTTGTTATCATAAAAATAAAAAAGATAAAAGATAAAAGATTTTCCCAAATATATTTAAACTATTTTTAATCATAATTGAAACGTGTTCTAATTTGTTTTCTGTCTGGTTTTATATCATTGATTTCCTATGCGCACATGCATGTCGATGACATCCCAATAAAGACTCTCGTCAGAGGATGTAGAGTTAATTGATTAGTGAATTTTGCAAAGCAAATTCAATATGTGCTAATGAGAAGTGACTAAAAGTGTTTTCATGCGGGGATGAAAGGACCAATGAACGAACCGAGCCATCCAAAAACGATCAGAAAGATCATCAATCAAACGAATAAAAAAAAATATGGATTGGATAAAACACAGCTTTAAAAAAGTAAACTAGAAATTAAACCTAATATGTTGAATTGTTATCTGTACATTGGAATATAAAATTAATAGAAATAACACTTTTAATTTAATAATATATTCAGACATTTAGAGAAAAAATTAAATTATATATTTAAAGAATTTGGGCTTGTAGTCAAAATATTTAGTAACAGAGAGAAATTGTATTTACTCACAATCATCAAATCTTAACAAACAAAATGTAAAAATTTGAAAAATAGAAGAATTACGAGAGTAAATACTTAAGGATCTGTATTTGTATTCACGAAGGATAATAATATTCAAGAAGAGAGATTAAATCGAGGTTACAATCGAGTAAGGCCTGTTATTATACAGGAAAGGGGCTTATTTCATCAAAATTATTATCAAAGGGAATCCAAATTAAAATATACATAACAATTATTTTACTGGTTATGTTATTCGGGTGTGACGCCTGGAGACTTGAGTAGATTTAGAGTATTTGTGTGAGAATAGGATTCCTCCCAGCATTTTAGGGCCAAAGAAAGAAGAGGATGTGGTGAGAATGGGGGAGGAAACGTCTATTTGTGGAGAGACAGTAGGAAGAGACGTAAAAGAGTTATAAAATATGGAGTTGGATGGGCGTAACTCAGGATAGGGACACTTGTAACAATATGGTTGCTGCGGGCAAGAACTTTCGAGTTCCAGAGATACATATATAGATAGGAATGAGTATAGTTAATTGGTATATTTATTTGAAAGCAGGTTTTTAGTTGTTCTAAAAATTTATATATGTTTTGTTTTATATTCTAAACTCTGCTTCCTATATTTTGCCTCTACAAATAGATACGTACGTATGTGTTTTTTAAAATGTACGTATTATTATTTAAAACTTATAAGAAATATGTTCTTGAAAAGATGATATGAAACATGATCTATCTCTTTTTTTATTATCACCTCAAATTAAAATCCCTATCAGCTATGAAATATACTAATTACACACTTTTTGTCTCATTTTTTCCACAAGTACATATATTATTAAAACCACTTCTAAATTATATTTATTTTTTTATTCATTTAATACAAAAGAACATTTATTTATTTCTTCATTAATATTTTTTTCTATATTTATTTAAATTTCATTTAATCTTGTGTTATAAAAATAAATTATTTATTTTAAATATAATTTAGTTTTGTGTTTACTGGATATAATAAACCAAAAATAAATAAATAAATAATTTTCGATCTTTCTTTTAAAAAATATATTATGAAATATACCATAGTTTATTAAATTCACTTTTATAAAAAATTTATTTTAATGACAAGAATACATTACGAATGGATGGATATTTTTAAAAAAATGTTTATTTGATCAAATAATTCTCTGATCTTTGGATATTTATAAAATATGTCGACAGGACCATTCGTAAAGGGCCATTGCTTTTCCTCATCTAGGAGGGCATTCCCCTCTTAAATATGTAGATATCAAGTAATATCTACTGAATGACTATTTTTAAATACCATATTTTATTCATTGATGAAATTCCTGTCTGATTATGATCAAATGGAAATATGCCAATAATAGGAAATGAACTCTTATTAAAACGGGATATCCTCTCATATTTATTTCTATTTCATATATTAAAATAAAATAAAATAAAAAATTTTTATTTTCTCTCTGCTCGTAAAATTTCATTTCGATATATAAAAATTTTATTTAATATAATTCTTCAATTTAAAATTGTTTTTATTGTAGAATATATGTAGAAATATATATATATATATATATAATTTTTATTTTTCTCTCACTTGTTTTCATATGCGGAACTCAAAAAGATTCATTCCACTTCATTAAAAAGTTATAATTTATTATTTTATTAGTCAATTGCAAATTAAACACGATTCATACTTAAATGAAGATTTATATCGAAAGAAAAATAAATCTATTAAAGATAATAATTTTCTTGGTCGGGTTAAATCAACAACAAAGAATTCGAAAACTAATTTGTTTGCATTTGGTTAATTGAAGAGCAGTTGTTAGGCGTTAACAACTTGCAAAACTTTGGAAGTGGATTTTAAAGATAGTCTCTTTAACTGTATAGTTAATTAAAATTGGGAATCACTGGAATAATGTATAGAATATGTAATTAAAATAAAACTAAATTAAAACTATTAAAATTTTTTAATTTCTATAATAATTATTTATTTATGTAAATGTATGTTTTTTTTTTTTTTTTATTTTTGGAAAAAGATTTAATATAATAAGTATATATAAAAGAATCTAATTTCTTAGATTACATTAATTATATAGTAAAGCAGATGTTATTAGAGTAATTAAAGCACTTTGATTAAAATTTGTCCCGTGGCACGAACGGGAAAAGAGCGATTACTTTTCAAAATTATGATATCTAAACCAGGATGGAATAATATTCTAGAAATGAATTTTATTTGATCAACTTTTGAAAAGAGACGATTTGGATACCTATTATACTTATTATACTTATTATACCTATTATATGTACCTTCCTTGTAACAATCGAGTTTTCTGTAATTGAATTTTCCAAAAACTTTATTCAATCTATAATAAATTTTATTTTATTTTGATTTAATTTTTCTTATTAGATTGTAATGTTAAAAGGAAAATAAAAGGAAATGATTGGAAGATTTCTCGAGTTAGCGTGTCGCGGTCCATTGATCACGGGTTCATTGCGTTTCCATGGTCGGCAGACCCCGACTCCAAGGACAGTCGTCGGAAACAACAGACACCAAAGCCGATGACACAGCAACAACATCCATGGCCGGCCTTCACATTTGGAACCCCCGCTTGAATGCCAAACAGAAAAGATCATAATACTTATACATAGAAAGAGTTTGGAATTTATATCAATATCACAATATCAATATCACAATATCAATCAAACCAACCAACAAATCAAGTGGTAAATCGATTTACAAGAGTCAACTATTTATAGAGTCGTTTAATCAAATGATCAAATGAATATCGCACGTATCCGAAATAGATAACATTGTTTTACCGGAGCTAACGATTTTTTCTTTAGAATAAATCTGTATATATAGGGCGAGAAAAAGAACAACCAGCCAATAAATAAATTTTCTATATTTTTTTTTTTTTTTTTTTTTTTTTTTTTTTTTTTTTTGAACACGAATTGCTTGCGAACCTCTAAACTCGAAAGGATTATGTTCATATTTTATTCTTATCTCAAATACTATTCTGGCTTAACATAATACATATAAAATAAAATAAATTTCTTTTCAAAAATCAGAATAAAATTATTAATATTATTTTTTATTAATCTATAAAAGTACATATATATATATATATATATATATATATATATATATATAATTATTATTCTGAAATTGTATATCAATTAATAAACTTTGAATTAATTTTTGGCATTTTATCAATATAAGTTCGTTTTTTTTATGATTTTATTTTTTACCTTCTCACCATCGTTATCCATACACTCACATATTCATATCTATCTAAAATACATACATCACAATCCGCTTTACTTCACTAAAAAAAAAAACTTTTTGTAAAATGACTACCACTAACAAATTTATAAATATTTTAATATTTGATAATAATTACTTAATATATGTAATTTCTATTACATCTAAAATACAATCACAATTTGATTATAGAGAATAAACAAATTGTACCATATATAATATTATATATTGTTTATTTATATTAATAAATAATTTTTTATCATCATTGTACACCCATTGAACAATAAATATATTATATAATTCTCTGGAAAAGGGAAATTAAACTACTAACTACTATCAAAATTCTTATCAAAATAAATAAAAATGAAATAAAAAAAAACTTAATCACATCTATAAAACTCTCATTTTCATTTTATAATTTTCAAACTTTTTAAAAAAAAAAATATTATAAAATGGTCTACTACATATTCTACACACACTATCATTGTATGAAGAAATATAAATGTTGAATTGAATAATAATAATTTAATTATATTAATATTTATATAATAAATTATGTTTTATAAAATATATATTTTTTTTTTTAAATATACTAATAGAAAGTAAAATATAACGATATTAATAATTCTATTGATTCATGGTGACGAGAAATCGTTCTTTTGCCAAATTCAAGCATAAAATTTATAATTTTGATGATTAAACAATTAAATGCATAGGTTGTGTTAAATTAGCCATTAACATATATATATATACATTTATTTATTTATTTATTTATTTATTTATATGTTTGTTTTTTTTTTAACAAGTTTATTTTAAAAATGAAAGAAAGAAAAGAAAGTCTGCCATGTTAAGAAAAAAAAAAAAAAAAAAAAAATCATAAAATAATTAAAAAGAAAGGATCAAAATCTTTTAATTTTTCAACTCCTTTCATTTTGGATCTAGCAAAATGTTGATCTAAATATACTAACTAATATCTTTTCTTAATTTAATTTAATGATATTATTTCTAAGCTACAACTTCTAGATTTGCAATTAATTACTTATATTTATAGGTACGTAGATATTATCTTATTTCGTTTTAGTTAGTGAGGTCCATTTGTAAATACTAGTTCATCTACCAATGAACGAAATTTCCCCAAGGAATACAACAACACGTTTGATTATAAACGTGCAATAAATTTTGATTTTAACACTTAATGAAACTAGCTAATTTCAATTATTTTTTTTTAATACAGGAAGCATTTAAAATAAATTACTTAAAGACTTTTAATATATTTTTCTTCCGTTGGCTTGATTGGAATTCCATGTAGATGGCATGTTTTTGTTTTTGTTACTATGTAAGGTGTTGAACAATATCATACGGATGGTGCAATTTTTGTATTTTATCCAACATTACAATTACATTTTGTTGCAAACAAAACCTATAAACTTTTTTTTTTATGAAATACATACTATATAAATTAATTACTTGTTTAACTTTTTGACACGAAAATAATTTAAGATAATTATTTAAGAAAATTGTTCCATTTATATTGTGCAAATATCCATATTGATGATTAAATTATTTTAATGGAAAAAAAAGTAATTTTTTATCTAGATTAATTTAAAGGGAAACATGTATCTGTTATTTTTATTTTGAACTGATGATGAAAGATAAATTTATAAATTCGAATTTTTTTTTTCTCCATAGACGGGTTATGAGGGCAGGGCGTTGGGTCATGACATTAAAATACAAAAACAAAAAAAGAGAAGAGGAAAAATATCGGATGTGAAATCATTTGTAACTCAAATACCCCTGACGTGCAAATGAATCTATTTTAATAAATAAATAAATCACATTTTAATCGAAATCATTCGTTTTCATCGATTTGACATTGAAAATGAAAATTTGTCATTTTCCTTTTGCCTTTCCATTTCAAGTCAAGAGCAAATGTCGGATTAGATAATCGGTCACCAATTTGAATGTCAAACTTTTACCGAAAACTTTAATCTTGTCCTGGTACCAGATTATCTTTTGTTAAGTAAGTCTAAACACTTGTTTTCAATTTACATATTGTCAATTAATATATTCGTACAATAAATTAATGATTGTGTTTGAAAGAATAAATTAGTGCATCCATCCAATCAGTTGTGAATTACTTTTATAATACTACTTAATTTTATGTTGAAATGGGACAAAATAATACATATAAGTATTATTGTTTCATTGCACTTTACTTTACCTCCAATTAGAATATATAAAATAAAATAACCTACTTATAACAAACGATTTATTATTATAAGAAAAATTATAAGTTTCTAATGAATTAATGAATTGTAGATTTTAAAATTAAAAAATTATTTAATTTGTCGAAATAGATTAATTTACATTAATAATTTTATAAATTTGATTTTGTTCCTTTATTTAAAAAAAAAAAAACAAAAAAAAACATTGTCCTATTTACTACTACTACTACTACTACTACTACTACTACTACTACTACTACTTTAATCGATTATATAAGATATGATTTAAGTATTTATAATTTTAATAAATAATTATAAATTTAAATTATAAAAACACAAAATTCTTTAGTAGTTGTTCAGTAATTAAAATATAGAATTTAATATTTAAACAAAATAAAAATTATTTTCTATTTCGATTTATTTTTGAGTTTAAAATTAAAATTGAAACGTCCCACGTAACTCGTAACTTTTGATGTATAAATCAAGAAGTTTGTAGCTTTTTAGGTTCAATCCTTTAGAAAATTTCAATTCATAACAGTGGGAATAAATTTGTCATGTATGTCAAGTAAACATGGCGACTATTTATGGGAAAGCCACAGGAAATTCTCGACAGTGGAACCCAGCAACAGCCACCGGTAACAGGATATTTATCCTGCCAGGAACAAATGGGTCTATTGTCAAAGACATCAGAGAGAAAAAGTCCTTCAATACAAAAAGAGAGAGAGAGAGAACAACAAATACAAATTCTTATTTCCACAAAGAAGAGAGAGAGAGAGAGAGAGTGCAAAATAAATGGACTAAAAGAAAGATCATATTATAAATATAAATATATAAATTACTTCCACACACACACACTTGCATTTTTCTAGATGAGATTTCTATTAAAATATTCCTTTAATACGAGTACATATATACAATATTGTGAATAATTTATATATATATGTGGGGATGGGTAGAAATAAATTAGAAAACAAAGCAGAAAAGAAACTTATTTCTAATGAATCTTATTATATATGTACTTCAATTCCATTAATGTAATTAAGATGAGGGAAATTTGTTTCGATGGGGGGGGGGGGGGGGTGGATATGAATAGAAGGAAGGAAGGCGGCTGTCATTTTGATTAGCGATGGTCCCGTTTTGTTCCACGTGTACCCAACGCGTGGGTGTGTTCCCTGACACATACCCACTGATAGGTCATATCAACAGCAGCAGCAGCAGCAGCTGCCCTTTGCGTCATTCATTCAAGAAAATGATGAAGATGAATAAAAATGACCAAGAAATAGTTTAGAAATAGTAACAAGTCATTAATAATATCAATAGCGACTGGGCGGCTATTATTAATTCAATAAACAGCAACAGATGGTCCAGCTTAAAAAATGAACTGAAAAACACTTAAGATAAGGGACATTTATTTTAAATCTCTTGCTTTCACAACGCGCAAATTTAACAATATTAATGTAGGACTATTTAAATAACAAAACGGAAATTATGATACCATTTCTAATATATTTATGTAGCCATTTAAATAAAAAATATCATTTTAATAGTTATTAACCATACCTTTCATTCGATGTATATGTACATGTACATACATACTCGTATGTATCAAAACATATTGGTTTCATTCTTATTTGTTGTTTTATCTTTTAATATATTCTGGATTCAAATTCAAATTCATTTACAAATTTTAATAATAATTTGAAAATAACATCATAATAATAAAAAGTGAATAAAAAATAATTTCTTAAGTCAAAAATAATACAAAACAAAATAATATTCATCCATTTAAAAGTAATCAATTCAAATACATATAATCAGATTTAATTGTTTTTTTTCTCTTTATGCATATACGTATAAGATATATACAATGTTCTATAGGTATATAATATATATAATTGTATAATATATATAATTTTAAATTTATTTTATTATCATGTGGGTATTTATTTTTAAAACTCTGAAGTTATGTTTCAACATGAGCAAACAAACCTAAAAAACTAAATACTGTTTACTCTTCGATTAATAAAAAATAAATCAAATTTATACATATTATCATATTATACATATTATATATATATATATTAATAATATAAATGACAAGTAAAATTAAATTAACTTTCAAAAACTAAACCAATCATAACTGTAAACCGATATTTGAATTGAAAATATTATTAAAAATAATAAAATAAAAAAAATTAAATAAATTATTGATTAAAGTAATGAAAATTTAACTTCATATAATTTTTAAAAATAAAAATCTGTTTGCTGCTACCTTAGCGGAATGGAAAAACAAGAGGGTAACACATAAAAAAGACGAAAGAGAGAAAAAATGATTTATAAATATATGTCTGGCTTTTGCTCCTTCCTTCTATTTCGCTTTTTATTTAATTAAAAAGAATCTTCATTTCAATTTTTTTTTATTTTATTTTATTCAACATGCGAAATTTTTTTTTTTTTTTTTTTTGTTCTGTTTGCATTTGGATATTTATTTACTTAAATAACGATTGTATTCAGGAGTTGTTTTAATGAAAAAAGAATAAGAAGCAACAAAACATGGGGAAAGAGAGAATTAACGAACTTTTTTTAATGTACACAATCTTTCTTAAAATGAGATATAGTGCAATTATTTTTCTATTCTATTATTTTCATATATCATCGTTTTTTTAAATCAATCAATATCAATCATATGAAATGAAATTCAATGTCTTGGGGAGCATATGTAAATATAATATATCCTACATACGATCTCTTTTTAATATTATATAAAATGGTCTTCTAATAAAAACATTCCATGAACAGCTATAATGTGATACAAATAAATATATTAAAATATTAAATAAAACATTAAGATGAACACATTATTGGACATCATTTTTTCAAAATCCCTTTGAGATGGTCTATAACGCGAGCAAATTTAAGACATTCTCCTTTTTTTTTTAGGGTTATTTGTCGTCTCAGTCAGTTAACACTGGAAAGCCGTAACTTATTTAAACATTCTTTCATACTTTATAAGAGATCTAATCTAATACGTATAAGCTGTATAAGTATTAATTAATTCAATTAACATTTTAAATAAATAATATAATATAAAACGTATTAATTAAAAATCAAATTGTCGGATTATTTATTTATTTATTTTAAATTCTATTTTTAAACTATAGAATAATGTTTCAATATCTAGAAATTTAAGAAAAATTTTAGCTTTTTTAGTTTCAAACAATAATCATAAAATTTTGTTACGCTTTATCCCCCCCCCCCCCTCTCTTATCTAATTCTGTCCAACCCTATTATACATATTTTTATTAATATTGAATAAATGTAAATCATTTTTTTTAAAAAGAATATAAATTTAAATTTTCAATTATACATATTATATATAATCCTATTAATTTATTTCCTTTAAATTATAAACATAGATATCAAATTATTGAATAGAAATTTCTAATTATTATTATTATCATTATTATCCAATAGAACTAATATTAATTTCATTAGATTCTTCTCTTTCATATTTATTTGTTTTTTTCTTTGTCATTCTATGATATTAATAAATTATCTATGTATATAAATGTGAAAACTTTTTTTAATTTTTGCAAATTTGTTTTTTTTTAGAATTTACAGTTATAAACCCGTTTTATGAAATACATTTTCCTATTATTCTTCGCGAATCCTCTACTTCTTTTCTTTCTCTGTTGATTCTCAAATTCTTTTGCTTGTATTGAGACCAATCTCCTCATTTGACCGGAGCTAACAGACAGAAAGAAACTTCTGTTCCGCCCCATCCTTTATTTCATTTTCTTCCTATCGATCTTGCTCTATTCAAACTTGTTTTGCCACTCCATACTATAATATGTATATACTATATAACTTAATATCAAATTTGAATAATTGAATATTTTATTTGGGGAATAAAGAAAATAGACTTCCCTTTCCCTTCACTGACATAAACAAACTATTATAAAGTAGTTGGTGTTTTTACTGAAACTTTTACTATTGTAAGTAAAATGCTTTCAAAATTCAATTTTTTTTACCTAAAAGAAAAATTCAAAGTTAAATATACTTTAAAAAATTAAAAAGATTCGATATTTTTCTATACTTGATATTAAGTTTTATAAATTAGTAAATAATAAGATTTCATTTATATGATACATATATCTTTTCAACAATTTTATATTATATTACCTACATACTACATATATACATAATTTTATTAATCTAACTATATGAGTTATATTTCAAATTCCAACTTATTGCTTTATTTGCTAAATTTCTTTAATTAATTGTTTAATTGTATTGTGAGTAAAGATTACTGGAGAAATTCTAAATAAAAATCAATAATTTTCAATGTTTTATTTAAATGTATACGTTGATCAAGTTAAAATATACATAATAGAGAGGAAAATATACTTCAATCAATAATTTCAATTTTTTATCATTTTTTTTTTCATTATATAAATAAATATGTTTCATCGACTGTCTATTGTTCTCTGATTAATTTCCATGTAAATTTAATGTTTTGTTTTATTTTAAATACTCTAAAATAAATAATAAATATGTTTAGTTGAATTTTCTTAATCCATTTCCTTATGCTTTAGGTAACATATACTCCCGACTTAAGAATGTCATTGTCTTATCAAATGATTCACATATTCATGACGTCAAAACATGTTATGACTTGGACTGAATTTTATTAAGAATCACAGCAAATAAAAGAGAAAGAAAGAAAGAAAATATTTGCTTTTTTTTTTTATTTTAGTCGCTCCAATGTAAACAACACACACACACAACTCAATATTTATATAATCTCTCTATTAATAACCTGTGTTTTTTATTATTAAATTAATTTATTTCAATTTTTATTTTGTAAAAGAAAATTAAATAGTATATATAAAAAATATATCAATAATTTTAAATCTAAATATTATAATAACGATATGAGGCCTAAATTAATAGATAAAATATTTTTATATCTATTGGCATTTTAATCACAATATATCGGTCTCGTATTTCATCTTAATGAAAATTTAACAAAGAGATTCATTCATTGCTTCATTTAATTCAATCAACCACAAAGAAAATTTATCATTTGATATCCTAAGTGAAATACGCTTTGATTATTCACAGCCCATTCAGAGATGATTTTTATTTCCATTTTTTTTTTTTTTTTTTTTTTTTTTTTTGAATTTTATCATTTTTAATACATACATATAATATAATGTTTATATTTTTGTTTTATCAATTTGGTACAAAAGAGCGTTAATGATGGTAGCACACTTTGCCGCTGCTGACAAAGTTAAATAAATAATATAAAATATTCAAGAGATAAAATAGGGGATGATAATCGCTATAAAAACGCAATTTGTTGAACAAATATAAACATTGATGCATTTATTCGTATTTAAAACAAAGTGACATATACATATATGTATTATTACGTGTGTTTTTTTTGTTTTTTTTTTTTTAATTCATTTATAAGTACATATTAAGGTCAAGGAAAAAAGATCACTTATATTATTGTTCTTTTGGCAACAACGTTTCATATATAATTTTTGTATAAATTAGAATAATTAAAATACTGGCAAAAATATTATAATATTATCATTGGATGCTCATTTCTGAGTTATAATAATAATAATGTAGTATTTAAGTCATTCCTTGATCCTTTTGTCAGATTAAAAATATTTTCAAGCACTCTCTCGTTACCCATTTGGATTATATTTCTTTTTATTACGTTTCTATATTTCCAATGAAACTTGATAAATATATGCTGCATATTCTATTTTTTAATCTATATATGATCCGTTAATAAGATTTTTCATTATTTTATTTAACACTTCTTTATATTATATGTATATATTTGTTATACTGTGTGTAATATGTATTTTAAATATATAATTTCAATATTTAGAAGTGAATTTGCTATTTAAGTTTCACTTGGGTTTATAAAATATTTTTTAAAATAGATTCTTGAATCATGAACCATGAAAATTACCTCTAAATACCACTTTATTTAAACCATCAATATAATTTTTTTCATTATTTTCCTCTCTCTCTCTCTCTCTCTCTCTCTTACTATTCATACAAAACACTTTTTCCTTTTTTTTCTTTCTTAATTTATTTACTATATTTAAAATTTTTCTTTTTTTTTTTTTTTTTTGTATTTTATTTATTATTTTTTTATTTTATTTGCATTTGCTCGCCTTTTTGGCAAAAAAAAAAAAAAAAAAAATGGTTTCAAGTTAACTACTCATCCACCTAATTTTGTAAAAAGGGATGGATAGTTAATCTAGGTGTTTTAATTTTTTTTTTTTATCATATCTATGGTATATTATATAGGAGGCCATGCGAGGGGCGCCCCCTGAACCCAAGGGTCCCCTGCGATAGTCGGATGCTGGGGGTGATGGTAGCCGGCCAGTCCGCGGATTGCTCGCATAATAATGATATGTACTGCTCGAGCCATATCGACTACTACCCAGACTACGGCTATCCGCCGGAGCTCTGCCCTCAGATGTGCACCTTACATGAGTTCGGTAAGCCAAACAACTACTAACAACTGCTAAAATGGTGTTGTGACTAAGAAAAGAAACCTCAAGAAAAAAACATCTCGGATTTTAATCATACATTAATCTTTACAAACAAAATATCATCATAATATTTATTATACTGATTATTACATTCTCGAAAAATACTTATTATTTTATAATTTGACATTAAACTTTTCATATTCAATTTTTCAATAATGAATTCTAAAATTGATTTATTTTGATATATTCTAAAAATATTTAATATTAACAATATTTTTAAATACACATCAGAAGAGATGGAGTAATTAAAAAAAGGGTTGGAGAAGTTCCAAATTTATTTAGTCTAAATAAAGTAACTTTTTATTTTTTTAATTAAAATATTTTTTTTAAATTTTTTACTGACCAATTCAAAAGGAATTTGTCAAATGTGGTATAATATGAATGTATTATATAAATATTATTTTTGACATTTCATATGGTCTTATTGTAAATATTATATTTTATTATTTTTATGTTTTATATATTAAATTTATATTATACAAAAATATTATCTAAAAAATATTTAATACGATTATAAATCCACCAAAATCCATTATAAAATTCGATAAATATACCTTATCCATATTTCATTATAAATTCATTTCATTATAACGCGATAAAAAATCAATGAGTAAAAAATAATGAATATAGGTATACATATAAGTACATATATGTACATATATACACTTAATGTATGTCAATGAAGAAAAATCTGTTCGTTAGGTTGCCTAGTATAAACATATTAAGGGGCTTGATTTTAATATTTCTTTATTATAATACTTAAAAATATATAATAAGAAACAAAAGTGATAACATCCAGACCTTTCTCTATATTCCACATGGTGAGTAGTTTCTCTAAATAAATTTTATTTATTTATTTTTTATTTTTTATTAGGTTCAAAACTTAGTTATATATTTTAACAGAACATTCACACTTTGTAATTAAACCATTCTTTCTTTAACCCTTACTCCCATCTTCTGTCATTTTCATTAAATGTAAAATTAATCGAATTTGTTAATCAAATTGTTAAGGAACATTTTTTTTTTTTTTTTATTATTAAATAATTCATCCACTCGGATTGTCAATCATACAATCAACTATATTTTATAAATAATTAATTTATTTACATTTTCTGAACTAACATTTAATATGTATTTGATTATATAATTATATATATATATATATATGTTTGAAAATTAATCATCTCAATTCATTTGATTGAACATCAATACTCTTAATTAATAAATATTATATTTAAATAATTTAATAAACCTAAACTAATATTTAACTCATTTATAAAAGTGTATTTACATACATAATATAATTTTTAATTTCTAATTTACATACTCATATATAAATACATACATATTTAAAATTATTTTTAAACACACAAATTCTAATTAAAAAGAGTGGCTAACAAATTCATTCGTCTATATAAAAATTGATTCAGAATTCTCGATTTATATTATTATTTTGGAAATATTTCTTTAAAGTTAAAAAAATAATCTACTTTCAATTATTAATTTTTTTTTATTTTATTATGATCAAGATCACGATTTTTTGAGTTATTTTAAAATTAATGTTGACATTTATATTACAAATTATTCAGGATATAATTAGTAATAATTACTTAGGATTTCGAAAATAAATTAACGAACTCGAAATTCGAACTAATATTATGTGATTTTAGATAATAATAATAATTCAAAAAAATTATATTATATGTGGGAGAGAGAAATTAATAATTATAAATATAAAATATAAAATAAATAATTTTGTCAATCATTTTAGACCTTACTTAGACATAATTAGCGCAGTAATATTTTAATTTAAAATGAAATTATAACAAAAATAATATTTAAAAAAAAAAAATATAATATAAATTATAATTTAATAAAACGAAATAATTTATAGAAATTATATAAGAATGAATATGAATGAATTATCAATATATGTATTTTAAATAAGTATAAATTTTAATTTCTTTTAATTTTAATTATTATTTTGGTAGAACTAACGATAAAATCTCTTTTAATTAAATTATTTATTTATTTCATTTCCAATTTTAAGGCCACCAGGCAGGTATCTATCTCCCTTGAGGTAATAAACAATAAGATTTAATTCAGCGTGAATCCTTGTTCTCTGTATTTTATATGAGTGTGTCATTTGTACATATTTCCGGTCGCCTGGTGCAGACAATAACTGCAAGCAAAGGTGAAATTCCGCTCGAAATCATATTTACATCAAGGCCAGACAGACAGAAGCCTTTTGACAAAATCAACAAATACTTATTGCCGACTATTTTTCTTTGGTTATATAATTTTTATATTACATTATCCCCTTAATAAATTGCAATCGAAAGATAGATAGTTTTTTTTATGATGAATATATTTTTAAAATACTAAAATTTTTTACAAAAAAAAAAGAAATTGTTGAGTAAGACTACTTATATGTATCATATATTCAAGGTCCAAAAATTCATAATTTAATCGGGTCTAAAATTGAAAATAAATTTTCTATGATAAATTTCCTTAAAAACATTGTAATATATATATTATATTTTTATCCTGAGATTTTTATGAAGGCGAATTAACCATTCAAAGTCATTTTGAAATATCTAATACCTATCGGGAATTAACTCTTTATATATATTATTACAATGTTTATTTGATCTCAGTACTCATAGATAGTGAAATTTAACTTTTACTTCAAGTATTTTATTTAATAAATAGATATATATTTAATTTCTCATATTTTATAAGTTTCTCTCTTTTTATATATATATATATATATATATATATATTTTTACATTTTCTTTTAAAAATTTAAGTAGGTATAAACTTATAATTTATCCTGTTTTTTCCTCTTATTCCTAATAATGACCCTTTTTCAACTTTATACTTCAATCCACAACTTTCTAATATGCTTGATTAAAACTGACATGTCAGAATTTGAATAGAAAAGAAAGAGCTCTCTTGCATCAGCTTATATTAATGAATTGCGTTATAATTTAAAAAAAAAAAAACATGATAATATTCTCATTTTAAATGAAAATAGAACAATTAAAATGTCCATATATTACTAATTTAGGTTTTATCGATATGAGATATGAGAAAGGGAGAGAGAGAGGTAGAAAATGATTTTCAAAACATTGATAACTGGTAGTGTTCATTTATTTTCACTGCCATGTTTAAAATCAATAAATTGTTAATTTCCTGTATAGAAATTAAACTCTTTTTAGGAAATCAAAACATTAGTTAATCTAATTTTTTTTTTTTTTTTTTCTCTAAAGAAAGTGAAAACACATTTTTAATTAATACTATTAATTTTGTCTATACAATTGTTCTCTAAAGCTGTAATTCCAAAAAAAGAATACTCCTAAATTAGATCGATTCAATTGAGTTTTATTTCTAATTTATTAATATCATTTGCATATTGTAAAAAAATAATGATCCATAGATAAAATTATCTATCTATTATCTGATTCGTTTCCTGAAATGCAGAAATAACTATCGATATTGATAATTTCGAATTTGACTTTGGAGAAGGGGGATTAGTTGAATAAATTTAATATCTAACCAAATAAAAAAACATATTTAAGGGGTTAACCTTTTATTATAAAATTTCCTATTTCTTTTAAATCCAGCAAAGTCTAACTACTCATTACCAATACTTGAGTAACTTATAGGTACATAATATGATAATATACATATCAACAGAATTTAATATTTTTATAAATCGAATTACCCAAGAATGTTGTTATGTTAAAGAATAGATATACATATCTGTGCATCTTATTAAAGGTTTATTTGTATTTCTTAGTTTAGATTTTATTCACAGTCTAAGCAAACAGGTTGTCCCCAATCTAAATGATGTTAAATCCATGAGACATTGAAAGAAAAGAAAAAAAAACATTTAAACGAAAGAGAATCTCTTAAAATATTTATAAACACACATCCTTGCTTATATCGTTAAGAGCCAATAGAAAAACTCCAAATGACAAGTGAGGAGGTGTTCTTTTAATTTTATAGAGTTGTTTATAAAATTTATAAACTAATTATTTATTTAGATAGCATCGACATTTTGAAAATTTAGTGAGACACAATAAAATAACATTTCATCTGTGCTAATCATTTTTTTCTTTTTACTTATAACTTAGGAAATGCGTCATTCTTTAGCATACATAAAATGTATTTATTTTAAAATCTTTCATACTCTAGATTTTTTTTTCTTCGAAATGTTTTAAAAGTATAAATATAAAATAATGAAGGATTGATTGTTTTTGTTCATATAATATAATAACTTAGTTTCTTAAAATTGAAACAAAATTTAAAACGTTTATTTAAATGATCACTGCTCTTTTTTATAATAGAATTTTAAAGGATAAATATAAACATTTCATTAATTATATAAACGTCAAACTTAAAGTAAATATAATGATTAGTAATTAAAAGTATACTTGGATAAACTGTTATAAAATTTAATTTATTTTTATTTATAATATGTATAGTAATATATTTTAGATAATATAAAATATTATAAAAGTTGAAAATAAAAACTAATAAATGAGCTATAATTTTTAGAATTTATGTTGTTGATATATTTTTTAAACTTTCATAATTTTAATTTTTCCTAGCTTAAAAAATGATCTTTTTTTTCTATATTTTCATAAAATATGAAAAGAATATTCACTTGTAACATATATATATATTTAATAATAATAAATGTTACTTAAGAGATTACCATTTTAATTAAATTTATTTATAATTAATTTTGAGTTTTAATAAAAAGAGAAAATTAGTCTTTTAAAATTTTATTTACATTTGAATTGATAAAAATTTTATTGAAACTTATGATTTAAAAAAAAAACTTTTCTACATTCAATAGATTATGTGAAATAAAATAATTTTTTTAACGAGTTACACATGCATTTAAAGTTACTACTAAAGTGAGTATAAATAAAAATAAAGATTTCTTTTTTCACAATTGATGAACAAATCCCTTAAAGCTTATTTTATTGTCAACGTTATTGGTATAGTAAATCGAGTTTTTCAATAAATGTTTAAAGAAGTTTATAAAAAGAGAAGAAAGTGGAATTTTTCTTTTGCTTTGTTTTTGTTTTTGTTTCATTATGTTTTTTCGGAATTTGCAGGAGGTTGTTCTTATCGATGTTCGTCCTTTGAAACTATCTCAACATGGTTCTGGTTGGATTGTGCTTGAATAAATTCTTTTCAAAATGACTAGCAATTAATCTTCTTAAATACAAAAAAAAAAAAAAAAAAAAAAAAAACTTTCACCTTACCAAGAAGCATTTAATCTTTAAATCCTTTACGATTCTTAAGATGAATGAATGTCCAACTAAATATATCTTTAGAAATAAATTATAAAATGGTGTTATACATATAAATATATGAACTTATTAATAGGAATATTAATAAAGAAGGAAGAGCGAAAAAATGACTATAAATCAATCATTTCAATTGTTAAATATTTATTTATTTATTTATTTATTTATTATTATTTATTTTTATTTTTAATTTTTTTTTTTATAATATTAAAATAAAAATAAATTATTAATAATAATTAAACTAAATAATTAGTAATAAAAGTATACAAATAGTAATTAGTTTAATATTATAATAATATTTCTAACATTATTAAAAAAAATAATGATCAATAATGATAATTGTAGTTTAAGGATTTATTAATTAATTTTTTGAAATAATTATTGGTATATTTAAATTAAATTCAAAAATAAGTATAGGTACCTACATATTATATTTCTGAAAAGAATTTGAAATGTCTTTGTGATATTGAAAATATGATTATAGTATTAAAAATCTCTATTATTTAAATTTATTTTTAAAATTTTGTTTATTTATTTGTTTTTTATTATTCATCCTATTTTTCAAGTTTATATATTTATTTTTTTTTATCCAATTAAAATGCGGAGAATTTCTTTTGAGTGTTGATCTATCTTAATCCCCTGAGCGTTTCACTCTGTTGGACGTTAATCCAATTTCGACCCTTCAGCCCTGAAGTCCTTGAGTCCTCAAGGGCGCAATCCGTCACTCGCCCTTTGATTAGCGCTCAGTTCATCTCGAATAATCCCATCTTATCATCTGGCAAATCCATTTAACACAACACTCTACTCTAATACACTTGAGAAATAATATTGTTTTTTTTTTTTTTACACTCCAACGTTAAATTATAAAAATTATAATATCGTTTTTTTTTTTAAATTATTTTTCGAAAGAATAGAAAATATTGATTTTTTTATTTTAAATTACTTACTTATGTATATATATAAATAAGTAAATATATATATATATATAAAGACAGAAAAGAAATCATAAGTGAATAATCCATTAAGTAATAATAAAAAAAAAAAAAAAAACATACCAAATATTTAAAAAAAAAAACTTTAATTTTTTAAATAAAAATTATAGATATATGAATAAAAACTAAATTGGCATAATAAAAACAATACCTCCCTTACTATCGTCGGTCGGTAAAAAAACATTCGGGGGAGATTAGAAAAAGATAAAAATGATTAAATATGACCTGAAAGAATTGAAAGATTCGAGATTAAATGTGGGAGTGCTTAGAGATGGACTATTTTAAGAAAGATTTATAAATTTTTAGTTAAAACGATTATAATTAAAAATTTAACGAACCATAATTTTTATCTTTTTTTTATTTAAAATTTCAATTATCGCTTTCATACAAACTTCATTTATTCGTTTTTATATTTATGAATATTTTTTTAATGAATAGTGATTATTTTTCTTATTCCGAATGAAAAGAAAAAAATATCATTTTTATATTTCAATTGAATAAAGGGAGAATGTGAAAATGTTCTATCTCTAGAATGGAATTGGTTGGCTTGATTGTGATTAGTGATTGATTGCCAGGAAGACAGAAGAAGGAAGACAGGCCAGAGCAAGAAGGCCTTCAGGTCATACATGAGTAAGAATAACGTTAGAAAGGATTCTGGAATGCCGTTAGCGCTTCCTGAACGCTCAACAGGTAACCATCACAACACCAACAAGAAGAACAAACAATCCTACAAAAAGAGAATAAAATAAAAAAAAAAAAAAAACGAAAAATTAAATAAATAAAGAAACGCCTTGTTGAAAATAGTGTGTGATATTCTTAATATTTCTAGTCTAATCTCCTAGAAAAAGATGAATTTATTTATTTATTAATAATTAATCAGAGCGCCGATCAATTTTTCTTTTTCTTTCGAGAGTCATTCATTCATCCTGGGGGATTCCAATATTGTACTGCAGATTGGATTCATTCTTCATATATTGTACATATTGGGAAGATATATAGAATGAATCTGGTATGCAGTGCAAGTAAGTAAGACTAGTGTCGGTCGCGTAGCTTCCCACTAGATTAGCCAAGTCGTTGTCAACAGGTAAGCAACTTTTTGGTCGATGCCTCTTTCTCCAAGGACTTGGCACGAACTTGCCTCCTCTCATCTGAAAGGTCACAGACGAATCCTAGTAGATGTTGAACACTCACAGAAATTGAACGAAAACTAATTTGTCGAGGCCAAGGACGCGCAGATGAGAGAAGAGAGTTCGTTCCCCGTTGGCATTTCGTTTAGCACGTACTCCATGGCCAATGGCCTGTTTCCAAACCATCAAGCTTGCTGCAAAATATTATATAATTTTCATATAATCGAAAATATTATTGAAATTCATGTCTTCATAAAATAAAATGTGTAGGTCACACTTTAGTTTAGTCTTTAGTCTTTAGTACATACTTTAAAATAAATTTACCTTTTTCTTTTATTTGAAGATGATTTTTTTAATAATATTAATTATATTACATTATTTCAAAATAATAATATTATTATTATTATTAATATATGTATATCGGGCGCAATGGCATAGTTACCTTTCTATTTTCTATTCATTTATTTATTAGTAAAGGACTTTTAATTTTGAGAAAAAAAAAAAATATATAGAAATGTCTACGATAAAAAACCAAAAGGTTGCTGACCAAAATAATCTATAGGCTTATTATTATTATTAATTTTGTAACAAATTAAAAAAATTTGAGCAGAAATTTATGTATTTTTTTAATTTAATAAACAAGTAAATTTTTCTATTCCATATTTGTTAAGATAAAAAATTCATAAAAGAATTATTAAAATATCTTTTAATAATTTTCTTTAACGTTTCTTCAAATCTTGCCACTAAAATGGAAAAATATATCAAATAAAAATAAAATTAATTTAAAATTATCATTTGGAATTTATAAGCATTTATTTTGTTATTATTTTACCAGAAATTGACAGAAAACTATTTCAAATTAATTATATATTTGCTATTTTTAAGGAATCGATTCGATGAAATTATTATTAGTTACAATAGTCGACAAAATAGACAAACAAAAAATATAATATAAATATAATATAATTATCTTTTATATTTTAATTATAAAGTGCATACATTATTTTATTGTTTATTTAATTTTTGGAAAAAATTAGTTGAACTTAATTAAAAAAAACTTAATAGTCATCAAAAAAATATATTTAAAATTTTTAAAGTGAATTATATGAATTATATAATATACTTAAATAAAAAAAACTTTTGTTTACATTTAATAAGAAAAATGAATACCATGACTAAAAAATAATATTGACTTTTGAATTGAATAATTTTTAAATATAACAAATTCAAAATGCAATTTTTACAAATCTAATTTATTTTTTATTTAATTGATCTTTTTTATTAAAATTTTATAAATTTATAAATTGGAATCAATTCACGTCTTTACATGACAATATTTTTGTACTATAATATATATTGCATTTGAATCTAATATATATAAGTATATTACTTATTATTATTTTATATATAAATAAGTATATTATACATATATATACTTAAATTATTTAATTTAAAACAAGAAAAAATAAATAAATAAATTCATACTTGTTCTCATTTATTTAATTAGTATAACAATTGCAAAACAAATGCTCTATTAAAATGAATTCGGCATCTATGCAGGTAGATAATACGAAAATTACCTAATAGTGTGATAATATTAATTTTTATTTATTCTAATCAAATCTTTGTATTTTATAAATTAATTAAAATTGAATACAATATATGAATGATTTTAATAATTTTACTAGGAAAATTTAAATAAAATAAAATAAATTAAATGAAATAAAAAATAAAATATCCTATAACAAATAATGAATTTGGAAAGTATAGAACTAAAATTGAAATTTTTTAGCTAAGAATAGGGATATTTAGTATTTTTCTAGAACATTATTCTTTCTAAATTTAAAATCTTAAAAAATTCCTTTTATAAAGATGCTAATCAGAGCGTGATATACGAAAAAAAAAACATTTTCATTTGAATATATGTATATAAAGGAATATAACATAAGTTTATCATAACAAACTAATTGTAAAAAAGCTAAATAAACACATTTTCCCCTTAAATTTATCATATTCGAAATTTTGCATTTATAAAGTTTTCGTATCAATTAACTTTTTTTAAGTTGTTTGTTTATCTTTTTAAACAATTTTTTTATTTATCTTTTATGTAAATAAATATAATAAAATCACTAACACACAAACAATAAATTATGATTATTCTTATTTGAAATATGTATACACAGATAGTCTCGTAATAACTTATAAAAAATTTCTTTAGAGATTTAAGCTCTTAGAAATCAGATTTTCTGCATCAATGCAATATCATTTATGATTTACAATAATTTACCATTACGATACACAAATTTATCCAATTAAACTAACTTCTCTGATAGGGATCACTGATCATCCCATCTTTTCATTGCTAATGAGGAGTTTTAGAAAACATATCGAAAAACTGTTAAATAGCTAAAGAAAGCTGAAATAATTCATCCTCGCTTTTGTATATATTAAATAAAAGTTTATTTCATTTTAAACAAAATGTAAAAAAAAAAAAAAACAAAAAAATAGTAAATGTATTAAAGATTATTATCTTATTGTGAGAAGGTATTTTATTTTACCTTAGAATAATCCTTGTCATGATAAATAATGTTTTTTTTCTTATAAGAATCTTTGAAAATATAATAACAACTAAAAGTACTAACATAAGTAATTCTTTTCCATTTAATAAGGAAAAAGAGTTTTAAATTTTGAATTGCATAATAAAATATTGAAAAAACTAAACAAACATATGTATCTACATAATTATAAAATAATTATTTTCATGATTTTGTTTTGTCTAAACAATTCATTGTTATATAATTTTTTCTTATTTTTTTGTGCTAGATTCATATTTAAGATTCTTCTATAGTGAATACATAGTATAATGTATTAATCGTGGATTTTGATATTATTCATATAACTAAAAGAAAAGAAGAATAGTTTAGTAGGAAGAATTCTATGGGCTTTCCAGGAAATAAACTTTCAAAAGCAATTTAATTTTGGTATCCGTTGGAAAGCTCAACCTCTGATTCCAAAACGAGATATCTTATTGTTTTACTCCAATACAAAACACAATAAACATTTTTACTTGGAATTGTAATCTTGATATTGATATCAATCTTGATAAGAAACAATTTTTTTTTTTTAATTAATTTATTATTTATTTATCTTTTTTTAATAAATAAAATTGAACATTGACCAAAATATTATAGAATTTCAAATTAGAAATTTTTATTGAAAATTTTGAATGAAATATTCAAATGTTAAATTTACAAAAAATATTTTAGTCTTTATAAAATTCTCTTTTTACTACCAAGATTACGCAAAAACGGTTTGAGTTAGAATGATGAAATTTGGTAGATGGGCATTATTCAAAATTCATAGTTTTCTATCAACTTTTGACAAATGTGAAATGTGGCTCAACCGGAAGAGGGTCATTACCTACAACGTTTTGATATTTTTTCTTCTAAAGTGACCGTAAAAATAAAGATATATGTTTGATAATTTTTCACATGATTAAAAATTGTATAAAACTGCTATATGTAGAATTTCAGCTTGATTGAATCGCTGAAAGTACCAGAATTATATTTTTTTTAACACTGCAAATCTCACGCGCCAACACGTGACGTGGTGCCATCAACAAAGAGCCAAACATACGCTGGTTTAATAAATATTATTTATTAATTTTAATTTATAATTTAATTAATTTAATTTAATTTAAATTAATATATGTTATTTAATCCAATTCAAATTTGCGAGATAGTCGAGTGAAGACACTCCAGATTTTTTATTTAATTAACATGATTAAATTCTTATTTAAAAAATAGATTTCTACATACATATATATATATTGATGTATTATTTTTGTATTATCAATGTTTCCTATATTAGATTTTTTCTATTTCGACCTTTTAATCACAGAAGATTATGTGACCTTTCTAGATTTTTATATACTTTTTTTTTTATTCATATCATTATTTAATACTATAAACAATTTTGAATTCATTTTTTATATTTAAAATTAAGATTTTAAATAAAATTAATTAGACATTAATAAAATTCTCTGAGAAGTAAGGGAATTTATTTTATTAATCTTCGGTATATAATTTTTCATATTATTCAGTTTTTGCATTAATTTGCATATTCATTAATTGTATAATTTATTTTATTATTGTGTACATGGCAAAGTTCTATTCTCCATTAACAAGATCCAAAAATATATAGTCACAGCCCAAAGTAATTTCTTTATTACTAGATTTAATAAAATTCAAAATATTTGCATTCATTAAATTGAAAATGAGAATGTTTATTCTTTATAATGAATTAAAATATTTAGATATTTTATTTTTGTTTTTCATTTATATTTTCAATTTATTTTTAATTACTTAAATTGGTTATATCAAAATTACAAATCTATGGAAGTAAAAACCTTTCAACGCGGGCAAATAAATTAAAAAAATTAAAAAAATATTTATAAATGAAAACAATTCTGTATAAATTGATAAATAATTTGTTAAATCTCAGATTTTCTATATAAATACTCGTATATAATATAATATAAGATTAGATTAATTATAAGTTTGCACTGCCTGTTGGTCTCATCATCATCATCATCATCATCCTACTTAGCCAACACCACACACTTCAATGTCACATTCTAGACACGTAGTCCCGTTATACTTGATATTAATACTATAATATTATCCATCGGATAAATAAATATAAAATTAAATCTTTAAAAACCTGGCCTTAGTAATTTAATTAGTTTGTATTTATGCTATAAATTATTAAATTCTTTTGAAAAAAACACTTAGTCATTTATTAAAATAAATAATTAAAGTTTTATTGGTAAATTTAACAAAAATGTTTAATTAATTACTATTTATAAGAAAAACAAATCAAAATATTTTCATTTTGTATTTAATTACATTTATTTTTTTATAGACCTTTGAAATATTTATATATAAAAAAGTAATAAATAATTTATTAAAATTCCCTTGTGAAATTATTCTTTCATTTCTATTAATCTATTTTCTTTTTTTCATAATATATATATTCTTATTTAATATTTTAATAAAATTATTTACAGACATACATATAAGTATTATTTCAACAAGTCATCCTTCTTCTTGAATAAGAACTTAAGAGGATTTTGAAAGAAATATGAAGTGTGCTTATTTTTCATGAGGCTCTCATTTCCTTATTCGTGGCTATCATTTATAGATGATTGCACTCGAGTGCATTCAAACGGTGATTTGCTTGTGACACGACTTGCAAACCGGATGTATGACGTCCCGCTGGCCCACTTTTAGTGCATTTAAAAGAACGAACGAGAGAGAAAGAGATAAATTTACCTTTTTCAATTGGCATTCATTGAACGGGCCCCTCTTGGTTTATATTTCACTCAACTAATTGATCTGTTGGCTATAGAAGCTAATAAATATTCGGAACA